>CM042882.1:1269529-1588970 GCA_023653495.1 Melastoma candidum
AGGCATTTTTCGAAACTCCCATAACAGCCAAAGAAACCTAACCGAAGCCAAATCTCCTCCGATATGAAGATCGACGCCCTCCGTCGACTCCTCCTCCCCTGCTTCTGCCCCATCTCCCCTACCCGCCCCCCAACTTCCTCGGCCACCACTACCAGAACCAAGAGACGCCTCAGTGCATCCCTCCAGGACGACATTCCCTTGAATGTTCCCCGCCAGCTGCGTTCCTCCTCCAATCCTCAAGAATCCAACAAGGCTGCAGAGGATGATGGTAATGAAGGTGACGGCAGCAATGGATCCGATCAGAGCGATCTTTCCCGATCCCCGGTTGACCAGGTTTTGCCCCCCCGCCCCTCCAAGACCATGACCATCGGGACGATCTTCGGCCCACGCCGTGGCGGCCATGTGTGGTTCTGTGTCCAGCACGACCGCCTCTCGATGAAGCCCTTGCTCCTTCTCGAACTCTCCATCCCTACGCTGCTGCTCGCCAAGGAGATGCGGTCCAGTGGGCTGGTAAGGATCGCCCTGGAGTGCTCAGCGGGTACGGGTGAGACCAACGTCGGTTCTTGGCCTCTTAGGTCCGTTCCTGTGTGGACGCTGTCTTGTGATGGGAAGAAACTGGGGTTCGCGGTCAAGAGGAGGCTAAGCGAGAAGAACCGGATGATCTTAAAGACAATGCAGTCGATCAGCGTCGGTGCAGGAGTCATTCCTTCATCAGGAGTTTCATCTTCGGAGGTTATGTACATGAGGGGTAATTATGAGCACGTGGTTGGGAGTGCCGACTCCGAGTCTTTCCATCTGATCAATCCGGATGAATGCTCCGGGCAAGAACTCAGCGTTTTCCTGATCCGGACTCGCTGATTAAGTTAAACTCAGTTAAAATTAGATCAGTAACAGGACTTCCTCGCTTAAGAAGCCTTCGATTAGTTCGATTTGGGGAATTAATCAAGAAAAGATTGTTTCTTGTGATGTAAGCCCAGTTAATGCTTTTCTAGAAATGAAAATATTTTCTGGTTGATTTCCCAGCAGCGTAAGGGGCTCAAAAAGCTCCGTAAGGCACTGCTGACTCCTCAACCTCGTGCTATTCTCGCGAATGGAACTCTTTTGTCTGGTATTCGCAGCCTGGTTATTAAAAACCAGTGATTATTTGTCATGGAGTGTGTAATCAGCTGAACATGGACCACTTCGAATTCCAACATCCAGGGACCCCATGGTTGGTTATAAGATCTTCTACTATTACAAAAGAAAATCAGAAGAACAATATCACCTCATGTTCCTGGCTGACTTATTTTTAGTCCATAAGATATTTCTATCAAGCAACTTGACAAGTATTGAAAAAATTGAAAGTTTGCAGATGAGACGACAACAATGTATTAGATCTAGTCCTGTGCTCCTCTTCTCCGCTCCCTTGAGAACGTTCCCACCTTAAAAAGGGAAGAATAAGAAGAATAAGAAGAAGAAGAAGAAGAAGAAGAAGAAGAAGAAGAAGAAGAAGAAGAAGAACAAGAAGAACAAGAACAAGAAGAAGAAGAAGAAGGAGAAGATTCAGCTTTCTCTTGAACTTTCATTGAATACGAAATAGTACCAGATCTCGGCGTGCAGGAACATCCTGAGCCACTTCCTTTTGTTTGGACCAGTTTCATTGTCGACTGCTATTTCCGTTCCATATAAAATCAAAGCACGCATTCATTCCATGGAACCTTCCGAAAAGTGTAGTCTCTGTGCAACTGAAAGGTTGCAGTCGGTTCAATGACATGTTAGAAGGGAGAGCGGTAGTGCGTGAGACCGACATGTCACCAGATATGCAGGCCTTCGCGATGGATTTAGCATGCCAGGCTCTCGATCTGCATGAAGTTTCTGACTGTCAGTCCATCGCATGCCATATTAAGCAGGTTTGGAATAATTTTATGAAATGTTTTTTAGTCCACTGGAAGATAAAAGTTGTGCTGTGCCTACATCTGGGATTTGAAGAATGTCTAAAAGAGCTTATTGTACTTACTTCCAACAGAAGTTGGACGAAGCAGGTGGACAAACATGGTATTGTGTGGTTGTCAGAGACTTTGGATCTTGCATCACTCACTTATGCAGTAGTTTCATCTTTTTCCATGTGGAGATGATGGAGTTCCTCATATTCAAGGATGGAAAGGAGCTGAATGAAAGCAAGGAAGAGCCTGTTGGTGTGCTGCTCAACCAGAGATGCAATTCATGAAGTAGCACCGAACAGCTTCTGTATTCGTTTCTCTTGCACAACACGATTGATCATCCACGGTGAATTTTACGAAACAGATCACCTGCTATTGTTGTCACAAGCCCTGTCTGCCTTATATGCTGCAGAAGAAACAGTAAACGACAATTTTGATTTTGACCAATTTACTTGAAACAGGTTTAATCATCAGAGTATCATAGACGCGAATATTTTATACACTTACTGAACGCGCACATGAATAGTAACTAAGATGATTGAAAACTTCGCCCTTCATCAGAAACTTTCTGCAGAAACCACAGGCTCTTCACCTGAGAAGGTGGTTTTGTGGTCTCCGTGATTAGAACTGGTCTAAGGGAGATTCCGATGCATTGACAGTGAGTATTAGATAACCTGCGTCCCGAGGGTTAGACATGACAGAAAGGTCCGACCATCCAAACCTCAGGATGCAGATTATCTCAGGCTCACCCAATAGAAACAAGTAAAGAAAACTAAAAAGAATTGGGATGGAGGAGGAAGAGGATGAAGAAGGGAGGAAACAATGATGGGGTTGCTGGTGTATTTCTTTGGTGTGACGAGACAAAATAATCATGCAAATAGAGAAACTTATAATTGTCGTAAAGCTAACCATGCAATTTTTTAATGATTTATGTCTCTTTAGCCTTGGGCTAGTTTTTGGTGATGAACGGCTGCTTACAAAAGATGGGGATGGGGTTGCATCTGAGCATAAAGCTCGTGGTGAATAGATGCTGCCCCTCAATTCAAGAATCATAGGCTTCATGTCTGTTCCAATGACAAACAAGGGAACTTGCTTTTCTGCAGAAAAGAATATGAGGAAATCTCCGGCCCTCTTTCCGTGACTGATTTTCATCGGATCAGGCCTATGGAAGATCTTTCGAAACTGTCAGCACTAAGCACTGACCAAAATCATTTCTGGGTGTTTTATATGTTACAAAACCTGGAGCCCAAGTTAGACACTGCATGGACAGAGGATAACCATTCATTATCACTTTTTTTGAACTTGTCTTTTGAGTATATTATATGGTTTGGGATGAGACATAGAAATAGAAACATGGAAGGTTAATACAATGAGTAAGGGGAATCAAAGAAACCTTTTCCTGTTGTGCATGCTCTTTTAACCACAGTTATATTCTTTGTCTCTCATGCAACTTCTCAGTAGAACTGATCTAAAACAAGAAGGAAAAAGGAGCTCGTGTTTGATATGAGATGTGTAGATGGGGGTACTGGTTTGGCCTCCAAGATCGCCGTCGTTAAGAAGAGGAAGTTAAACTTCCTCCAGCCGCGTTGGATGCTTTCTGGATGAGTAACATGTTGACAGCAGAAAGCGGACAGTTAACATCAGAAGCAGTCTAAAAGGGATCATCAGTACGTGACAAAAATACTTGCCAATATTCTCGAAACAACCTCGCGAAGGGTCCATCGTCTGCAACTGATGGTAAACAATACCAATATGAGCTGAAATTTCGTCACTGCTGATGGGCTCGCAAAATATTGTGAGCTTATACAACGATTAGTCTGTTTCAACCGCCGCTTTCATACCATACCTCTCAATAATTCTTCTTTATTTGGGCAAATGATCAGACTCAGGGGCGAATGCATCCTGAAGATCAATAATAATTTAAGGACGAAATGAGATCTGTTTAAAGGGGTCAAAATCTAGAGACTCCCAAGACGCAAGGGATGAGATGACAGATAATTATTATAATATGATACCATAAGGATGGCAGACATGTTTTGTCCAAAGGAGGCCATATACAAGTCCAGAAAAATTTCAGAAGTCACATCAGCAAGATAATCAATCTTTCATTTAAACTAACCCCGCAGTTATTAGTAATGTCATTAAGAGCCACATGTACCAACAAAGGATGACACAACACAGCATTCATAGCAGGACCGTTTAGCCTGGCAGCAATTAGGTGATCACCAAAGACAACAGTTGATGCTTCTGATGCTAATAAGCCTCCATTTACATTGCAGTATGCACGATACTCAAGTCTTATATCTCTCACCGTTGAGAACACGGTCCTGAAGGAAGAAACTGAACCTTAACAAGAAACACTCTGCCTCCACGGCTTTTCAACAGGAGAGGGACCATCCAACATATAGTAAATCCAGAGGGCCCGCCCCAGTCTACAAATATTTTGATCTTTTTATTGTTGTCCTCACAAAAAAAGAATAGAGATGCAAAGCTGTCGCCTTTTTATTCCACTTCATTAATTTGAACCGAGGAGCATCTGACTGGCAGCCTCAGTGTCTGGGAGACGCAGTTGTCGGAACACAGAACAAGTTCTCCAGATTAAAATCACTACACTTAATTGGTATCATCAAAAGGAAGGGCAAATGAGAATGATGCTTTTATGAGACTTTCCAGTGGATGGAAATCATTAGCCAAGACCTGATAACCAAACGACTCCTTCCCTTGCATATCCCAACATCTTTCCCGGGAGGAATCATTTAGAATTTTAGAGTCAATCATTGTGTCATACAAGCTAAATCGATGCTTGAAATAGTTTTCTTACAGGTACGCGGTAATGGAAAGGCTTCTTTCCACTGTTCGCCATGATCAAGTAATAATGATCTAAGGTAAAAATGGACCACAAGCAGAGGTCATCAACCAAGCAGATAAGAAAAAAAGGAAGCCTACTTCCTTCAATGTGAGAGATCACAACATTGATCTTCTTCGGAGCTAAAGGCGGCAGGACTATCAGTCACCAACACCCCTCTTACATGACCATGTAATGTACAATCTTAGTAAGCTGACACATTCAGAAATGTAAATGATGCTTTGCTGTACTCGATGAATTAAGAAAGCTGCGTCCATTTCATTCAGTCAAGAGTGAAGCCTTGTCTTGTACAAGAAAACGAAGGTGAGCTTTCCAACTGACAAAGCAATTGTCCTTATAAAATGAAAGAGCCGAACCAGACTGAACTTGGCCCAGCCAGTCACCAAACTCGAGGTCAGAAGAAGAATTATACACACAAGAATTAAATGTAAGCAGTGGCAATAACGGTAAAATTTACTGCCATTGAGCTAAGTCGAAATTAAAGCCATGTCTCACCTATATCTACCTACCTAATATCTTCTGTAAACATTTCATCCTGGATTTCCCCAGCCTGGGGAAATTATAGAAGTAGCTGCCGTCAACAGCTAAAACAAGGGGCACACAGTTAATTACCAGTAGATATTTGTGCCATCAGCATCTTCAAAGTCTTGTATGTCATGAAGACAATGCCAACACTCGGAACAACTTTGTAGTACTCAGGAAGTATTCCTCTGTAGAATCCACGCATACCCTCTGTCCTCATTATGTGTCTAAAAGTACCCAGCAAGCCAGAATTATAGATGCGCGCTTGACCACCATCCCCTTCCAACTGCATCCTCCGCCTCACAAGATCCAGAGGAAATGTTGCTGCACAAAGTGAAATATATACATATATATGAAACATTACTCCACAGGAAAATGCCAAGCAGTACTGACATGAAGAGAAGCTAGCCAAAAAGAGAGCCCTCAGGCTTTCTTACGTAGTCCATGCCCACAAAGCCACAAAAATTCCCAGGAAGAAATTAGAAACTCGGGATAGAGGTTCAACAATTTTATTTTCCTTACTTACCATCGCAATCCTTGAACGGAATCGTTCCTTTTCTTTTTTTGCTCAATAGAATAAGGTGCTAAAACAACCAATCTTCCCTAATCAAACATAAACTATAGTAAAGAAACTAATAGCAGAATCTGAAGAACATACCAGTCGATGAAGCAATCCCTGAAAGACTGCCACCAGCGAGACTAACCATGACAGGGGAATCACCAGGCCTGAAGTTCACATATTTATTCATCTGTTGTCAGTTTACAGATCAAAGAACCAGACACCATGTTAATTGGGATTTTGGGAACAGGTAATCAAATATATCACCTTTGAAACTGCCAGAAGGATCATATACGGAAAAACTGATTGCAATATTTGGTCCAACACCCTAAAAATTAAAGAAAATCAGTAACATATCTTATGAAAAAAAGATGCAGCATAAAGAATAATTTTAATCAGAAGAATACCAATAGAATTGCACCAAGTCCTTTATATAAACCCAAGAATCCTTCCTCTCTGCAGATGGTATGAAAAGCATGCCAAATACCTCTGTAGTAATTTGAGCTCCTCTGAAACGTTTTGTAGAATGTTAAGGTGGAAAATAAGGTGGACTAGTATCCAAGGACAACCATGAAGTTGTGGAGCAACCTGTGCAGCCAAGCAAGTCTGGACAAGGTCCAGAGGATATGTAGCACTTGCAGCTGTAATTCCTGCCAATCCACCACCAACAAATTGAATACAGAGAGCTGCACCTGCGTTTCTCTTATAATCATCTCCAATTACTGACTGCAAAAACTGAAAAAATGCAAAGTAGGACAAATATACAAATGAGACACATATCTCCAGAACAAGTACTCCTCAAACAGATAAACTGTTTGCAACACCACGGGCAAGTTGTTAGTTACTCACACTTTTGTACCATTCATATGCATAGAAATTGACAGAGGAATAAGGGAGACGGTGGGCAATCGTGACGAAGTTCCCTTTCCAAAAGGCTCTAAACCGTTCTTCACGAACAATTCTTGAAGCTTCATGCCATAAGCCAGCCTTCCTTAAAGTCGCAACATCTGTATGCATGCCTTGCACCTTTAGGAAACAATTAAGACACGACATCAGAAACTATGAACAGTGCAGTAACTGTTCTCCAAATATTCAAAGACAAGGGTCCTTTCCTGGCGCTGATTTATCCTTCCGCCACAAGAAACTGAGACTGACTTGTAATGCAGGAAGCACTGACGTATAACATAACTCCGTCTGGAGATGCTAAACTCAAACATTTCCAACGCACAATTCTCACACTTACTATAATACGCTCATTGATAGGTCAAGGCTGCATTAACGGCACAAATTCTTTATTTAACAAACACCATCCAAAGCACAGCCTGTAACTGGAAAGCAAGGCACTGTAACAAGAACAAACAACCTAACTAACTTATTCCCATCCAACCCAAAAGCTCAACGAACCTTTCTTCAATGCTCGCCAACCTCTAGCTCCCAAAACAACAACCGATGGAAACGAATAAAGAACCGAACTGAAGGCAAGAACATAACCAAGAGAAGAGAGCGAAACCTGCAACAGGATAGTCAAGCGGACAAGAGGGGCGGTACAAGTCTTGCTGAAAGCACCGGCAATCCCACCAGCCAAGAGCTGCAGAAGGGTGCCAACCTGGGACTGCTTCCATCCCTCCTTCTTCTGCTGTTGCGGGAGGTAATTCCTCTGCCCACCCTCGACCACAACACCAACCCTCGCGTCCATGCCGCCGGAACCCCACTTCCACTTCGGCGGACACAGACTAATCCCAACAGACCAGATTCACCGCATCCGGCTTACCCAACAAGTGCGCATCCCCAAGATCGTTCCTTTCCGGAAAAACGAAGCAAAAGACCTGATCATTTTCTTTGGTGGGAGGGGGTAACCCTAATTGCGCGCGTCCGGGGCTTCTGGGTTTGGTACAGTCAAGAAAGAGGGGTTGCCATTTTGTGTGGTGTTGGTCTAGAGGCCTGGGGAGTGGGAACACGCGTGGGAATTCCGACCACGACAAAACACGTGGCCTAGGAAGGCGGATATTCAGGGAATGATGCTGTTGGGGTTGGAAAACTTTGCGCCAGGACCGGACTTATCTTTTCCATTCGTTCCTGGGCTTTTACTAAGTAACAACTAGTAAGGCCTGAATAGTTTTTGTCAGCCAACTCAGTACTTGCACTCAATTTGCTTGGAACATGGAGATTGTAAATTGCCTATGACCGGGTTCTGTCGAATTGCCGTCGAGGAGCTTCAGCAATTTCAATTCGACCTACTATCATGTCCGACTCTGGGGACACTTTCATTTGGTTGACTCCCATTCCATTTTACTCCACTCTTCCTACACTTTCTGGGATGTATGGAAGACACTACCTTCCACCGAAGCTTAAGGAGTAGCAGCACTTCATGACCTTAAAACCCTGTTCAGGGCAGAAGGGCACAGATGTTTATATGTTGATCTTTGATGCAGTAGTAGTTCAGGTGAACTGAGGGTTTGAACAGATGTTGATGAAATTAGAAAGCCATTCTCAAAGATCCATAATGAGAAGCAAACATGCTACTATACACACAAGTCTGTCTGATTCCTATCAGCACCCGCTGTTCTGTGCCGACAATCCAGGAGTGGATCCTATGTATCAATTAACAAGACAACACAGGCGATCTCAAAAGAGTTGCTTGATCATTTTATCTACACATGAATGCTGCCAGCAGCAACTCAAGCTTCTTCTATCACAGGACTTGCACGTCTTTCATATCATGGGAATCACACGTTCCTGTCCTTGCGGTAATCCCGGCGCTTGGCATTCTGTCTCCCTCTTTGCTGCCGATTGATCACAACCTCCCCATTTTCATTGCCTGTCCTCCGCCACAAGTCATTGCCCTTCATCCTATTATTACCCTCCTCTTCAGCCCTCGAGTTTTGAAATCCGATGTCCGTCGCATCATCGCCTGTATTCTCATTTGAATCCCTGATAAAACTTCGATAAGGCTTCACGCTGTGCACCACTCCTTTCGGGAAGAACCTCGCAGATCCCGACCAGTCCTCCTCCTCGTCCCTAAACAGCTGAGGCCCGTCCCTGTCCGTCCACAAGTCGAAACCCCCGGGCTTCTGGAACCTATCAGCCAGAGCCTTCAGCTGGTCATCGGCGGAAACCGAGAAAAGCTTCGGCGCCCTTTCCGGGGCCATTACAGGCTCCCAGGGCCGCTCGAGCTCAGAGACAGCGGCACGCAGCTCAGCCCGCTTGCGCATCTCGTAGATGTGGCGCTCCCGGGCAAGGCGGGCCTTGAGGAGCTGCTTGGCCTTCTTGGCCTGCATGCGCTTCCACTGCCACTTGGTGACTCCCCCGGGGTAAGTCCTGGGGCCGCCGCCCATGCGGATGGTGAGGGCGGGGGATTGGGGGAGATAAGGGGATAGACGATTGAGAGGGAGGAGAGTGAGGGGGGATTGAAATTGATTTAGGGCTTGAGAGAAGGAGCACACATTTGGGGTTAGGGCAAACGACGTCATCTCCGGCGGCGGTTCCCTGGGTTCTTTGGAATTTGGGGTCTTCCGGCGAAGACGATTGATGGACTGGGGGATGGCTTAAAAGGAGCTCCGCCAGAGGATCCGACCAGGCTTGTTTGTGCCTACACATGGGCTTTTAAGTATGGGCCAAATTGCTAGAGCCCAGAACAACCGCCGCCCAAGGACTATCGGAAACGTTTGTTTGAATTTTGTCCAGCTTCAGGCCACCTTCATGTCTGATTTTATGACAAAAGCAATTCTGTCCTCCCTCCCCCCCGGTGTCCCTTTCGGCTGCCTCCAACCCAACAACAAATCTTAAACATTAAGTTAATACCGACCGAGCTTTATATGCAGAAGACAATGCCAACGCCATAAAACTTGATAATTCAAAACCAAGGAAATTTCTGCCCGTGTCACGCGCTCTCGCAGCGTCTCCTCGTATCATTCCACAGCTCTCTGCCTGTTTACAGCCACCTCGGAATGTCCATCGACTCCTTCATCTTGTGTCGCAAAGGTTGAGAAGCCCAAGAAAAATTGGGGCCTTGTGACCGCCTCGTACACTTAGCCACCCCGGTTGGTGTTAAGAAGGGAGAAACATCAACTTGAGAATAGAGAAAATGAAATATTTATGTCCAAGCATTCAGAAACAAGGGTTGATGATGATGATAGGGAAGAAGAGGTTGGGGTTGGGATGGGTTTGTTGTGGGTGGGGGGGTTGTGAGAGAGGAGTTCAACAACCAGGCTTGTTCAATCAGATCTCCAATGATATCATATGCACGAATGCCTTCTAACATGTACTACCCACCATTGCTTATATTCTCTTTACCCTACCTAATATGCATATAATTCTAGTTTATCAAGTCTACTTTAAGTTACGTGTGCTTTCTAAGCTCTAACTCGAATTCAAGCTTTGTATTAATTTTATCAAATCGAGCTGGAAACTAGAATTGATTATCGGGAATTATAAGATACGATTTTTGAATAAGCTTATTGTTTACCTTAAATATTAGGCAAAATATCGGATTTTGGCCTCAATTATTGGGTTATTTTCATCTGCGGCCACAACTTTATTTTTTTTTATTTATGGCCATAACTATGACATTGATTTTGTTTATGGCCTCGACGTAACGCCGTTGGTGGATCTTACCTACGTGGACTAACGGCTAAACTCGTGGCAACAAACGTGGCCATCCTGTTTTTTAGAAAAAAGACAAAATATCGGATTTTGGCCCCAATTATCGGGCAATTTTCATCTGCGACCCCGACTTTATGGCCATAACTATGACTTTATTTTAGAATTGCCACGCAGGATGGCCACGTTCGCACACTCCTTCAGCCGTTAGTCCACGTAGGCAACGACGTTACGACGCGGCCACAAAATAAAACGAAGTCATAGTTATTGCCACAAATAAAAAAAAAACAAAGTTGTGGACACATATGAAAATGTACCGATAATTGGGGCCAAATTCCGATATTTTGCCTAAATATTATAAAGGCAACATGATAATTTGTGATTTGGGCTTAAAAATGATATTTTTTTGCGCTTCCAATTGGGCCCAAAATCTAACAATGTATGATGCATGATGCTCTCGGTCAAATCCACCCCATATTTTAATCAAATCACGTTCCTAAGCGATTCCTTTTGGTTTGTTAAAAGAAACGGGTTGAGGAGCAGTTAAGGCGTACGTGCGTGAGTGTGGTGTTGTTACGCGATCGAACAAATAATTAAAAATTAACCAACGAAACCAAAGAAGGCAACAGGAGGCAGGCACGAGTCTTCGTTGATAGAGTCAACCTCCTCCAGGCTGTTTCTTCTCCACGCCTTCTGCATATCCCACCACAAGAGCCACTTATGCTGATAGAGTTACCTAGCATTCGAGATTAGGTCATCCTAGTCCAGATGTTTTAAATCGTGTCTTAAAATCGTGTACTCTGTCAAACAGTTCAAATAAGTTACTTTTCTGTCAATCTTATGCATTGAGCAAGCACCACAGACTATCATTTCCTCTATCTTCCTCGCGTGCTAGCAAACCTTTCCAATTACTCCACACTGATTTATGAGGTCCTTCTCCTATTCCCTCCGTTACTGGTGATAGGTTCTTCATGCTGCTTATCGATGATGCTACTAAATTTACATGGATCTATTTCCTTCATACCAAGTCACAGGCTCTGTCAGCCTTCCAGCAATTCCACAAATTGGTTTCTAATCAACTACATGCGTCTATTGGTGCTGTATGATCTGATTGGGGTGGGGAGTTCAGGCCTCTACATTCATACCTTCTTCAACATGGAATTCTCCATCAGGTGTCCTGTCCTCACACTCCTCAACAGAATGGCCGAGTAGAGCGCAAAAATCGTCAAGTAGTTGAAGTGGGTATGACTATGCTCACTCATGTAGCTTTACCATTTCACTATTGGGTGTATGCTTTTCATGAGGCCGTATCTGTTATCAACATGCTACCATCCAAACCTCTAAATTTTCAATCTCCCACTACTTTACTAAGTTATTGTCAACCTGATTATTCATCTCTAAGAGTGTTTGGATGCCTCTGTTTTTCTTATCTCGGACCATACAACACCCATAACTTAGAGCCACATTCTGTGTCTTGTGTCTACCTAGGTCGCAATGCTTTTTATAAAGGCTATAATTGTCTTAATCCACAAACAGGCCGTATCTATGTCTCTAGAGACGTTTTGTTCAACGAGACAGTCTTTCCTTTTCAGAAGAGTCAGTTGTCATCTTCCAGTCCTGTTTCTCCTCCACAGGCACTGTCATATAGTCCTTGTTTCTTATATCCAGTTGGCCCAGTCTCTATATCAAATCCAGTAAACATGTCTTCCTCGCAACCAGTTTCTTCCTTACCGCTTTCATCACCACCCCTCCCTACACTGCCTTCCTATTCATCTCAGTCTCTTCCTCCATTACCCAGTTCCTCTCTTATTTTTACTAAAACAGATGTTGCACCTGTCACAGAGGTCCAAAGAGGTGGGAACACTCGTTCCATGATCACTCGATCCAAGTCAGGCATCTTTAAACCAAAAGTCTATGTGACCACTCAGGACAACCATCTCCAAACCATCTCGTTATCTTCACCAGTCTGTTCTGTCCCAACTGAACCATCCTCCCACTTAGAGGCCCTTCAAGTTCCAGTATGGAAAGACGCAATGCAGGCTGAACTGCAGGCACTAAAGCTGAACAACACCTGGTCTTTGGTTCCTCAATCTCATACACAGAAGGTGATAGGGTGCAAATGGGTGTTTAAGGTGAAGTTGCACTGTGATGGCAGTCTTGAAAGATGTAAAGCTCGTTTAGTGGCGAAAGGTTTTCATTAGACCCCGGGTGTGGATTTCAAAGAAACTTTCAGCCCGGTGGTCAAATTGCAGACTATATGAGTTGTTCTGTCCTTAGCTGTCACTTTTGAGTGGCCGTTGCGCCAATTGGATGTTCATAATGCCTTTCTCAACGGTGACTTGACAGAAGTAGTATATATGCAGCAACCGCCAGGCTTTGAAGATCCTAATACACCCTCTTATGTGTGCAAACTGCACAAGGCCTTGTATGGCTTGAAACAGAGTCCAAGAGCCTGGTACCTCAAGCTGAGTACCTGTCTTCTGCAATGGAGTTTTCTCGTTTCTAAAGCTGATGCGTCTATGTTTGTCCAATCCTCAAGCGCTGGCGTGATTATTGTCCTAATCTACATGGATGATATCATTGTCACAGGATCAAATTCACCTGGAATTTCTGTTCTTCTTCCTCAGTTACACAAGCAATTTGCTCTGAAGGATTTGGGAAATCTGTCCTATTTCCTGGGATTTCAGGTGATGAGGCAGGTTGGTTTTGCATCTATGCCAAGAGAAGTATATCAATGATTTGCTGAAAAAGGTTGATATGGATGCCTGTAAAGGAATAGCAACCCTCATGGCTACAACAGGGGTGTTGTCTAAATACGAAGGTGAAATACTACAGGATCCCACAATTTACCGCAGCTTGGTTGGGGCACTTCAGTATTGTACAAATACAAGGCCTGATATCAGTTTTTCTGTTAACAAAGCATGTCAGTACCTCAACCAGCCTACATCAGCTCATCTACAAGCAGTGAAGAGGATTCTGAGATATTTGAAGGGCTCCAACTCATGGGGGTTGTGTTTGACAACCCTGGGGTAGCTCGTCGCTGGTGTCATCGTATGATCTCTCGTGGGGGTTGTGTTTGACAACAAGCTGAAAAGACGAGAGAAGACTGATATTAGGGTTATGTGTCTTTCGATGAGTGAAATCATCAAAGAATTTTTATTTTTATTTTTTTTCAAGGACACGTCCTTAAAAATTGGAGGATGCATCTTCTCTACTTCTGTGGTTCTTGCGCTTCGCCAAGGTCTTGTCCGTCGATTCGGGAGACGCGTCCTTGCGTTCTCTGTAAACTCCAGGCTTGGCAACGTCACGTCTTTCAATTTCTGAGGACGTGTCTTTCTGTATACTGTAGAAGCAAGGTAAAAACTTAAAATAAAATGAAATGAGACACCGTAAACCAAAATAAAGGACAAATAAAACTAAGATCGGGTTGCCTCCCGAGTAGCGCTTGATTTATAGTCATCGGCTTGACTCTTGTCTTCGTCTTCATGTATATGTTGGCTCGGCAAGTACGGCTATGCTCGGTTGCCACTCAATTATTCCTCCAAAATATGGCTTGAGACGTTGTCCGTTCACCATGAACGGTCCTTCGTTTCCCTACAATTCAACAGCTCCAAATGGTAATGCACGATTAATTATAAATGGTCCGGACCGCCGTGACTTAAATTTTCCAAGAAAAAGTTTAAGACGAGAGTTATAAAGAAGAACCTGTTGCCTTTTTTGGAATTCTTTGTTCAAGATCTTCTTGTCATGCCATAATTTTGTTTTCTCTTTGTATATCCGCAAACTCTCGTACGCTTGTAGGCGGAACTCTTCTAGCTCATGTACCTGCAAAAGACGTTTCTGAAAAGCCAATTGTGGATCTAAATTCAACTTTCTTACCGCCCAATATGCCTTGTATTCGAGTTCTAGTGGTAAGTGACAACTCTTTCCGAAAGCCAACTGGTATGGTGACATCCCAATGGGTGTTTTGAATGCTGTTCGATAAGCCTAAAGAGCGTCATCTAGCTTCATTGCCCAGTCCTTGCGAGATGGATTAACGGTTTTCTCCAGGACATGCTTGATCTCTCAATTTGTCACTTCTACTTGTCCATTGGCTTACGGGTGGTATGCCGTTGTGACCTTATGCTTCACGTCATATTCCAAAAGTAACTTCTCAAATAATTTGTTACAAAAATGCGTACCTCCATCACTTATGATAGCTCTTGGAGCGCCAAAATGAGTGAATATGTTCCTCTTCAAGAATCGTGTCACTACCAGTGCATGCACATGCTTCCACCCACTTTGAGACATAATCTACTGCAACAAGAATGTAAGAATTCCCAAACGACGAGGGAATCGGACCCATAAAGTATATTCCCCAAACATCGAACAATTCAACCTCAAGAATATTAGTCAATGGCATTTCATGCCTCCGAGAAATATTTCCAACTCTTTGACATTCATCACATTTCATGACAAAATCATGAGCATCTTTGAATAGAGTTGATCAATAAAATCCGCTTTGAAGTATCTTTGAGGCTGTTTTTATGCCTCCAAATTGACCTCCATACAAGCTTGCATGACAACCTATAAGTATTAAGAGTTGTTCCTCTTCTGGAACACATCGTCGAAACAAATTATCTTTTTCCAACTTAAACAAGTAAGGTTCATCCCAAAAATAAGATCACACATCATGAAGAAATTTTTTACGCTGATGGGAATTTAAGTTTAGAGGAAGTTCATTACTTACAATGAAGTTGACGAAATCTGCGTACCATGGAGTGCTTGAAGTCATCACCGCAATTATGGAGAATAAATATTCGTCTGGAAAATTGTCATCCACCTGCCTTTCATCCTTTCTTTTGCTCAATTCGGTTTCAGTCTTTCTAGATTCCAATCTTGAAAGATGATCTGCAACTGGATTCTCAACCCCCTTCCTATCGCAAATCTCAATGTCGAACTCTTGGAGTAGTAGAATCCACCTTATCAATCTCGGTTTTGCGTCTTTCTTTTCCATCAAGTATTTGATTGCCGAATGATCTGTATAAACCACAACATGGGTATCGAGAAGATAAGAACTAAATTTATCAAAAGCGTAAACAACAGCAAGAAACTCTTTCTCTGATGTCGTATAATTGAGCTGGGCATCCGATAATGTCTTGCTGGCATAGTATATGGTATGAAACACCTTATCCTTTCTTTGACTAAGAACGACTCCAACAGCAAAGCCACTCGCATCTGTCATAATCTCGGACGGTAAATCCAATTCGGAGCTATCACTATAGGTGCGGTGACTAGACGCCTTTTTAACTCCTGAAAAGCCTGTAAACATTCATCGGTAAATTCAAAACGAACATCATTATCGAGTAATTTACTAAGAGGCTTAGCAATTTTTGAGAAATCTTTAATAAAACGTCTATAAAAACCAGCGTGTCCTAGAAAACTTCGAACAGCCTTAACATTTGTCTGAGGTTGTATCTGCTCAATGCTTCGATTTTCGCTATGTCTACTTCAAGTCCTTTCTCAGATACCTTGTGGCCTAACACAATACCTTCATTTACCATGAAGTGGCACTTTTCCCAGATCAGCACAAGTGTACGCGCGCCTTCCTGCCTAGTACGCGCGCGGCGGTTCGGACGACACGAGGATCCGGGCCCGCTCCCCAAGGCCCAACCGATCGACGTCATGACTCGAGCGTCGGCCGCTGCGGAAGGGAATTGGGTGATCCCTCCCTAGATTCCTAACTGGAACTGCTCGGGCCCTCGCCGACCGTCTTTGTTTTCCTAAGAGGTGGCGGGCAAAAGGCAGAGTATGATCCGAAGGAGGAACTTTCGGGAGGAATCGGGAGCGGCTCGTGTCGCCGTTACCCATCCATGATTGCTCCGTAAAAAGGTTGTTGTTTAACCTAGGTAAACTATACGGAGTCGCCACCGACTTTATTTATAAAAGCTGTTTAAGTCGGAAAAAATAGTTGGTTCGGGGATTCCTAGTTACTAACTCTTACATTCTAACATGAAAAAAAGGGAGGTGGCGTTTGCTCCAAAAGATTTGCTTTTGTTTAACGGGCGTTGGACCTAATTCGGGCATGACTCCGGACTCTTGTCAGCGTTTTACGGGCGTTGGACCCGATTCAGGCTTTGGACCCGAACTCATGTTTGTTGATAACAAACAACATGCGGCAATAAACCTATGGGCTAAAGCATGCGGACAAACACAAATAATTATTGAGATCAAAGGGGGCGGGGAAGGGTGGTGATCGTGGGCCTATGCACTTGGGCTCACGACCCGTTACATGTGGAAATAAAGAAAAACGGGAGGCCCGCACCTCCCTCATGTACCTGAGGCCTGCCGGGATGCCTTTACATCGGTCGGGCTCGTCAGTTGAGGCTGCTTTCGAGATGTACTTCCACCATGGGTTTATTCGCGCGCCTCTACTCTTCGAAATTCGTTTTGTCGAACTCTCGTGAAGCTCGATTGATTTTCATGCAAATCAAACTAGAATGTGGTGGTCAGAAAATTCTAATTGAATATTTGAAACAATTAAAATTAACTAAAATAAGTCGGAGTGAGACTTACGGGGCGTTGTGTGGCCCGTTGATGTCGATCTTCCGTTATGTAAGAAGATAACGGGGTGTTGTGCGGCCCGTTGATATTGATCTTCAGTGATGTCGAAAAATAATGTCCTTTGGTGATGAATTCCTCGTTGTTTTACGTGTAAAACAAAGGAAAGGAGAGAGATGTGCAAAGCCTTAGTATCGATTAAATTTGAACGTAATTCAATACAAACATAAGTAGTTATGCCGTCGAAAGAATAAGGAGCTAACCATTCATATAAGTAAAGAGATTACTGACAAGCATGTTTGTCAAATTTGACAAAATATCTAATGGTGGGATCCTATTCCACGAGGCAAAGAAAAGGTTAGCTAATCTTTTTTACTCGAATTGTGACAAAACGAACGATGATTAAAAATTTCATAACTTACAGTAAACTTCTCCAAAATTTATGAAATTTTACCAGAAGCTAGAAACTTGAATATCATTCATCGTGTCAAAATTTAGGAAAATATACCATGTAGTGTTCAGCCAGTAAAGCAATGAATGGTGCTGTTCAAACTAGACATGTTCTAGTCGGACAGCTTACAGGGGTGAGCTTGACCCCCATTGACCAAAATGAGAAATGTAAAATATAAAAGTTGTAAAATATTGAATGTTTTAACTTTAGGTTCTAATTTTCGTCCATTCGGAGTTTATATGAGAGAGTTATGCCTTCTGGTTCACATACTACCCACTGCCGCTGGAAGGCAAGAGGCAAGGGAGGGCCTTGTCTGCTCTGAATTATCAGACCAACTAGATGGAACCGAATGTAAAAACTCAAAAGAAAAGTTGTAGAAACCTGAAATATGGTTCTGGAAACACAAATTTCATAAAATTTCAATACGTAGTTTGAAAAATACATATTTTTCGTTGCAATGATACTTGTCTGCTGGATGGTGCAATGACATTTTGTGTCAACTGCATTCCACTAACGATTTGACCAGATTTTGCTACTTGAATGAAAATTCTCAAAACATGAAAGATTTAGGCCACTAAAAGAGGTATCTAATACATTAAGTTTTAGGTGAAATGGAGCTTTGGTGTTAAAGTTATGTCCAAGAAACAGAAGCAGCAGTACAGCTCTTGAACAGAAACATGTTGTTCTCTTGCACCAAATCTTTGTAGATAGCCGAAATCTTGTTGTTTCCGTTTTTAATCTGAAATAAACCCAAAATCCGGCAGTATCCAAATTCTCGAGAGTAATGTGAAATAACAAGAAATAGTATGCAATAAACGCAATATTTAACAAACCCAACAAATTCTAGGTATGAAATTGACATAAATAAATCTACTTTCATAGAGTTATCAGTTGTCCTACGCTGGAAATGGTTAGGGTACTCTGGTTGAAATGTGATGGATGGACGTTGAATGATGGTATGTGCACGATTCGTGTGGCTTGGGGTTGATTGTGTTATTTGTGCTTCATTGTTAGCATGTGTGACGTGGCCGAACTTGAATGGGGTTAAGGGGCAGCCAAAAGAGGTTCGCGCCCCTGTGATAATCGTAAGAGTGTGATAGTTGGTTTGAGTGTGAGCTTATATTTGCCCGGACTAAGGGGTTGCCTTTGATGAACGATTGCGAGAGGGGTTGGATGGGAGGATCCACCCTAGTATGAGTTCTTTAAGGGCGTGGCTTAGCCAAGTAAATAGTTGCCACAAGAATGCTCAAATTAAAAACACGGTGGGAGGATCCATGGTCGAATGCGTCCGGATGAGAGGATCGGAGGACACATGCTAATACAAGGCTGATTTTGTTGTGGCATGAGGCAAATAATGGGTAAACGTAGGCCGAAAATGCTACGTGTCCAAATGTTAAGGAGGACATTTGAGGCGTGATTCTTGGAAGAATGGAACTACGACAATGGGCGTTAAAATGTGAAGATGAGGTATCAACGTGAAATGCATGAGAGGGTGTATTGTCGGTTGCTCATTTTTACTTAAGGTGGTTGTTCATAGTAATTTGATCAACTTCATTATGCATGTTCGCATTTCAAAATGAGAGATTTCAAGCATTTTAATTTCATGTATAATTAAGTTTGTAGTCAATTTATATAACTCATTGAAATTAATAAAAATTGACTTTGATTTATTAAATTACGAAACCGTAGACACTTTTAGCCACCCTCTGGAAGCGCCTTCTATTTGCTCGGATGTTAGGAGGTTGTGTCTACCTGTGTGGATGGAGCGAAAAATATGTTAGGTTTGTGAGCGTTCGCTACTTCTAAGGGCACTTGCTTCTTTCATCCTAATGTCGGTGCTTTGGACGTAGTTCGTTGATTTGTTTCATTTATACACTTGCATATATGAGTATATGTAGGTTTGTGTAGAGCTTGTGTTGAATAGGTTTTGTTGATGAGGCGTGACATTCTGTTAAACAGAAGTAAAAAATTTACATTACAGAAGCTACTCAAATTGAGAACATTCTGTATTAAATATTTTTGTAATTAAATGATTATTTAATAATTATTCAATTGCGAAAATAGAAAGATCTTATCAAGAAATTAATCTGATCAAATTTTCTATATTACATTTTCAAATAATCATAATGGGAATTATATTTCCCATGGAAGGAAATATATCATCTAATTTTGATAAGGTTCTATGAGGTTGATTTCAATCTTCTATGAATCAATCTGACCACAAATGAACCGTTATTTGGGATGACAATCCACATCATCTGTCTAAGTTTGTTCAATTTAACATCCGGACAAATTTATATAAGTCTTGATGATTATAGAAGTTAATCTTGGATTATTACCATTCGCAGAAGGTTGCTGATCGAATTCAGCCAAAACCTACTGTATCACAGTATTTATGGGAATATCATCATATCATAATCATTTTAATATGATATGATTACATGCATGATTTTTTCATTTTTGTAAATATTAAATTGTAATCTTATTTAATATTTTGTTTTCAATGTTTGAAGAAGACTGATTTGTCAAGATTATCTTCTGCATTTAACCTAGAATTTCTTGTATAATTAGGGGTCAATTCGGCCACATTTTCTAGAAGTGTTGTTGTATTGTACGTGTAAAATGCAGAGAGCGTACGAAGAACTTGTAATCTTTTCGTTTGAGCTTAGTTAGTCACACACGAGGGACGGAGCTGCCGAAGGCTGCATCGTTGGTGAAGTCTTTTGGGAGAGAGACCTGGGGGCAACGAGGGACTCTACGTTGGTGGCTGTAGGAAACGTTGGTGGAGGCGTGCGGCAGGTTGGTGGCGTGGCCAACGAGTAGTTTGCCGGAGAGTAGGGCAGATACCTCAGGAGCACATAAGGTGAGGGACTAATCAGCTTCTGTGGTGTAACGTTCTGTGTGCAGGATAACCTTAGGCAGGGTTTTGTGTCTGCTTAGCCGTAATCTCGAGGGACCACGTAGGAGAACCTTGGGCATGGGTTTTGTGTCTGCTTACTCGATGTCTCAAGGGATCGCGCAAGGGAAGTCGCAGCATGGTATTGTTCAGGTGGAGACGCCGCCAGAGTGAAAAGTCTTGTGAAAGTCGTAACGGGTTGTTGTGCAGGTGGAGACGCCGTCGGAGTAAAAAGTCTCAAATGAAGTAAGTTGCAGCGGGTTACTGTGCAAGAGAGGACACCGCTCGAGAGAAACGTCTGACAACCGGTTACCTTTGTAGTCATGTTAACCGTGCATCGAATCACTGTGGTACAGATTCTTTCGGTCTGTGCTGTGAAATTCAGTCACATGTGGTGCAGAACCTTCTGGTCTGTACTATAGAGGGTTAACACATTTGGTACAGAACCTTCTGGATTGTGTTGTGTAACTCAGTCACTCTAGTACAGAACCTTCTGGATTGTGTTGTGTAACTCAGTCACTCTAGTACAAAACCTTCTGGTCTGTACTATAAAAGGTTGATCACGTATCACCTTCTGTAATCGCTACTACATTAAGTCCTAGTGATAACCATTCAAATTATGGTTGAAAAGAGTGGATGTAGGCAAGTTGCCGAACCACTATAAAAGCTTCGTGTCCATCAAAAAATTCGCACATTCGTACATTCTGTCTTACATAAACTTGTTTCTACGCTTATGTTTTACATAAGCTTTCTTTCGCTACGGAGTTTGTTGAAAAAGAGTTAAAAATTCTTAATTGGACTTTAATGTTAATTCACCCCTCTCTTAGTATAACACTATGTTCCTATCTCGTTCCTCCATCTTTAACGGACTTGAGCACTATCTCGTGGTGCAACACACTTTACAAGTTATTACTCGTATACATGCGTCATAAGTGAAGGAAGTGCTTCCCAAGCTCAATGGATCGAAGCAATTGGTAGTCGTACCTAGGCATTGTATTGTCGATACTATCCTGGTGACACAAATTGATTAGGGGATAAGCAGAGCAACCCAACAAGGTGCGCATTGAAGGTTGACATCCAGAAAGCATATGATTTCATGGAGTGGGGCTTCCTTCTAGCGTTCTTGGGGTGCTTAGGAATTCCAAATTCATTCGTCTAGCTTATCATGGGGTGCATGACAACGGACAAGTTCTTTGTTAGTATCTCAAGGTAGCGTGGGAGAGCATGTGTCAACTGAAGAAGGTAGGACTTGGGCAAAGGTGGGTCACATAGTGAAACAAGGGGGATGAAGCATATTTGGCATATATTTTTGGACTCGGTGGGCATTGTATGGGTTCAATTGGTGAGAATCTATCTCCTGAGAGTGAGTCCTTTGGGTAGGTGAGACAGCCAGATAGGTGTTCCTAGATCTGATGACAACTACATACATTGAAGCATCTCATGAGGTGGCTTATTGCTTGGCGTATGGGGAATGATAGTCAGATCTCTGTTTTATTTTATCCGTAGTCTCGATTAGATCCGTTGGTGAAGGTCTTTGGGCGTGATGAGGTCGTGCGATCTAGGACCCTTGCTACGGTATTTGTGGCGGACTTCTTTTCTGATCAAAGTTGTCAAAGCTACTTTGAGGGAAGGGACATGTGAATCTACCAACAAAAGCTAGTGTGCTTTGATAGGTTGCGCGAGCTTCTGTCGGTGACTTGTTATCTATTGCCAGGTATTTCGGATCGAGTTGTCTGGTCATTTTGCTATGATAGAGTTTTTACTATTCCGTTTGCTTGGAGATATCTATGCATCGAGTTTCCGGTTGTTCCTTGGGCTAGCTCTTTGTTGTCCGAGGGTATGTTGTCGCATTTTTGTTCGTTCTGTGGCTAGTCGTACAAGATAAGTCATATACGTCATATATGTTATTCTGTCTAGGTGTGGCGTCGTCTTCTACATCACTCTGCGAATCGCGATGATGGATCACTTATTCTTCTCATGCCGATACTTAGTGGAGTATGGATAAACACATAAGGGCAACTTGTTGCGCTGAAGTTCACGAGGACTTGGAGTGGTTGTTGATATGCTCTTCTCTCTGGCTGGAGCCACACTCCAAAGCGTCTATCATTTCCTCATACGTTAGGAGGTTGTGTCTCCTATTTGTAGTGAGCGTTCGATACCTCTCAACACATTTGCTTCTATTATCCTCGTGTCTGTCCCTAAGATATAACAGCTTATTTATTTCTTTTGATGCACTTACGTATATGAGGTGTATGTTGGTTCTGAGTGTGGCTTGATTTCATGAAGTATGTCCATCTAATCTTTTTACAAACTTTTTACGGGTTTATACAATATTACTTTAAAAAAAAAAGCCTGACACCGTTAAGGGAAGAAAATCTTGAAATGCTGAAATAATTCTCCATTATGCAACTTTTGTGATCGATAGCACAACTTAAGTAACAAAGTGGAGTTTGAACTTCTAAATCAAAGTCATGATACTTATTCTTTAGACTTTAATATTTGAGTTTTTAGGTTTAATATTTATGATTTAGTGCTACTATTTACGGTTTAGACTATCATTAAAGTTATGTTTTAAGTTTTAGTGTTTAGTGTTTAAAGTTTAGTATTTATGATGAATTTTACTACAGATTTAAACTTTAACTATTATGATTTAGATTCAAAGATAATATAATAAATTATAACTATATAAAAATAAAATTAATATTTACTCGTTTTTAATATATTTAGAATGTACATACTTTTTTTAAATTAGATAAACATTAGGATGATCATAGCCGATTTATAAAAATCCCGATCATTATGGGGAGAAAATCTTGCAAGATAAAAACTTATTTCTTAATTATATAACTTTTGGTTATCGGCACAACTTACTTTGAGTAATAAAATGCAAGTTCGAGCTTCTAAATCATGCATCAACTTGTCTTAATTGCCGATTCTAGAGAAGTTGTTTTGGTTCACCAATTTTTTTTCCGATTTGATTTTTATTATTAATTTTTTTTACTGATTCTAGTAAACATAGTGATGAATTAAAGGCAGCTTATTCTCATAAGCTTGTAGAAATGTTTTTAAAAAAATGACATAAATACTAGTAGAGTACCTAATCAAATAGCTAAGCGGCCTGGGGACACGCGTTGGGATCTCATTTTGAATCAATATATAGTTTGATAAATACGTTTCACTCTACTTATGATGTTTTAGATAATATGATAATTACTGGTTCTCAATGTTGCGATGTTAATTGTGCTTTAAATATATTATTATGCTTTGATTTTATTTTTATTTAGTATATGATGAAAAATATTCTTGAAATTATAACATTCTTTGTCAAGCTTTGCAACATTAGTCTCGAGATATTGTAAATTACGTGCATCTCGTTTCGAGTAGGAAAGAACTAATGGTTTCTTTTCAGAAATTCGATTGGGAAAATCTTTTGAAGGATGCTAGTTTATTTTGTGATCTTCACCAAATTGATATTCCTAAATGAGCAGCCATTGTATGGGAAACAAGGTAGGGTGAAAATAGGAATGCCAGGTAAACTTTGAGCATTCTTATCGATGTAGATAAAATATGTTTACTAACGGAAAAATTTTAAGTAACTGATTTTTAGGATTTGGAACTTAAACATTTGAAGATGTAGTTACAATACTACCAGCTGTAATGCGAAATCTCGAGCATTTGAGATTTGTATCTAGTGAAGACTAAAAATAAAAAATTTATCCCTGGATTGTGGACGACCGGCAACTTTTTTTGGAAGGTGAAGGTCGCAAGCCACCCTTGTTATCTCCTCGGCCGCGAATATCGCAAGATACACGTAGGGGGATTTTGACTGAAAAGTTTGTCCTGTTATTGCAGATACATATACTCCCTCACTGGTCTTATTGTTTATACATTTGATGATTGCATTAATGTGATTTTCTTAGAAGAAGATTCCGTACTTTTATTAATTTTATGGTCCCCGGAAAGATTAGCTGCACAAAACTAACTTTATTACTACAACTTTAAAACTCTTAAATAATATTAATGATAAATATTAAATCGTCCAGAAATATTACATTGTAATATTAGCAAAATATGCCAGAACGCAATAACCTTGTCAATATGCTCGTCCGGCGATAAAATGATGAGAGTCACCTTTCAGATTCAAAGCCAATGTTCCAAAATCCTTCTGGTAAGAGGAGGAACATGACCATACCTGTGTCGAGAAACACCATCATGATGCTCACAATGCAGGATCCTGCTATCTTTGCTTTCACGATCACTCAAGGCGTCGAAGAATTTCTTGCATTGCCTGCATTCAATGCCTTTCAGATGTTCCCGTTCATCTTTCTTTCTTACAGGAGCAATAAACTTGAAACATTCATCCCCAGCAGAAGATACTAGTCTTAGGTGTTTTTGATGGCTCAAATTAGTTACCAGGTCCTCTGAACCATCATCAGAGCCAAGAACTCTCTCCCTTGATTCATGGACAGTAGAGCTAGCGGCTCCATACTTCCCAGCTTTCTTCAGGTGATCTTTGATGTTCTCAAAAGGAGTATCCAGAAAGTCATCATGGGGGTCAGACCTCTAACGTCCTGATTGGACCGAGTCTCTCTCCAAATTGATGCATTACGCTTTTTGCCGGTGGTTACGATTAATTCTCCACCAACGACACTTCCTGACGGAGTTCCTCTCCAATTCATTCTGGTTTTCTTTCCACCTGTGGCTTTGTTTAATTCTCCATTGATGAGATGCCCCAACAAAGGCTCTTGGCCAAAATCAGGTGATGAGGTGCTTGTATCTTCAACTTCTGTATCTACTCCATCGTTGGTGACATCTTTGATATTGTCCTGAAATTTTGAATTCACGAGTTTACTAAACCCATGCAAGAGGCTGCTCAAATTATCAATAGCTGCATATTCTTTCCCTTCTTCTAGGGCAATATAATCTTCACTGAAAATCTTCTCTTTTTTCATGCCACGAGGGACTTCAGTTGTGGAAAGTGCTTTGCCTCTCTGAGCTGCTGCCATTTTAAGATGAAACTAGGATGCCTTACAAGGGTAATTTCCGGGACATCGCCGCATAAAAAGACTATAATGACACTATTGCACGACAAGAAGACAAATTCATGCCAGTTTATCAAGAAGAAAACTGAGCAAGTACATACATAGAAGCATAATGCTAGAATTCATAAAGTTCGAACTGCAAGTTTCCTTAGACCAAAGGAGAAAATGGTCTTACCTGTTGTCGTTAGATCCTTCTGTTGATGTCCTGAAAACGAGTTTTCAAGGACAAACTTTTTTGGAACAAAAGGGTCACCAGAACTCAAACCAACCTTCTTACAGAGGAAGTTGTATTGAGACTTCAGCTGCTTATAAGCATTTACGGCATCAATCCTCTTTCTCTCAGATAGTAGCATCAACTCCTGGTAGTATTTTTGCTGATCTTCCTTCAGGTCTCTGCCAGAACATTGCACTCCAAATGGAGGCAGATGTCTCTCCTCTTCCTTCAGTTGCAAGATTGTCTCAGGTATTTCAAAGTCCACACAAGTTTCCATAAAACATCCGAGCGACCGCTTTTCTGATATTCTGGTTTCATTAGCTTTTTCGGTTGTTTCTAGAATATCTTTCCCCTCAGGACAAACATCAACTCTGGAAGCGCTTGATCTGACCGGAATAAGTTCATTCCTCTTCTGACTATCAATCAGAGGCTTCTCTTTATATGGCCCTTTTGGTCCCAATGAATCCTTCTTTACTGGTTTTACTAGTAACTGGTTCCATCGAGCCAATTCCGCATCTTTCTTTCTCAGATCCTCCAGAAGTCCCGTGACGGCAGCCTCCAGATGCTTGTGTCTGGCTAGAAGAGGTTTTTCTTTCTCATGAATGGCAAGTTGTGTTCCCAACTCCTTTGAGGAGGCTGCACCAGATTTGACTAACTGTATCAGCTCGTCTTGATGATGTATTCCTTCATTAATCTCCTCAATCTTTTGTTTGAGATCACACTGGATATTGTTAACCTGTAGCTGCAGAATGCTAAGTTTTCCGTTCAATTCCTCCTTCTCCTTTGCCAGCTTAAACAACTCTTTCCGGAGAATTTGCCCTTCCAAGACAGCTTTCTGCCTTTCAAGCTTAAGCTTGTCTACTAACTGGACGAGGAGGTCCCTTTCCTGTTCCTTGCATGCAACCTCCAAGCTTCTAGATTTTGATAGGAAGTCTGGAAACAATTGACGACAAAATATGTACTCGATCTGAGAAATCCTATCCTTAACTTCCTGGATGGTTGCAACCAGTA
Organism: Melastoma candidum; assembly: GCA_023653495.1. Lineage (NCBI taxonomy): Eukaryota > Viridiplantae > Streptophyta > Magnoliopsida > Myrtales > Melastomataceae > Melastoma > Melastoma candidum. Next base: position 1,296,149 of record CM042882.1, read on the forward strand.
CAGTACTGAGTCCAGATACATCTTTCTCTTCAATACAATCAGGAGGTTCTGGGTGGTGGCCACCCATACCGTCTGCACGGACATTGAGGGAACAAGAACATGCCGGTTAAGGATTAAAATAGGGACATCGATCAGTACATGCTCCAGGAAGTTAACTTTATTAATTCAAGGGGCGTCCACACAATGGGGCAGGGACCTCGAAACACAAGCAGCAAAAAAGCACATCCAAAACCAGGGGAGTGAAGTGGATAGAGAGATAGTCGAAGGCCAGCCTCTCACTGCCCGAATCGTCAAAATGTAAATGACCATTCCCACGTACTAAGGGAGGAGGGGAAGTGGATGAACAAGGAGAGACCCCCATATAAACACAAAAAAAGGGCAAAGCATTCGTCGGCCCCGAGAAAAGCAAGCAGAGCGAATTGAATCATCCGGCAATAATTGAAACCAATGAGGATGCGGAGGTACCCCGCGCAGTACGGATTGTGCTGGGGTGCTTGCGTCGTCAGTTAGCCATTCGAGCTTCCTCCTTGCCTTCCACTGCGAGGGCTTCCGAGTGGACGGGGGAGTTGGGGGGGGGGGGGGGCGCCACGGGGGATTTAGTCGGGGCCCGTTGGTTACGGCCCCGGGGGCTTTCTCTACTTTAGGGGCCCAGCGGCGTTTAGTCTATCATCGTCGCCTTCGAATTGTTAATTTGGCCTTCTATGAGTATATTGCTAAGAATTTCTAATAACTAATAAAAATTAACTTTGACATAACATACCCGAGCTTCTTTGATCTTCCATCTAAACTCTAGACCGTTTCTCGACAACTCCCCTCCTGTCATAGAACTGGGACAACGGAATTGTAATTTTAATCGGGACAATGGCCAGATCAGTAGACGAACTCGACGGGGGTGGATATGTACGTACCGTGCTGGATGCTCGACCCACGTATCTTTTTCTTCTAAATCAACAAATCCTACAACATCAAATCCCTTCGGCGGTTGCATAGGACAGGAACTTTTGCTTTCACACGACTAAATAGCCGATTGCTTCAACAATAACTACGATTCTCGAGTGCAGTTTAAACTCCTGTATGGATTTCACCCTTTTCAACAATCCAGAAATGCCCACCACTCATCCACATCCGCATCCACGCCCACTCCAGCCTCGTTAATGGATTTGAAAAGTCCCAAAACATCAGGAGAATCTTCCCATCACCCGAATCTACCTCAAAGTCTAGTAACTTTTTTCTAGCTAATCCAGACATTTGAAGTTTTGGAAGGTTCCATTATCAAGTAAGCAGAGGAATTCTGCTACATTTCAACTCATTCCGGTGACCCTTACAAGAAAGAAATACATGCCAGACTACGTTATTTCTTTCATATAACCAACCAGTTGCGACATCAGTAATCATCGCCCATGGAAATTACTTCTTTACATGTCAGCCGCAGCAAGATGGTATGCTCAAACTGAGACACGTAGCTTCCTTTCACATCACAGAGGAGGACAAGCCTGCAAGATCAAGCAAAGACTAATTAACTGCACGACTGTGAGGCTGTTACTACATGCATGGCTGAACGCAAAGCAAGGAGAAATATTCCAGTTCCTAGGGATTACCTCAACAATACCAGAGTCACACAAGTTCTTCACGGCCATTAGATACTTTGTTCCCCCCAAGTGATCCAAGTAGCGCCTGCAAAATGCTAACGTCGAGAACTTCTTGTTGATCGTTGCAAGTAACTGCTTTGCTCTGGGTAACCTCAGAGGAACGTGACCAACTTCAAAATTTTTCATGTAATGACTGCATTCCAAACCTTCTCTAACATAACCTTTTCATGTAACTAGACTGGACTCCTTTATTCATCAGTAATTAATAGATAGCATGCTTTTAATTTTGGCGTTCCCTGGTTTTGGTAGTCCGATGGAAAAGGTGATGTGTTGGTGCAGGGGATCTGGTCTTCGCGTTGTCCTGGTGGTTTCTGTGGATGCCATCAACGTTCCCTGTTTAGCCTTGGTTAATTTGCAAGTCTGGCAAATTGAGTCTGGTGTACCCCTTAAGCGAGGTCAACCTCTACAACCCAGGGTCTATGGAATTTCCTGTTACCGTAACTAGCACTACCATCCCTGTAAAAGCTCATATACACCAAAGTCCAAATAGTCGACGGCTTGGTATTGCTTAACCAAAGACTCGTTCGAGACTTGGAAACGCAACTATCCCCATTAGTAGATTTGCCCACCAAAGTCATGTGTGCTACCTTGATCGAGTACAAACGATCTTACTTCTAAATAAAAAGATGTTCCTGACAAGGGCATACTACAGCTGGGAGTCGCGTGAACCCCAAAGACTTTCAGCTGTACATTCAGGAGATTTGTCTGGTTCTGTCCACCACCTGCACCGGTGTAAGGGCTTCAACCCAGGTGTTGTTGCAGCAATAACCTCAGGCACTCCATTTGCTCATGTTCCCCCTGAAGCTTTTCCCACTAAATGAAGGAATGTAACAGCATCAGCTAGTTGAACTTACGAGTGCTTGGGTGAATAGAATTTCCCATTAACCAATGGCCGAACAAACCTCTTGATGGGAAATGGACACAACTTTCCAACCAGCTGCATTGATATACCGCCGCTTCAGAGCCGTGTGGCCCAAGGGAATCCCTGCACAAAATGAGAAGATTATTCATGTTGGAAACAGAGTAAAAACGAGGACTCCAAACTAAAAGGCGTCCCAGTGTTTAAGTACAGGGACGAAGCTCACAAGTATTTCTCGAGAAATGTGTTGGCCCATCTATCTCCAAAGCAATTCTCTTATCGATCAAAGCTGCATCCACGGTGTAACAATCGATTATGTATTCTCGAACCCAGTTGAGGCCGGTGCTTACCAGAAGTCGTGCAACTTCCTTCTGGAATGATGAGGTTACTTTTTGGTTGAATCTCTTAGTTCTCACTGCTCGGGTTATTTTCCCCTCGAGATTGCTATTTAGACATTTTCCTAGGTGCGGATATTCCAGCTTCGGGCACTCATTGACAAGATGAACTTGTGAACCGAAAACAACGTCCTCCCTATACTGCTCCGAGATCCTCTGCTCCTCAAAGTTGCCAATCATCCTCCATGTGTGGGAAAAGAATATCCGATGAAGCTGTCCAAGTGCCGCATAGGACCAAGCCAGGTTGCCTAGCTGGTTCCTGCTCGGTCTTAGCACCAAAGAATCTGATCCTGTGATGCCCTTGACGTCCTCCGTGATTCTCCCACAATCAATCTGGTCACTATTTATGCCCCCTTCTCCGACACAGCTCTCAAGCTGATGGGGACTTGCGTAAACACTGTCCAAAGAATCCAGCACAAGGTTACGGGGTTCATTCATAAAAGCAAAAGCCCACAATAGCTGGGCAAGCTCCTGTTCTCCAAAACCGTGGATTTCAGCAGCTGCCCTCTGGGACAATTCAGCAAACAATTCAGGGGCAGAGTGCCTCATCGTAGCAAAAGCACCGCAACGTTGGCCATGTTCTGTGAATTGAACTCTCCCACTTTAGTCAGAGAAACCTCGGCAATCCTATCCATTTCCGATGTGTAAAGCAGCTCGCCACCAATTTTGACAATGCCCATGCAATGTTAGATATGCCTTGAGCAGAGCAGTCTGGCAAGGACATCATGGCGATTCCCACGAGCATCGACATCTCCCTCTGACGTGCAAATGTCAGCCTCCTAGAACTCATCATGGAGACCAATTCCATGTTTTTAGCAATCCGGTGGAGAGCAGTGGCTATGTTGAGTGGGGAAAGGGGGGACGGACTCAGGCCCTTCCCGACGGCCACGATCATCTCTGATACCACGTCAAGGACTTCCTGAGCAGTTTGTGCTTCGACAATGGTCCGGTTCAGATTAATCTCTTTCCGACGGTCAGAAGGCCCGGAGAACTCAGAAAGACTCTGGACGAATTTGGCCATTGCCTTGCCCTTCCTCTCCTCGAACATACCGCCTGCCAATGCGCTCACCTTCTCTCTCAGAGCATCAACACTCTCATTCTCATCTTCGTCCGCAAATAAGTCCTCAATATTCTCTGGTTCCTCCATGTCAGGACCAATGCTGTCCATGTCATCCTCCGACTCCGACTCTTCATTGCCGATTGCCTCTTTGTTCACCCGATTCGTGTCGTTGAGCTGCTTCTTGCTCCTATTCATCTTTTTCTTATTCTTCTTCTTGTTGGGAGAGACCAAGCGCTCCAGTTGGACAGAGAGGCCACGTGCCTCAACCGCTCTCAGGGCAATCTTCCTTGCCCGGACGCACCAACCCATGGACTCGGTATTGGCCAAAAGCGTAGAGTCGGATGTGTGGACGCGTTTCTTCCTCGTGTTGGGGGCATGGCAACTCAAGGGGTCAAAGTCTTCCCCGAGGAATTGAGACTCCCAATCTGCTACAGAGTTGGCGAGGCCATCGGTCGTGACCTCAACCCCGTCGTCCCTGCTGGCATGGAAGGTCCTCAAGCCGACAAACGCAACTCTAGATGTCCGGAAAGCAGATATCCCAGTTGGGAGAAGGGGAACACACGGTATCATTCTCGGGGGTGAAGTGAAGAATCTGTGGGTAGAAAGGGCGTTGAGTAGCCCTTCCATGCCCGCCTGTCTGTGAAGCAAGTTGATCCCGGCGGTTTCGTCCCCGTTCGTGGAAGGGTCGGGGTCGGGGATAAAGGAAAAACGGAGGCGAATATTAAATTCAGTTAGGCTGGGCTCTTATTTGAATTTGACCCAGCAACGACTTGGACTTAAAAGTTTCATAACTTTTGACGAGGCTTCCGCCTGGCCTTGGAAAAAGCCTTATCACCTCCTCGGACCTTTTCTAGTCCACAACCCGTTTCAACTATTACCAAGAATTCAAGCATTATCATGGCAGAAATCTCAGCGGGTGCCCGAAAAGATCGTGGTCGTGAGACTATTACTATTTCAATTAGGCAGATACAACTATATGCTGTTATTATCAATAGGCAGACAGCCAGGAGGCACCTGAATTAGCAACGGCAACATGGTGTTCCGAATCACCCCATGTTTCAAAACATTGACTTTCAACAAGACCGTTAGAGTTAACTATTTCAACGATACTTTGTTAAAAATGAATGCTAGGATATGGGACGAAAAGCGATAACCATGTACACAACGTAACCTTTTATCTACCCAAAACTGTTTTGCTTAAGATGCAAAATCTGACGAGTAGGAATAATGCTTATGTCAACGTCTTCTTCCCTCGGCAGATTACTTAATAAAGGGTCCAGAGCATCTCCTCCAGCAACACCCTGGTCACATGGGAACTCAGAGCTTGTCTAGATCCTAGCAGAATTCCCTATCTCGAGGAACAGGGAAAGGGTGATCCATCGTTAGGACAGAATGGAGGCCAAAACAAAGGCATTCCAATTTTGGAGAGGCATCTTGTCAATTATTTGACGGCAGATCTTTGGAATGAGGCAGAGAGAGGGGATGCCTCTCCAAATTGGAAGGCCAGATCTGGATTAGCCCATGAGCTGGCATTTGGATAACAGTGGCCCTTGTGCAGTGACGAAGCCATGGACGGAAGGGCCCCGTGGTTTTCTTTTTTAAAAAAATTAAATTAGGCTGAAGTTTTTTTTTTAAAAAAACTTTTTTATTAATTTTAGTCCCAAAAAATTATAATAGTGTAATTTGTCCCTCTAAACTCGGTCTAGTTCAATTTGACCCGTTATATATTTTTTCTTGCTTGGTCACTGCCCTTGCACTTGTGTTGATGCGAAAAGTTGTGACACATTGAATTGTACGAAAACATATTTATAGAAAAAACAGAAGCACTAGTTGCGGAAATAACCGCCACAGAGACGTACACATAATATTTGGAGTCGGTGCTGGGATTAGGCTTGGGGCTAGGGGTACATCAACTCCAAGTTAGTCGCTATTATGCGTCGGGTCTAATGGTGGACACGTCTTAACATTACGTTACATGAAGATGTTTATCAAATGTTATGATAAATTGAAAAAAAAAATTTATGATATATTTAATAATTTCGTCTAGATTAAACATGATGTTGACGGTGCCATATCAACGCCACGTATGCCTCTGTTATCAAGGACGACTAAAGGAGAATATAATTGAGATAACATCTTAAATTTAGGACTTAAAGTGATATTTTTCAAATGTTACATTAAATAGGAAAAAAGTGTCAAAATTTATGATATATTGGATTATTTTAGTTTAATTTATTTTATTTTATTTTTTTGGTGTGATTCTTCAGGTCTTAGACCCCATAAACTTGTTCGGTACGTGAAATCAAGATTATGTGAAATGGAATCACTATTACCAATCAATAGAATAGCTACTCATATGAATATATATCCTTTTATTTGGTTTAAAGAATAGTTAAACAACAGATATAATTAAAAAGACAAAAACATATTTAATACTCAAATAATAAATTTGATTAAACTTTGAATAAGTATATGATATCAAAATAATCATTCCAAGTTTAGTTTTTAAAAATGTTAATAAATATGGAATGAATATGCCAATGAAGCTCGTAAGAGAAAGAAGATATATAACGGAGTTTCTTTTGTTTATTCACACGGGCTTAAAAAGACAATTATAGGAAGTAGCAAGCTCATAATCTCTCTAATTTAGTGGTCTATTTTGCCATTACAAGGAAATGACCTTGGAAGAGTATCAGAAAGTGCTTGAAGAGAAGAGGGAGGTTCTGTCAAGCAGCTTCTGTCATGCAGCTTCTGTCGCGCAAGAAGGCTAATGATGTGGACTGCAGCATGATCTTTGGCAGACATGCATGTAGCCAATTAATTTTGTCTCCTTAGCTATTAAGTTTTTGTCCTGATTTTTCTTTTTCTTTGGAAGGGAAGATTTAATATTGAAACTACATTATTCTATTTCTACAACAGTTACAGTTACAGTTTCCGGCGCATGCACAGCGTCCGGACAAAAATGACTTAATTTCTTCAATTTGCTCCTCCAATTTTGTCGAAACTTTGGCCGCTAGTTGGTAAAATTCTCTGGAATCCCGCACCTCTCCAATTTGTGCTGGTAACATCGTGGGCTGGCAACATCTGCACGGACACATACTCTCACAAAGGCACATCTCATCCCACTTACGTAAGCCCGACAGAATGGCAGATGATATCCAAAATACGTGTCTCAAAAAATCAGTGGCCACTGCGGGGGACGATCACGATCTTGGGCAGCCGGGGCTTCTTGGGCGGCCGCTGGGATTTCTTGGGCCGGGTAGGCATTATGGGCTGCTGGGGTTTCTTGGAGGGCCGGGGCGAAGGCCTGTTCTTGGTCCGGGCCGAGAACGCCCTAATAGGCCGCCCCGGTCGTTAGAACATTTTCTTGGATCGGGAACCCCGGTTCTTGAAATTCCGCCTGCATGTCGTCTACCACTGGGCCAAACGCCGGCTGATCGAACGACGGGGCGAAGGCCTGTTCTTGCTCCGGGCCAAGAAACCCCTGATAGGCCGCGCCGGTCGTTTGAACATTTTCTTGGATCGGGAACCCCGCTTCTAATTCTTGAAATCCCGCCTGGAGGTAAGCTTGAATGTGGTAATCCACTGGGCCAAACGCCGGTTGGTCGAACGACGGAAAGTCGTCCTCGGTCAGGGGAAACACCAAATCTTGGGCGTCTTGAGCAAAGTCCAAATCTTGGGGTTGGGGTTGGGGGCGGGGGAAGCAGGGGCGGCCGCCGAGGGGGCGGGGGCGTGGGAGGGGGAGGCCATGAAGGAAGGATTTTTCTTTGCTTTTTTTTTTGTAACTTCTGACTATATTCACTTAAAGTCAAATGCGTCTTTTATAGTCCAATGCGTCTTTTAGTTAGAAGAAAAAAAACACTATAAGTTATAAGAAAAAATCTGATGTTTGTTATTGTAGTTGTGGTAATATTGGTGGGGGAGGGCTTGTTCTTTGGTCGGGCCGTAAGCCCGTATCTCTTGGAGGGCCGGGGCGAAGGCCTGAATTTGTTCTGGGGCCGGGCCGAGAACGTCTTGATAGGCCGGGCCGGTCATTGGAAAATTTTCTTGGATCGGGGGGGACCCCGCTACTAATTCTTGAAATTCGGCATGGAGATAAGCTTGGAAGTATTCATCGGCTGAGCCGAATGCCGGCAGGGTCTGGTCGAATGACGGAAAGTCGTCTTGGGTAAGGGGAAACCCCAAATCTTGGGCGTCTTGAGCAGCTTGCAAATCTTGGGCGTTGGGGGCGAAGGCCTGAATTTGTTCAACATTCAATCGATCCCATTCTGTCCAGAGAGAGCGTGAGCTTCATTTCTTTAATTTCTTTATGTTCTATAATTCTTTTGTTCGTTTGAGTTAGTCACACGAGGAGCACTAGCAACGGAAGGCTGCATCGTCGGTGAAGCCTTCTGGGAGAGTGACTCGGGGGCTCGAGGGACTCGGCTGGAAGCTGCGAGACGTTGTTGGAAGCGTGTGTACGTGGGCAACGTGCAGCGGGTCGGAGAGAAGGGCTGAACCTCGGGAGCACAGAAGGTGAGGGACTAACCAGCTTCTGTTGTGTAAGAGCTCTGTGTGCAGGAACCTAGGACGGAGGCTGCCGTCTGCTTGCGTGGGGTTTGCCGCGTGCTTGCGTAGGGTCTGCTGCGTGCTTGCATAGGGTATGCTACGTGCTTGTGTGGGGTACGCCACATAGTCGCTATCTCGAGGAGATCGTGCAGGTCGTGTGGAGCCGCCGGAGGGAAAATCCATCCTTGAACAGAGGTTGCTGTTCGCTTGCGTAGGGTCCGCTACGTGCTCGCGTGGGGTACGCCACGAAGTCGGTTTCCTTAAGAGGATTGCGCATTTGGTTACCTTGTTAGTCACGTTAAATCGTGCAACCCGTTGTAGTACAGAACCCTACGGGTCTGTGCATACATTTTCCTGGTCACTTTTGCTACAGAACCTCACGGTCTGTTCAGTAGAAGGTCGACTACCCTTGGTACAGAATCTTTTAGATATGTGCTTCTCAACTAAGTCATTTTCCTATACAGAACCTTCTGTTATGGATTGACATACTCGGTACAGAACCTTACGGTCTGTGCTATACCTTCTGTGATACAGAATCCTTGGATCTGTTCTATAGAAGGTTGACGTCTCTAGTACAGAATCACTTGATCTGTGCTATAGAAGGTTAACATCTTCGACATAGAACCCTCTGGTCTGTGTTGTGCCTAAGCTTCTTCGACACAGAACCCTTAGGTTTGTGTTGTGCCTCATTCTCTTCGACACAGAACCTTCTGGTCTGTGTTGTGCCTTACCCTCTACGATACAGAACCTTCTGGTCTTTATTGAGCCTAAGTTACTATAGTACAGAACCTTCGGGTTTGTGCTACATAACGAGCCTCTACGACACAGAACCTTCTGGTCTGTGTTCTGCCACTCAAGCCTCTATTGTACAGAACCCTACGGGTTTGCTTTTGGTTGCTATCACTTGTGTAATTTGTACTGAGATACATTTGAGTGGAAACCATCCAAATATCTGGGTGAAGAGTGGACGTAAGCAATTTGCTGAACCACTATAAAAATCCTTGTGTCCATTAAACAAATTTGCGAACACAATCAAACGTTCTGTCTTACAGAAACTTACAGGCTCTGTTTAACAGAAGCTTTTCATTCCGCTGCGGGGTAAAACGAAAAAGGGTTAAAATCCAATTTTGGAGATTAACACTAATTCACCCCCCCTCTTAGTGTAACAATTGGTATCAGAGCGGGTTCAACCGAAGCTTAACAGCTTGTTGTAGATCCTTGAAAAGCTCTTTCCAGCTACACACTCTTCTCCACTGAAGCCCTTAGCTCTGTGACTGTTGCTATTCTGTAGAAGCCTACGCTCTATCAGAATCAACCCGCTACTACACAGAAGCTTTAAGCTCTGTGAAAATCTACTTGGTTCTATTCTGTAGAAGCTTACGCTTTATCAGAATTTAACCTCTGTTCCACAGAAGCACCTTGTTCTGTGAGAAACGATTTGTTGCTCTACTGTGTAGAAGCATACGGTACATTCTACAGAAGCATACGATCTGTAAACATCACGGTTGGCATTTTCTGCAGAAGCCTATCGCTCTGCGAATCCAACAACTACAGCTTGACAGCTGATTTCTACCCAACAGAAGCTTGCTTCTTTGTTGAGGTTCTATTTGTCAACGTTCTGTTCTATAGAAGTTTTATACTCTATACGAATTGAACAAATGGCTGAAAACTATAATGTGCCTAAACCACATGTTGGGAATCCTCCCATTTTCGATGGTAAGAATTTTGCCTATTGGAAAATTCGAATGAGCGCATTCGTTGATGCTATCGACGAAGACTTATGGTCTTATATAGAAGATGGTCCACCTTCTATACCTGAGAACCAACGATTTGATCGAGAAGGTCATCCTACAAGGGAATAAGATCAGACGACTCACTAAAACGGCAAAGTATTTGATGTTCAATGCTATGTCAGAAGGTGAATTCGTCAAAGTTTCAACTTGCACTTCGGGCAAGGAAATCTGGGACAAGCTTGTCACCATGTATATTGGGACAGACCAGATAAGAGAAACTAAGGTGAATTTCTTAATTTACCAATATGAAAATTTTACTATGAAGGCTGATGAATCTGTAGAACAAATGTTCCAGAGACTCAACCTCCTAGTTGATGCCCTAACTCATTTGGGCAAAACCTATCAAAACTCTGAGCTAGTTCGAAAGGTTCTGCGTACTCTACCCAAATCTTGGGAAGCCAAGAAAACGGCTATAGAGGATGCTAAAGACCTCTCTACTCTTCGACTAGATCAGTTGATGAGCTCCTTAATCTCGTATGAGATGGAAAGATCCTCTCAACCTGATATAAAGAGAGCACCTGTTGCTTTCAGAGCATCAGAAGAACCTACAGAAGGTTCGGATGATGAAGCAGAAGCTGATTCGGATGATGAACTTGCAATGATAGCTGAACGTCTTTTGCGGTTCGCCTCCAAAAAGCGCTTCAACAAGAGAAGCCAAAATCACATGGACCCGAAGTTGGTCACATGCTTTGAATGCAAAAAGAAAGGACACTACAAAACAGAATGTCCTTTACTTAAAGAAAAGGAGAAACCTTCTCCCAGATACATGTCCAAGAAAGCAATGGCTAATTGGGCAGAACTTGATGATTCTGATGATGAGGAAGCACTCATGTGCCTCACAGCTCACACAGAAACTCAAAATGAATTACATACCTGCTTTCAAACAAAAACTGTTGAAAGTGAATGGTATCTGGATAGTGGATGCTCCAGGCACATGACCGGAGACCCATCCAAATTTCCCAACTGACTCTACAGAATGGAGGGTCGGTTAAATTCGGTGACAATAGCAAAGGCTCTGTCATTGGCAAAGGGACCATTGGAAATTCTAACTCCATGGTCATAGATGAGGTTCTGTTGGTTACAGAACTCAAACATAATTTGCTGAGCATTAGCCAGCTTTGTGACAAAGGTTATGAAATAACTTTTGATCAAGATAAGTGTTCCGGAGTCCTAAACAATGAAGTTCGCTTCATTGGGAACCGTAAAGGGAACATCTACACCTTGACTCAGAATAGCTTCTGTACTACAGAAAGTTGCCTTCTGTCAGTCAAAGATGAAAGCCTATTATGGCATAGAAGGTTGGGACACTCCAACTTCAAATTGTTATCCAAGCTTGTGAAAAAGGATTTGGTTAAGGGATTACCCAATATCCGTTTTGAGCATGACAGCTTCTGTGAAGCATGTTCTCTTGGAAAACAAACTAAGTCTTCATTCAAATCTAAGAATGAAGTCTCTACTTCTCAACCTCTTGAACTTCTACATATGGATCTATTCGGACCTACTAGAGTTCAAAGTGTCGGCGGTAGGAGGTACTGTCTAGTTGTGGTCGATGACTACTCTAGATATACGTGGGTTAAATTTCTAACTCACAAAAGCAATGCTTTTGAAACTTTCATTAAGCTAGCTAAGAAATTACAGAATGAAACTGGTTCTTCTGTAAAAGCTATAAGAACGGATCATGGTACTGAGTTTGAAAACCATGAATTCGCTACTTTCTGTGACGAACATGGTATCGATCACAATTTTTCCGCACCATATACTCCTCAACAAAATGGAGTAGCAGAACGGAAAAATAGAACTCTAATAGACATGGCTAGAACCATGATATGTGAGAGCTCTGCTCCACAGAACCTATGGGCAGAAGCTGTTAATACAGCCTGCTACATATCAAACAGGGTTCTACTTAGACCCATACTTGAGAAAACTCCCTATCAACTATACAGGGGGAGAAAACCGAACATCTCCTATTTCCACTCCTTTGGAAGTCCATGTTTCATCTTGAGACCTTCTAAGGACAATCTAGGAAAGTTCGAAGCTAAGACAGATGAGGGCATCTTTCTTGGATACTCTCTGTCTAGCAAAGCTTACAGAGTTCTAAACAAAAGAACTTCTTCTATAGAGGAGTCTATTAATGTAAAAATTAATGACCTACCTACTATCAATACAAGAGATATTACATCTCTAGAACCTACAGAAGATGCTACAAAACCTGTAATATCTTTTGAACCTATAGAAATTTCTTTAGAACCTACAAAAGGTTCTTCAGAACATCCACCCTCTACGAAAGAGATGGGTGAACCGTCTGTTCATGAATCTAAAAATGATCTTGAACAAACAAATGATAATTCTGAAGAATCATCTCAGAATAATCAAAATGATTTTAGGGCACCTGCTCTATATCAAAAACGACATCTTATTGATCAAATCATTGGTGACATCAGTAGTGGTGTACAAACAAGACGTTCGGTTATTAATAGTGGTGTACAAACAATACATCCTATTAACCAAGTCTTAGAAGACGTCAATAGATGTTTTCTCCAATACGGTTCTCCTGATTAGAATCCGTCAATACAGAAATTAACTACAGAAGGTACAATCCTTTGTACACTTCACTGTAGAAGGTAGAATACTTTGTATACTACTACAGAAGGTACATACTTGTACACTTCATCTACAATCCTGAAACTTCCTTGTTCTTGCCCTAACCTCAAAACTTTCGATTTCTCTGTGTCCATGGCACCCAAAGTGAAATCACTGAGGAAAAAGGCTAAGGCCGGAAGAAAGAAGGCTCGCGCCTCTGGATCGGAGAACCCTGCATCATCTGCGAGCAGGACTCCACCCCCTTCCTCGCCGAAGAAACCCATCTCTCCTGCGAAGGACCAGACCATTGCTGCCGTTGAGACTCTCGATGGCATGCCTCACATCTCCACCGACGAAGGGCCCTCAAAAGTCCAAGTCTCCGTGGAAGATACAACCCAGAAGGAACCTCCGATCGTCATGACGGTGGAACCCTCTGTCTCTGAGCCTTCTGTGGCTGAGTGCTCTGTTCCTAAGGCCTCTGTCAAAGGTTCTACTGCGATAAGTGATACACTCCCTGTCGCCCCTACTGCTGAGATTGCCGCGTCTGATGAGGTGGTGGAGACCCCTCCTGCTGATGATGTGCCTGGTGAGGCTGACACGGAAGTTCCTACTTCGGTCGTCACTGTCTCTCCTGATCTCAAGCTGAAAGGAGTAGCTTCTGAGCTTCAGAAGGCTTCGCAGAAGCCTGCGGCCACTCCTACCAAAAAGCTTCTCCATGATGCCATGAAACCCGGAGGAGTCTCCTCTAGGACCAGGCTGAAACGGAAAGAGCCCGAGACGGTCAGCACCTCTATCATTGATATGGCTGCCAAAAAGACCAAGTCCCCAGAGAAACTTGTTCCTGAGGACACCTTCGCAGAGGACCTGGATTCGTATATCTTTCCGGTAAATCCTCTTGTCTCTAAGAAAGAGATTGAAACTGTTTTGGCCGATGATAAACTGCCTAAATGTGATGCTGCGGGTAGGCAGATTGCCACCTTTAAGCGGATCGATTTTAACTGGTTTGCGGCTAATGGACTTGATATTGCCCCTCTGCTGGATAGAATCAGTTTGAGAACCTTCTGTGAGACCTATGCAGAGTTGCCTGTCTCTCGTTTGAGAGAGTTCTATGCGAACATCACGTTCCATGGACAAGGTCCGCATGCCAAGTTCATAAAGACAGTCATTGAAGGGGTCACACTGGTATTCTCTGCCCATGATGTGAATCAATTGTTCTGCTGTGAGGAATATGATCCTCTGATGGACATGAGAAAAGAAGAATCCTATAGCATCATCTTGGGACAGAAGGTCCAAGCGACCAAGTACCTTGAGTCCACCAAGCTGGATCTCAAAACTCGTATTCTGCATCGAGTGGTTCTGTTCTGCCTTCTACCAAGAACTGGAAGCATCGACACCATCACCTCCAATGATGCGACGTTGATGGCTCATATCCTAAAAGGCACTCCTTTTAATCTTGGTTTGCTGGTGTTCTCCTTTTAATCTTGGTTTGCTGGTGTTCTCCCACATGAAAAGATGTTGCAATACGGCTGGGAAAGCTCTCCCTTATGGCCAGGTAATAGCCGGCCTTCTGAAATTAGCTCGTATCTCTACTGATGCTTCTACTTTTCAAGAAAAGTGGAAAGTTGGCACTTTTGGACAACAAATTATAGCCAGCATGCATTATGTGAGGAAGGGCTCTACCTGGACCCTGAAAGGGAAGTCACAGGATTCTGCGCGTGATGATGATGATAAGCTTCTAGAGGCCAAGAAGAATGCTGAAGCATCTTCTGCTCGACCCTCTGCTGCTAAGCCTGCTGGTCCGAGACGTCCTTCATCATCTACTGAAGCTCAAGTCCCTGTGGATAACACTGCTCTCCTCAATCTTGGGGAAGACATCCGCGTCCTTCAGCGAATGGTCACTGACTTGTTTCGCTTAGTGGAACGCCAGGACAAGCTTCTGCGCAAACTTCTGGAAAAGGATTCTGCTGAGTCTGAGGAGTGATCTCCTTAGTTGCTGTTTCTTTTTCTTTTATGCATTTCTAGCTAGACCAAAAACTGATTTCTGTGGTATTCTAGATTGTAATAAGTGCCAATTTGTTGGACACAACTCCTTTGCATGAATGGTATTTGAAGTTTCTGTCATACCTTCTGCACCACATTCTGCACGACGGTTTTGCACTCTCTGCTCTACCCTCTGCGAGAATTAAAATTACCTTCTGCATGTTGGTTATGAACGATATGTCATACCTTCTGCAAGAAATTTACTCTTCTTTTTCAACCTACATTCATCTTCTTTTTGATGTGACAAAAAGGGGGAGAAACTTGTGTTGAGGGGGAGTACCTTGCTTTGTATTGGTTATAGAAAAATCCTTGATTTTCTATAACTAAATGGGTCGTAGAAGGCTATACCATCTATGGTATAGAAGCCTATGAGACTGATACAGCTCATAATCGCAACCTTCTGCTGGGAATGCGATTCGTGATTTTTTAAAGTCACTATTGCTGGGAGTGCAGAAATGAAATACCATCATTTTTGTCGGGCTATATACAGAAGCTCCACGCTCTGTATTAATCACAGAAGCCTTTGTGCTCTGTACAACCTTCTTCATAACAGAAGCTTCTATGCTCTGTTATACAGAACCTTATGGTACTGTAAAAACGCGAGACTCATACTCTCATCTATTTAGGGGGAGTTAGGGGGAGTTCTTGCAAACACATTTCCCTCAACGATGAATGTTTTGTCATCATCAAAAAGGGGGAGATTGTTGGAAAAGGTTTTGATGATGAGCCAGACCTCTGTACCACAGAAAGTCGAACATTCTTGGCTTTGATGATGAGCCTGACCCTCTGTACTACAGAAGGTCGAACATTCTATTCTACAGAAGCTTCTATTATTAATGACTTCTTGTAAGAATTATTTTTGTAATTAAATGATTAGTTTTCAATTATTTAATTACGAAATATGCTTAATTTGATTAAGATATTTATCTGATCAAATTACCACGATTTGGTTTCCAAATAATCATATTGGAGATAATATTTCTTATAGAAGGAAATAAGATCTCTATTTATGGAAAGGTTCTACTAGACGGTCTACAGGCTTCTGTAAGCTTAATTGACCACTATACGACCGTTATTTGCAAACCTATCACTACCACCTGTCTAGATGCGTCCTCCTATGTATCTTTAACAGGATGGAACGAATTATTACCCTAACGGAAATAAATCTTCGATTATTTCCATCTGTAGAAGGTTATCGAGCAGAACCTTCTCTGATACCTTCTGTGCTGCATTATTTAGGGAAACTATCATATTCTTATTTTATTTTGATATGATTATCTTCCTTGTTGAATGTATGCACGTGTATATCATTTTATCTATTTTGTAAACTAACTTTTAATTTCTTGTTTTGCAGATTTCGTTTTTATCTTTTCCCATTTATATTTTCTTCTTAGGCTTTGTGTATAAAAAGCCATGCTCTCTCCCATTCACAATACACACTACAACGACAACATTCAATCGATCCCATTCTGTCCAGAGAGAGCGTGAGCTTCATTTCTTTAATTTCTTTATGTTCTATAATTCTTTTGTTCGTTTGAGTTAGTCACACGAGGAGCACTAGCAACGGAAGGCTGCATCGTCGGTGAAGCCTTCTGGGAGAGTGACTCGGGGGCTCGAGGGACTCGGCTGGAAGCTGCGAGACGTTGTTGGAAGCGTGTGTACGTGGGCAACGTGCAGCGGGTCGGAGAGAAGGGCTGAACCTCGGGAGCACAGAAGGTGAGGGACTTACCAGCTTCTGTTGTGTAAGAGCTCTGTGTGCAGGAACCTAGGACGGAGGCTGCCGTCTGCTTGCGTGGGGTTTGCCGCGTGCTTGCGCAGGGTCTGCTGCGTGCTTGCATAGGGTATGCTACGTGCTTGTGTGGGGTACGCCACATAGTCGCTATCTCGAGGAGATCGTGCAGGTCGTGTGGAGCCGCCGGAGGGAAAATCCATCCTTGAACAGATGTTGCTGTTCGCTTGCGTAGGGTCCGCTATATGCTCGCGTGGGGTACGCCACGAAGTCGTTTTCCTTAAGAGGATTGCGCATTTGGTTACCTTGTTAGTCACGTTAAATCCTGCAACCCGCTGTAGTACAGAACCCTACGGGTCTGTGCATACATTTTCCTGGTCACTTTTGCTACAGAACATCACGGTCTGTTCAGTAGAAGGTCGACTACCCTTGGTACAGAATCTTTTAGATCTGTGCTTCTCAACTAAGTCATTTTCCTATACAGAACCTTCTGTTGTGGATTGACATACTCGATACAGAACCTTACGGTCTGTGCTATACCTTCTGTGATACAGAATCCTTGGATCTGTTCTATAGAAGGTTGACGTCTCTAGTACAGAATCACTTGATCTGTGCTATAGAAGGTTAACATCTTCGACACAGAACCCTCTGGTCTGTGTTGTGCCTAAGCTTCTTCGACACAGAACCGTTAGGTTTGTGTTGTGCCTCATTCTCTTCGACACAGAACCTTCTGGTCTGTGTTGTGCCTTACCCTCTACGATACAGAACCTTCTTGTCTGTATTGAGCCTAAGTTACTATAGTACAGAACCTTCGGGTTTGTGCTACATAACGAGCCTCTACAGCACAGAACCTTCTGGTCTGTGTTCTGCCACTCAAGCCTCTATTGTACAGAACCCTACGGGTTTGCTTTTGGTTGCTATCACTTGTGTAATTTGTACTGAGATACATTTGAGTGGAAACCATCCAAATATCTGGGTGAAGAGTGGACGTAAGCAATTTGCTGAACCACTATAAAAATCTTTGTGTCCATTAAACAAATTTGCGTACACAATCAAACGTTCTGTCTTACAGAAACTTACAGGCTCTGTTTAACAGAAGCTTTTTATTCCGCTGCGGGGTAAAACGAAAAAGGGTTAAAATCCAATTTTGGAGATTCACACTAATTCAACCCCTCTTAGTGTAACAAAACGTACAATTTTCAGACATCTTGGGGGACATTGTTTACATAGGAAGTGTAAAGAGCATGCCATGCCAATATCAAACGGACCGAGCGAATGTTCCGAAGGCAGGATTGATTGTTGTAAAACCACCATCAACAGCCAAGTTGTGTCCGCTGATGAACTTGGACTCGTCACCCGCCAAGAACAGAACCGCTTGCGCCACATCCTCACGCCCGAGAGTCACCCCTTGGAGGTTTGAGTACACCTTGA
The DNA here is from genome assembly GCA_023653495.1 of Melastoma candidum. Classification (NCBI taxonomy): domain Eukaryota; kingdom Viridiplantae; phylum Streptophyta; class Magnoliopsida; order Myrtales; family Melastomataceae; genus Melastoma; species Melastoma candidum. The sequence continues at coordinate 1,314,233 of CM042882.1, forward strand.
ACTCGTCCCCCTTCTCATCGACCTTGAAGAAATTACTGGTTAAGGGTGTAATGATGAAGTAGGGCGACACACAGTTCACCCGTATCCCACGTAGTCCTAGCTCTGCTGCAACATTCCTGGTAAGACCGATCACAGCATGCTTGGAACTCGTGTAAGCATGTGATGCGACCCCGCCCACGCTCGACGCTACACTACCTAGGTTGATTATGCTCCCACCCATGCCCATGACTCGAGCCGAATGCTTCGTACCCAGGAATGTCCCAGTAAGGTTGACCCGGACAACCCTCTCGAATTCCTCCATGTTGTTGTCCAGTATGTTGACCTGGCTCTCCTTATCAATCGTGGCCGCATTGTTGACCATGATGTCGAGCCTCCCATAGTTGCTGATGCAAGTGTCGACGGCCCTCTTGACGTCCGGCTCGCACGATACATCGCAATGCACGAAGGTCACGGTCTCTGGCCCTCCTAGTTGCTGGCAAACTTCCTCCCCAAGATCGTCCAAGATATCAGCAACCACGACCTTCGCCCCGTGCTTGACGAGGAGCCTAACAATGGTTTCGCCGATGCCGGTCGCCCCGCCCGTGACCACGGCCGCCTTCCCATCTAGCCTGCAAACAAGTTTCAACTCGATTTCTCCCCTTTAGTTCCAAAGTTAACAACCGATAAATCACATAATTAGGGTAAGGAAAAGGACTAAAGCAAAACCTTCTCGGAGACGCGGAAAGTTGGGAAAGGCTATCCATTTGATGAAACAATTTCAGTTAACTTGAAGGAGAGGAGATGGCAAGACAACCTTAGCTTGGTTACCCGTTTTATAGAGATTGATATCCAAATTTTTAGGACAAACCCACGGTCGTTGAGAGGAGAGGCGTTAACTGTTCTAAAATTTAAACTATTACGTAAACTGTAATACTCTACTCTGCTGTAATATTTGTATCTATCTTTTTTTTTTTGTTTATCTTTTTTCTTTCATTCATGAATAATAATGGTTTTCCTTTTAATTTTAGTTTCTAGAAAATGAGTAATAACAATCGAGATTCTATTCTTTTTTATCACCAACCTTTTACACGGATTGCATGATATATAATAAAATGGCATCAAACACTTCTCCACGTCTGTTTTTGGCTCACCGTAACGTAAATACGATCTTATTGGGTTTCCATTTCTCGCGTAACAGCGAACCTGGTGATTTTGTATCACAAGTTATGCCTCAAATTCCGACTCGCGAGATTACTTCTTTCGGGAATTAAAACAATATACTTAATTCCCACAAGGGTTATAAAAATAATGACACATGAATGATTGAATGCCTTATTATTGGGCGGACGAAGGAAGACAGAAAGAAAGACACCAAGTTGGGGGACTTTACTAATATAGATAGGGTGGGAAGGTGATGATGTTATATGGTAGTTTAAGTTGTTATTTATTTGGTCAAAATATGCTTTAGGCCGGAGAATCTAAGCCTATAAACGACAAGGGTTTTTCCTACTCGTGAACGAGATCTCGAAAGAAGAAGGCATCTTCTTCTTTCTCCCAAGAAATGAATTCTTTTTTTCTGCTCGGGGTGAGGCCTGTGTGAACGTTGTTCGATGCATATTGTATTCATAAGCATAGCACCGTCCATTCTTTTTTATTTTCATCGTTTTTAGTACGATCCATTTTTACTAGTTATTTACATCAACAGTCGATGCATGAATTATTTATTTGTTTACGTTATCTGAAATGGTGAAACATGACGATGAGATAGATGGAACAAAAAGGGGAAGACGTGAGGGAGAGGGAGGTCTTTTGGATTGGTTGATTGAGAGAGAGGGAGGGAGATGTGACGTTCTACCAACAACAACTGAAAAGTATTGTGTGTGTGTCGGTGATGCTCACTTCCATCACTGAGTGTCGTCGGACATATCAATAATTAAATCGAAGTGACGTAAATGGCCTAATAAACATATTCCACCTAAAAGTATTTTGGGGGCGAGGGGGGGGGGGGGGGGGGGGGGGGGGGTGTTGCCCATCGTCGTCTCTCTTTCCTTTTGAGAGAACTCAATTCTTCTACAAAAGCTTAAAAATAATGAGCTCAAAACTTTATGAAAGATTTCGTGGATACAACTTAGAGCAAAGCATTAGCATAATGTGTTTTATGAGTACTAGAAATACTTAAATCATTTATGATAATTGCTCATGTTTGACGATAAGAATCCTGGGCCACGAGCCTGTTGGAACACCCGTAGATATGACCGGAATAATGCCCAATGAGGTTCGAAATGAGTGGAGTTTTCGAACGAAGGCCGACAAACAATAGGATCGTAGAACGAAAGACTACAATGGATGGCGACTGGACAAGGCGGACGTGGAAATACATCGAGTGAAGAATTATGGGCGAAGCGCTCAATTGTCAAAGGACATCGATGGAAAAGATTTAGAGACCGGAGGATACGCAAATTACCGGGTTCAATTAGGAAAGAAAAAGTTGAAGATTTGAAGATACGGGAAGAAGTCGTTCAATCTAGCAAGGAAAGACTCGGGAATATAGAAAAATTATAAAAAGTAATATTTACTTTATATTATTAGCTGAGAATTAGACATTATAAATAAGCTTTCCTCTGTGCATTGTAAAGACACAAAGCACTTCATAAACAGTAATTTACTGCCAAGCGTTAATAATAATATGCGTTGATGATAAGATTTTATTTCTTTCAAATAAAGTTGATTACTCATAATGATTCGCATGCACAGATTTTCATACATTTCATGAATATTACAACACTCCAATGGGGCACTAATGATAAGGGTACCGAATATTCATACGAAGATTCCATGTTCGAATATCTGGGATATCAGTAAGGTCTTAATCTTGTTGGGTGTGACTTACCCGATTATTGTGAGTTACAAGATTTTACTACGGTACTAAGAGGATTTACTTGGTATTTGAAGCGGCACGTTCGTTATAAAAAGAAAAAGCACTCGATAAGGGAATGTTTTTTATTTTTAGGGAGGTGACAATTTAGCGAGTTAATCTCCGTAATTTGAAAAAGAGAGAAACATTAATGTCATTTGTTTGGTCGGTTATAGCGTGGATTTAATGTACATAATGCATGTTAACATGTCAACAAAATTTTTAAACAAAATATTATTTAATAAGAATTTTAATTCATATAATATGTCGTGACATCTAAATGCATATATAACACAATACGATTACGATATCATTGTGATGAGCACATTGCCAACTTGATTGAGTGGGAGATATGACGTTCTACCTATAAATGAAAAGTGTGACGATAATCACATTCATCACAGGTTTAGTAAGACATAAAATAATGAAATCCAGTCACTTAATAAATAATAAAAGTCAAATATCAAAGAAGGGACCTCAATTCTTCTACACAAACGTAAAAGCAATTAATTAAGGTGTGAATTAGTCTTTTATTCTAATTTGGAACATTTGAAAATATTACAAAACTCGTGGAAAACTTAGCTCTTCTGTAAATTACATGAAATAGAAAACAAAAACGCAAGTTTGTAAATGATATTCAGTAATGCTCGCAATTAGTGATTACAGTACCGAATGTATGACCTTATGTTATATAAAGATATGAATTCTTGGAAGCAGTGAGAATATCTTAACCGATGCAAGTAACTCACTTGCTGAGATTAATCAGCAACTCGTCATTACGAATATTGTTTTGGCTGAGTCCATCGAATCCGTAACCACCGACGTCTACGAAGCGACTTCACCAACGTTAAACCTCTTGTAGTCAGCACGAACACTGCCTCCTGTAAGAATGCTCGCCTGAAGGCACACCCTCCTTACAAGAATTAAGTTCGAAAACACTTACCTAAAAGCACTTTCTACAAGAACGCTAGCCTTGAAGATTTTCTAGTCTGATCTTTTATATTTAGTTTTCTTCTTTTGTTGACGCCTAACCTTCTATATTTACGGAAATATAAATTCCTTAAAATAAAAATATGGTTAGATATAATCTTCTCACGTAAATCAATTAGGAATAATCGCATCAATTCGATTTTTTATTCTCATGTCCGAGGGTGAGCAAAAAGTTCGGAATTTCAAATATCGAACCGAAATTTTGGTATTTCGGTATTTGGAATTCAGTATTAAGTGTTTGTTAATTGGTTCGGTTTGATGTTTATAAAACTATTCGGTTTTCGGTTCGCTTTCGATTTTTCAGAAAAAAAATCGGTATTCCAAATAAACCGAAATTTTATTGGGCTCGGATCATTTTTGGGTTTTGGCCTATTTATCTGCCTTTTTCAACCTCTTTTAGCCCAGGCTTCCACCAAAATCAAACCTAACAACACCTTGACTGCCTCCCCGACCCTCCCCTCCTCCACATCCTCAATTACATCTCCGACATCGAGTCACTTGGCCGCTGCTCCGCCGTCTCCCGCCGATTCCGCCTCCTCGCCCCCTTGTGTAACGACCCGTCTTTTTACTAATTAAAATGAGGGTCATTGTGCCATTGGACGGCGAAATGAGTGATAGGAACGGATAGGGAAACGGGGTTAATGCGAGGGCACAATGGAATGATGCGTGGTTGAGGTTGACACGTGAAAGGGGGCGGGGAATGCCAAAAATTGAAGGATCTTGGATCGGCTCAGAACGTAAATGGGGTGATAGAGGACGCGAAATAAGGCCCTAAAGTGGGTGTTAGAATTTGGAGATGGATCATAGATCGGGTGGTAGGATGGTCGATAAGGGTCGGGGGCGTGGGCAACGGCCGCTGGCCCAGGGGGCGATGGCTGCCGACCCTGGCACGACCAGACCTCAAACGGTGAAGAGAGAGAAATCCGATTAGGGGGCGACGCTGGAGGAGCGATAGGAATGCGCTCCTAGAGGCCTGAGGGGCGACAGAGGGGCGACAATCGTAGCCCCTGGCACGCCCAGACCTCAAACCGTGAAAAGAGAGAAAGTCGATCATGGATACCTTCGGGAGGGCGATGCAGGGTCGATCAGTGGGCAATGGCCACCGACCCCGGGGCACGCCTGGGACGCCCCAGAGGGCATCCTCGAGGGTCGTTCGGCCGAAAAATGGCCCGACCCAGAATCGAAATTAAACGCCTCGAGGGTCTTAAGGAGGTTATTATGAGGCGTTTAGTATGGATTAGATTTTTGATATAAGGCTTAGATCTCAAGATAATCGTGAGCGAAGTTGGTCGTCAAAGGGGTGTCACGAATGGAGCTGGGGTCGACGGCTGCCAACCCCAATGGCAACGGACAACGCCCAAGGGGCGTCCAGGGGGCGCCCAAAGGGGAACCAAGGGGGATCCGAAGGGGGTCCGAAGGGGACCCAAGAGGCGATCCGAAGGGGGCTTAAGGGGGGCCCAACGGGGGCTGTCCGGAAAAGAATAGAGGGCGTCCACCCGAGAACGAATCTCGGCCGTTGAATCCAAATGGGGAACAAGGTGAAATAATAGCCCTTAGATTCGACTTGGAGAACAAGTTGACATAATAGCCCTTGGATGAGATGGGGAATTGATGAGAGAGAGGACAAACATTAATGAAAGTGGTTGGGGAAAAATAAATAAAATATATTGTCCTTGGAGGGGTAGGGGCCCTCGGAGGGAAAAGGAAGGAGACAACCCTCATCTTCATCCGAGGAGCTCCCCATTCTCTCGGGGGGGAGGACGCACCATTCTACACACAAGAGAAGGAAGGGAGGAAGAGGAGAGATAACGGGAACCGATATTCGTGAACGAGGAAGAGGAAGGAGGGAGTCCGCGAGCGGGAAAAAGGGGAGAAGCCGCCGCCGTGGATCTTAGGACAAGGGGAGTCCGGCGTTGCACGAGCTCGAGGTTAAGGGCCAAGAATGAGCGGCCCTTGAGGGCGAAAGTCATGCAACGGAGGAAGGAGCTCGCCCGTTTGTGCGCGGAGGTAAACGGAAGGTATACCCGCCACCCTCCTCCCACTTTCTACCCGTATTGCGCTTTGAATGTTGGGTTTTACTGTTGTGTGAAGGCTGTGAAGTTGAGTTTAGAGGGGTCTAGGGGGTGGCCGGACCTTAGGAAAGAAAAGGGAAGCCACTCCGAACCCCCCTCTTGCTTAACGAAAGAAGTGTTGTTTCGTACCTCGTCTCTACGACGGAATACTCTGTCGGCTGAATGTAAGAGTGACTTTGGAGGTCGAAACTCGGTCCTTCGGGGCTGGAAAAATGATGGAAAGAGAATGGGAAAAAGGGAGGGACGGACCTAGTTGAGGCCGTACCCGTTACCTCGCTCCATGAGCGGAATATCGAGACATGTGTCTCGAAATTTCATCGACCGAAGGGCTGAAATGTGGGGCTGAAACGGAGTCCCTTGGAGGCCTAGAAAGGGTTGTACCTCGTGCGAATGGAGGCACGGAAGTTAGGCTCGGGGGTGGATGGGAGGTTGAGCTACACGAAGTCCGTGAAGTCAGACCCGATTGTGCGCTCGTAGAGCGGAACCCATGGGGCGAAGCCTCGAAACTAGACTCGGCTATGGGGCTGGAAATGGGTGAGGTTCCGAATGGGGAAAAGGCGCGGAAAAGCCTTCCCCAAAGGATGGACCCGGATATGCGCTTTAAGAGCGGAACCCCTAAACGAAATCTCGGAAAATCAAATCGGTCGTGGGGCTGGAATGAGGGACCCGAATGAGGTCTTAAGAGAGCCTGGAAGGCTGATCTCTCGTGCCAAGGGAAGCACGGAACTCACGCTCGGGGGTGGTTGGGAGGTTAAGGTCGTAGTAGGTAAGTACTCGGTCGAAACGAGCACGAACGAAGTGGATACTTCGGGTAAACCTGGGCTGCCCTTGTAGGGAGCTCTAGAGGAGTTGTAAACCTCGACTTTTTCCTTGATGGGAGAGCGAGGGGACAGCCCGGATGGGCTAGGATAACCCCGCATAAGGGCCGAATATGAAATGCCGAATGCGGGGCGGTTTGGACGGAAAGTGTGATGAGGAAGTGTTTGAAAGACAGATGTCCAAATTTAAGGAATTCTTCTTGTATGACCGCGTGGCTTATCATGTCTTGATAAGTGCAAGTCTTGTGCAGGACTAGAGGAATTACATGAATGCGCCACATGTAGAAGCATTGAAAAATTGTAATTTCCCTTCTAGTTCGAATTGCAACCGATTTGTACAAACTTTTTTTTTTTGATATCAGCGGGGTTCGTGGTGGACTTACTTTTTGCGAGCCTTCTCACGAGGTTCGGAGGCCCTTTTACAAGCTTGCGAACCTCAGGCCCGGCCCCTCTACATCCCCTCTAGGCCCGACTTGAGGCCTGCTCCCCTGTCGGTCCAATTTCAGTTGAGGCCCAAAGGCCCAGCAGGTGGGCGTCTCTTGGGCTTTATTAGCCATCACCCAGGAGACCAACCTTAATTTTCCAAGTGGAGTGTGCATGATGGGGTTCGAACCAGGGATCATGACAATGTTCCAAACACCCACCACCCACCTTACGCCACTTGGGTGTCCTCGCAAGGACGATTTGTACAAACTTACATGTACAGTAAGCAATAAAATTAAGTTTTTAAAAAAATTCATCGAACTTGCGATCCTTTCACCTTGTCTCCTCTGTCCTCATCCGCTTCGACCGTATCATCTCCGACCACAACCCGGATCCCTCCTCTTCCTCCTCCTCCGCAACTGTCGTCTCTCTACCGAACACCGCCAACAAGCATTCCATCTTCTTTGTCCGGTTCCCTCTCTTCTCCTCTCTTCTCCGATCCTTTGTCTCCCACATCCTCCTCAAACCCCTCCCGTACCTCGGCTTCCTCTCTTCCCTTCCCCGCCAAATACTCGGTTCTCCCTCCCTCTCTACGAACTATGATCCCTCGGCTGCATGCTCTTCTGTCACTCACCACTCCCACAACCTTTGGTCACTCCACATCGACCCGCCCTTTGACGTGGCCGTGGTTGAACTGGTCGGGATGATGATCTTATGCGTATACTGAAAGAGGAAGGATGGGGATGGTGGCGATGCAGCTGCACGGGCAAGGCGAAGCTTGGGGGAGTAGCCACATAAATAGGTGTGATGCCCTTGTTGGCCTTTGAAAATTATGGCATTGTTTTTTTTTTTAATAGGCTTGGGCTTATAATTTGGCCCAGTTTAAATTTTGGAACTACCAAACACCGAACCGAAATACCGAAATAATTCGGTATTTCGGTATTTGGAAGTTTATAATTTGGTTCGGTATTTGGAGGACGAAATTTTGAAAGTTTAGTATTCGGTTTGGTTTGGATTTGGAATACCGAATGGTCACCCCTACTCATGTCATGCATACATCCGTGGGACATAATCCATGATGATTATATCTCAGACAATCAACTTTCGATTGTGAATATAGTTAACAATATATTTCCAAAATGAGGTTACATGTTCATTATTAATTTAATGAACCTGACACAACTAACAATATTTTTATAATTCAAAATTAATTCTAATTTATTGTAAACATAGTGTAAATGCTCATTTATTGTACTCATTTATTATTCATTCGTGTTATAAAATCTCTATAAATAGAAAGAATATCTATTGTATACGTATGATTTTGGAAATCAATAAAAAAATTCTCCCCATTTTCTCTCCATACTGTGTTCTCTTGTTTTCCTTCTTCCTTTTTCCCGTTCTTTGTTTTAAAACACGTTATCAGCACGAAGCCAAATCCCCCTCCTCGTTCATGGAAACTAAGTCGATTGAGGTAGACGACGGTAACCTCGAAAAATTTCGGTTTTATTTTTAATCTCATTATTATTTTTTCTTATAATTATCATGTCAAATATCACAAAATTGGAGTTCACGGCTCTTGACATCACCGGAAGGAATTACCTTTCATGAATTTTAGATGTTGAAATTCATCTTACCGGTGATGATAAAATAGATTTTGACTTTGATGGATAACTATTGGAGACCATGGGGATCATGTAAATGCTTCTCCCAAACGCCAAACCAATACATTCGAGATCTCCCCAAGCAGGTATACTCCTTTTCTACTCAAGTAATTACTATCACCTCTCGAATAGGTGGTTTTATCTGTGGAATGAGAAATGGATGTCTCGGAGGGTGTAAAAATGGAAGGCCATTGGCAACCAACATCTCATTATAGACCAAAATAAGCATTCATCAAGTATGCTCAGCCATTCTGGCCTTATGGAGGTTGAATGAACTGTGTTTGCTTCCTATTCATTTTGCTCCTTTCCCAAGTCCAACAGGATTTACTTGTTTAATTCATAAAATCCCCTGCCACTGTCCCAATGTAAGAAGATTTTTGGCATTACAGACAGGCCATGGTAATAAAAAAAAGAACTAATAGAGAGGCCAAGGGACAGATTGTAACCCCCAGCAACAAAGTCTATTATTCTTTGTTATCAAAGAGGATAATCAATCAAAAGGCAGGCCAGTCGCCAAAATTCACCATTTCCATCCATAGGCAAATGAAAGCTCCTGAACAGCCTTTCCTCGAGCAAAGACATCGGATGAATTTCAAGTTGTATCTTAGTACTAATTCACTTGACACTACCATATGAACAGGGACCAGCATTCAATCAACCTTCCATGGCAGGGAAACTCATATTAACTAGAAACAAACCAAATCAAACAAACATAATTGACTCTCTATGTCATAAACCAAACATGGACAGAACTAAACAACAGCAATAAAACCATTATCAAGTAAGCTTATCTATCACAGATGGATCAGTAATTGGACAAGCAAACACTCCACCTGCGAGATCACGACATCAATATCCATTCACGGCTGACATAATCGTATTGCCGACAAAATTCAGATAGAAAAGAGGTGATTCCATAAATGAAAGCATCCAAGCCACAGATGAAAACCATACCAAAAGTTCAAACACGAACATCTAATCGCCTCCGCCGGCCTTCTGGTAAACATAGGTCAGGCCGCACTTGCCGCAGTAGTGCCGATCGAAGTGGTTGGCCATGAAGGTACCCGCACCGCACTCGGTGTTAGGGCACTCCTTCCTAAGCCTCTGGACCTTACCGGAGTCGTCCACCTTGTAGAACTGGAGGACGGCGAGCTTCACCTTCTTCTTCTTGTGCTTGATCTTCTTAGGCTTGGTGTACGTCTTCTTCTTCCTCTTCTTGGCCCCACCGCGGAGGCGGAGGACAAGGTGTAGGGTTGACTCCTTCTGGATGTTGTAGTCGGCTAGGGTGCGGCCGTCCTCGAGCTGCTTGCCTGCGAAGATGAGCCGCTGCTGGTCCGGGGGGATCCCTTCCTTGTCCTGGATCTTGGCCTTGACGTTGTCGATGGTGTCGCTGGACTCGACCTCGAGGGTGATCGTCTTCCCCGTGAGGGTCTTCACGAAGATCTGCATCTTGGCAGGACGGAGGACGGAGAGGAGGAGGAGGAGGAGGAGGAGGGGGCGGCGGCGGACAGTGGCGAAGAATTAGGGTTAGGTTTGAGGGAGGGTTTTTCATTTAAAAAAAAAAATGGCCATGATTGGGCTTGTTGGGAAGGGGGAATTGGGCCTACTGTCATCGTTTAGGCCCATTGTCTGATTTCGAGTTCCAGTCACTTCTTCTTGGGCCCTAATACCTCTTTGTAAGCTAAGTGGATCAGAAGTTGTTTAAATAGGAAAATGGGCCTTATGTATATTCCGAAGGTCCTGTTGTGTCACTAGACGTTTAAAATTCATGTAAATGCAAGAGGGCTCAAAATCATTGACACTATGAGAGGTAGTCCCCCCCCCCCCCCCCCCAATTATTTTTCAACGTCTCAAGCCATCAACCCCTTCATGGGGGGAGCACAAATCCGCACGCATGACAAGGCCTTGTCGAAGTACTTCGCCTTCGCCCCCAAGTACTCGCTCCAAGTCACTGGCCGGTACAATGGGGGGCGGTCCGCATCCACGAGCCCAGGCAGGGGACGGACACGTACCCCGCTCGGGGGTCCGTGCAGGTACACGACCGATAACCTGTGCCGAGTCCGGTTAACGACAGCCCGATGGAGGCCGCTGGCGTATGCCCCATTAGACAGGATGTGGAGGAGGTCACCGACGATGATCACGAGCGCGCCGCAGAGTGGGGGGACCTCAATCCACGTGGCGGAGGACTCCTCCAACACTTGCAGTCCGCTGATGTTGCTTTGGTAGAGGATGGTGAAGAGGGTCGAGTCCGTGTGAGGGGCCAGGCCCATTGCCCGATCCGGGTCGGGACAAATTGGGTAGTAGTTCAATTGGATCGCATCGCAATCACTTGGGGATTCCCAATTTGTGTCATCCTTGGTTGCCCCGAGTGACCCCAGGATTAATCCCATCAATTTTGATGTTAATCTCTCCATCTCCTTCTTGTAATCATCTATAATATCACTGTCATCATTGAGAAGGAAACATCTCCTCAAATTCCATACAGAGGAAAGATCAAATGTTACAGTTTTGATTCACTGTGATATGTTTCGTATTGCATGAACCAAACACTCCCTTTGGAAATTACGATGAAGCTTATGCATATCAATACTCTCACTATGATATGTGTGTGTGGGGTGCGTACCAGAAAAAGCTGTAATCATGGGGCCAAATCTGGCGAGAGTGATCGGCGGGCGATCCTATGACTGTGAACCCCTCCGACCACATCCTCTTTGGAAAGAAGGGAGCGATGCGTGCAACGCCATAGCCTGTGACACCGTCGGGAGAACGGGCTGCCCTAAGCTTCCTTTCCAATGGTAAGGAAAACAGGTCCATACCTGCACGCTCGATCCCATCAAGGACGTCCGGCGGAACCCCGTGGTTCGTCACCTGGAAGGCACCCCAGCTCCTGCATGCATCCGCCATACGAGAGAAAACGTTCGGATCCTCGAGGTCGATGACGGGGACAGCTTCCTCCATGTTGTCGCGGCCGACGGGGTCATGGTCGATGGGGGCCCATGCGTGCGAGTCGGGGAGCTCTGTCATCGAATCGAACTCCAAGTACGGCTCCGTAACCATGGAGGGCATGGTGATTCCTCCACAGTATCAACACAATGTGGACAACTAAGGGAGATTCTCGGATTTAGTGTTGTGTATGATCTGAATGGTACTAAAGGGTTTGATTGAAGGTAAGTAGAGTTTCAGGTTGGTGACTAGAAATAAGGGGTGGAGAGTGAGGGAGTTGTGGTGTTCATGTGTGTGGGGTGGAGGGGGACTAGAAGTGAAATGGAGGAGGAAGCATTATATAATGTCACTTGTTCTTACAAATGCGACTAATGAATGAATTTAACAGATATTTTTTTGTCATATTATTATATATCAACAATAAGAGACTGGAAATATATTTGAACATGAAATGATAGGGTGACTTAGGACAAAGGAAAGGACAAGGGTTGGGAGGAGAGAGGTTGTCCACACGCATTGCTGGACTATGTGAAGAAAGAAAAGGCATCTTCCGTGTTTTTGTTCTCGTGGGTAAATGACACAAACCCCAATTTTTACTCGCACGATTAGGAGTAAATTTTTATAACTTAGCGTGAATAATTACATAAAAACTAATTATATTTATAAATCAGTTTAAATAAAATATATGTTTTAAATTGAAATATACACCGTTAAATTAAATTCGAATCACGACCGTTTTCAAGTGTTTTAACTGGGAATACACTAACGTTATTCACACACATGCATACAAACGCCTTTTTTATGCTACCCCTCGGACACATTTTTCCTCAGCTAAATTTTTTTATGAATGTCACTTTAACTGTAGCGTCAAATCTCCTTTTGTATTAAAAATTTTAAGAGATTATATTAGTAAAATATAGACTAAACTCTGTCCTATAAAACCTTAGCAGAAATGGAAATAAAATAAATCTTGGTTCAAAATTTGCTTATATATTTAGTTCCATTCTAGAATCCATTAATTTTCATTTATTAAGAGTAAATCAATAATTTAATTAATTTTAATTCTAAAATAATAAAATGATTAATTTTAGTATCCCCAAATAATTAATATTATGTTCATGTGTGCTACGCATGCAACCTCTAGGTCCTTATATATGAATGTATCTTCGTACACAAATTATAGTAACCATCTAGCAAGACCACGTAACTTGATAAAATAATGGCCATGAGCCAGCCATAAACCGCTATGAATCGATTAATATGTAATTCAATATATTCATCCAACCAAATCCCAATTAATCGAGTGTAAAATACATTATCACCGAATTGATTGTTTTAGTTGATGACTATGATATAATAGACTCACTTGAATGTAAAAACATTATTATCATGTACATGGACTTCATAGTCACTAATATCTCTGTCTAACGGCTAATATACAACTCTCTAATCCAAAATAATGATGAATCATATATTGACTCAATATTATTCTGTATGTACTTTGTCATACACCGAACAACCGTATTAATCACAATATGATTAAAGAATGATTTTAACGACAACAAAGTGCATGAATTCCACACAGAGAATAAACGAAGGTATCAAGTTAAAAGATCATTTACACTCATTCACAAAGAAAATTGTTCAATGATATTCAATACGTTGTATCCTCTAAAACGGGCCATATCTAGTAATCAATAATCTCAGGATACCCCTAGATATAACTTGGATATACTTTTTACCATTCTATCATGACCTCAGTTATATTTAACGATGATCTAGGTTTTTATATCCATCTAAACATATATATAATCAACGACTATTTCAAATTAATATATTCATTAATCTGTAAAACTTCGTCATTAATAACTGTACGTATAAAAAAATAAAATAATTAACGATAATTACTTAACTTTATTAATTATTTATCTAGTCTCACAAAGTAACTATTTTTTTTTTCTTTTAGTTTTTCTTCTAGAACGAAGTAGAGAAGAGAAGGTGGGGCTTGTGGGTGTCATTGCCTTTTAAATATTTTTGCTAGAGGTGATGTCTCCCCATCCTTAGTCTTTATTTGGCAGCTTAGAAAGGGTTTAGTTTTTCCTTTCTATAGAAATTAATGCCTTTAGTTGTCGGGTCATCAAATACCAATTTTTTTTTTTTTTTAAAAAAAAGAGGCACGAGGACAAAATGTTACAATTGATCTCCCCGAGGTTGCATCTTGTGATTGATAGATATGCTCCTACTCTGATCTTTTCATCAACTCAAATATATAAAAAAATTAAAAAAAAAAAAGAGTTGTGGGTTGGGTGCAAGTTGACTCCTTTGCTTACACACCCATAACATTACGCATTATTTCGATATCCATCCATCCATCACTTACATGTGCAGCTTGTCCCAAAGTGGGGTTTTGGCAGAAAAGAAGGATATTATTTTGTGTGTAGATCATTCATACTACACGATCAGATGTCCCTACACACACCCACACCTACACCTAACTTTTGCCTTGATTTCCACTATGCCCGGTTGACCCTCTATACTCCCTTTCCCTCTAATCCATTCACTTTCGGACCATAAAATAAGACAAAATGAATTGTGTGTCCTTCAATAATCTGATTCCTATTACTTGACAAAGTTGCGTGGGCACTTCGTTATTGGTTTGGTTCTGTTCTTTTTCATTCTTTCTTTTAATCTCTGGCAAAAAAGCAAATATAACTAATGCCATTACATGATGATGAGGATGATGACAAGTATGGCATAACCCTTGTGGAACACGTATGATATGGGACGGCAATATATGGGTTGAGATGTGAGAAGTTGTTGGCGATCACCAACAGATGCTCTGCTTTTGGGAAGACGACGTTCACGTTCCCGTTCCCGTTAGGAGATTACGTCGACTAAACTTTAGCATTTACTTTGTGCGTCCTAGACACATTTTAACGAGATCGTATTCGAGTCGGGTTTGCGAGTGACCACCACCTAGGGCCGATAACTTAATACGACTTCCATGAAGAGAGTCGCGGGAAAAGAAATGTATACAAGACAAACAGGACTGCCCCCCAACGAAAACCAGATAACGAGATAAGATGCAGAAATGTGCTTGGAAGTCAGGTACCGCACGTCGTCATTCATTCCAGTGCCAAGGATTCAGCTCCTATTCCCAGTGTATAATAGTTTCGGATATATTCCAAAAGTGGGGGATATAAAAAAGCTCTCGCGCTCTACTTGCTTTTATATTGATTTTTTGTTAGCATTGATTTAAAAAAAATTAAAATGCCCGGATATAAGTTTTCAGTCCGAGCACAAAATGGTAATATATAAAGTAGAAGAAGATATTCGAGTACAAAATAATAATATATTGATTCAAACTAATAAATCACTTGCGACTTATTTGATTTCCGAAATGAAATAACGATGGTAATGAAATAGAATGCAAATTTCATATTCTAGTGTTTGCGTCGAAAACGGATCACGTCGGAAATGTTTGGCACGAACGCTCGCAGGGGTTCAGATGTGGTCGCCAGTAAATGAGATAGATGAATTGTATTAATCAACTATGTCAAAACAATGTCTTACAAATAAATCGAAAAGCTTACAGCCATAAAAACAAATAAAGTTGATGAAGCGGATGGTGGTGATGCCGTAGACTTGCTGCTGGCGCCGTATACTTGCGGACTGGAGTGGTGGAATCTGATTTCTGGAGAAGCGATGGACGGAGTATGGTCGAAGGTAGTGGTGGATCTGGATGTCTGGTGGTGGAGTGATGGGGGTGCTTTGGTGTCGAGGCTACGGTTGCTCACCAAAACAATGGAGTGAAGACGGAGATTGGTTATCAGAGCTACGGTCGCTCACTTTGATGGTGAAAGTGAAGACTAAGAACCCTTGCGAGTTCACCCAGGTCGGGGTCTGGACGCCTGTTTACTAAAACTAAAGGGTTGACGATCAATGCAAAATGTGTTTGAGTTTGATTGTCGTGTCTGACTAAGGAGGATCTTCTCCTTTTTATACTAAATCTTGATATGCCTGGGATTTTTGACACGTTGTCAGAGTATCTTCCCAGGTCGTAGTCCTCCTAACTGACTTTCGAAAATCTCGGTAATAAATTGATCATGGTAGACATGGCGTTTACGCATGTCGTTTATCAGTTTGGGCTCGCGTAGACTTAATGTCCTCCCTCATATACTAAACACGAATACATGTTTTCTCTTTGGTTTAATGGGCCACAGCACCACTCCGTATGGGCCATACTTAATTTAGGTCCAAAATATTATGTGTGGATGGAATGATGGAATGTAACGCTCAATTTTGTGTAACCGAACATCGAAATGAGCAACAATGTAACGGTACATTGACATTTGAATCCCCATGGTAGATCAGGATGAACTAACCTGCAGTCCGATTCTTATTCTTTCATGGAATTTTGTACGGCGGTCAATCATTTCGTATGTCGATTGTTGGATGTTCCGTCCGAAAAAGTAACGATGCGTAACAAATTACGTTCGACATGGAGGAAAAAACTAGTCGGCACGATCCACTAGGAAATGTTGTGGCGCTTTATTTGATTGTCAAAGATAAGCACCACCACTCCCACCCATCATCAATACCAGTGATAATATTTCTTTATTAAAGTTAGTCGAAGGAATTGGAATAAGGAGGAAGATGAAAGGAGGGGGTTCCTTTTGGACTTTAATTTTTTTGAGTCAACTAGGGAATGATGTCCAACTTGGTCCGGGAATACAATATTTGATGTAAATGGGATTGACATGTCAGTGACCAATTAGAAAAAAAAGAAAAACCCGAAATAGTTTGATTTTCGTCAGATTGTCCTCCACTAAGGATTTACCACCCCCTCCTAGCATCATATAATATAATTCTTAATCCCAAAAAGGGTCCGATGTCATAATCTAAGTATTTAGTCGCACTTGATATAACTAAAATTTCAACATAATTGACATAATTTTATTGATTCAAACTTTAAAGTCCCATCCCGGATTATTCACATCTTTGAAGGCACTATTCGTTCATAAATTATTGAATTGTCGTGACTGGGTGGTGAGTACTGATGATCAAATGGGAGAGATGATGTTGGATTGACCACTCTCTCTCGAGATACCCTCTTTCATTTACTTCAATCCTTAAATCATAGCCCCCTCCTCTAAATGTGTCAACAAATTATTACTCCCGTGGGGTCTCCCGACTTGTATTTTAATATTGGGATTGCTCCCAATCAAAACGCGTTCCCTGATTATTTGATTATATTATTTAATTATCATCTTCTTTTTATTAAAGAGAAAAGAAGATGGAAATTTGATAGATTGATGGGTGCTTATACCATACATGGACTTTGATATCACCACCCCGCTAAGCGCTGTAGGAACTTCCTCCTTATATATATATACACGGGTATTTCGTGGGACTAATTTTCATGCATCAATCTACCACACTTTCGAACTCGACGCCCACGCAAGCAAGCAAGGCTAGATGCTAGCTTAACCTAGCTCCGGCACTCCTCCCATCCGCCATTACCGGCTCTCCGGTTTGCTAGACCTCTCGTTGGCATCACCTATGGCGCCGCACGATTGCATTCAGAAGGGTAATGATCGACTCCGATAACACTTGATACAAATATTCCGAGATAACCCCAAAAGCTAGCCCGAGGGATGAAATGGCCATTCCTCCTTATATACCATATCGATGCTCTGTGTGGTTATTCTCCACCAATCCATATTCCTTATTTTTCCTCATGATAATATAGTAGTTGTCGTGGATGAGGACTTTAAGGGATAGAGAATCCATGTTACCAATTATTCGTTTCAACCTGGATCGAGCTCAACACAGAATGAGGCTAGTAATGGCAGACAAGAGAAGTGCCACTAAATTAACTTAGCGCGTAGCCTACCCACGTGGGCATCGAGTTCGGAATCATAGTGGATTGATGCATGAAAATTAGTCCCACATTTGGAGACACTCATCTTATGAGTAACACCCTCCCATACCCTTATGCTAACTTTTTGGGTAGTGATTCCAAAATCATTCTATTATTTTATATCCGATCCCATCGGTTTCATACAGAAGAGAATATTATGATTATTGGATATGATATGCCAGTACGTTTTAGAGATGGATCCTTCGTTTTTGTTTTGAAGTTGTGGGAGTGGGAATGATGGCACGATTGAATTTCGGTTTTGGAAACATAAATTTAAGAATTTTCTGGATTTCGGGGTTCTGTCCCCTACCAAACTCCACCTCATGTGTGGAGGAATGTCCTGATGGATTGCAGATGTAACACAACAACAACAACAACATGATGGAAAACATAATTAATTTTGGCTCGCTGCAACCTGATTTTCAAGGCGAGAAATATTTCCGGAAATCAGATAGAAACAGGTTTTTTTGGTCCAACGAGGGGATCAGTAAACATACAATAATATATCATGACAGCTGATTTTCTGTCCTAACCAAGCACTGTGAAATCAAAATCTTCCGGGTGGGTGTGAGTCCATCGGAAGCCGACATCAGTTTAGACAGAAGAACGAACAAAACGCCCGAGGGCACACTGGAGTTCGCCTGCATTTGTCGTGCCATCCTCATGCATATGGACACGGTTCGTGTTCCAGGAATCCAGAACAAAAGGAAGATTATAAAAATGTTTCTGTGATAGGCTAGCCATTACTTGACACTAGATGAAACAAGGAAAAATGAAAGCATCCGAAGATGTCATGATCAGCCGGATCGAATGGGATCCATCGGAATTACAATACATAGTGAGTCTAAAGCACCAGCATGCAGTTTGATATGTTTGAACACGGTCGTAGGGCATTGAATCAACAAATAGTACAAGTAATTAGATGCAAACCGATCGTTCATGCAGATCCAAACTCGGAGAACCACTTCTCGTGTTTCTCTATGTCGGCTGCCGACACGCTTCGTTGGACCTTGTTCAGGGCTTCCTCGAAATCGCACATCGCGACTGGGTCCTTGGAGATCTCGTCCTTAGACATGTTCTTGATTTCGTCGCGGGTCTTCCCGGCTATTTTACGCCTCATCCCATTCATCGATGCATCACGACAAACATTAGTGAGATCATCACCACTGTATCCCTCGGTTCTCCGAGCCACCTCATCAATATTCACATCAGCAGCCACCTGAAAAATACAAGTAAACAAGGATAATATAAATTTATGGTCCATCCTATATTGTAGGAAAGAATTTCACATGATTATCAGAAGCCAGGGAATGCATGTGACCCTATCAAAGTCTGAAGAAGTCATCTTCTAACTTGAAATAATTACTCAAAGCAGACCCTCGTGCCGCACAGCCACATTGCTGTACCATTTTTCCACTGGGGACAATTCACAAAGGTATAAAGCTCGATTCAAGAAAAAAATCTTACAGTCCATGTTATGAACAACACTCAATGCCCTGAAGAACAACACAATAAGAGGCTGAAAAGCTATTTCAGTTGCTACGGGTAGGGGTCTCGATTTGATACCACGTCCTAAAACCAACCTCAGAACAGTGCTAAAATGCTTTTCCTTTGATACAATCACTTGGAACGATGTTGTTGGGTTTCTAGTAGACATTTTCCATTTTGTTGAGAGTACTTCATCATGGAACACCGTCTCATCACTGTTCCAAAAGGAATCAATTATATTTGATCACGACAGCCAGAATAACAACTAAACCCACAAACTAACGACAATCAATCCTGGCTGCATATGCTGATCAACAGCTGCATGATTAAAGTGGGTAAGCACTACTGAAAAGTCCATTGTAACTCTCGCGTTCCTTGCGCTTGAGAATCCACTCTAACCCAAGGACTCAAAAGAAAAAGTAACAACAAATAGCCCTAGAAAGCAGTTGGAATGCCGAGACTTCCAATGAGAAATCAGCACAAGAAAATGCCAATGTTCGCTTCTCTATGGTGCCACATACCTCAACTGTCTTCAGATTGATCCGAATCAGCTCCTTACGGCTCTCGAAATTTGGAAGGGGGATATATATTCGCTTTTCAAGCCGCCTCCTGCACAGGTAAACATGTTGATAGGATCAACAATTATTGATAATCTAAAAACAGAGTACAAGATCGAATCACATCCGAATCCTGAAACTAAACAGATTAAAACAACTGGGTCAACCTTAGTGCCTCGTCTATATCCCAAGGGAAGTTGGTTGCAGCCAAAACCATTACAATTTTCCGAGTTCCATCTTCATTGGTGGAACTATTATTAACACCATCTATTTGAACAAGAAGTTCAGACTTCACCCTCCTTGATGACTCGTGCTCCCCTGAAGCCCTGAAAGGCAGAGGCATTGAAAATTTTCAGCCGGATAAAGTCCATCGATGATGATAATTTAAATAGCCTTATTTATTATTCAACGTACAACAGTCGGTTAACCTTCTGCAGAAAGAAATAAACTTACCCGCGAGCATTGCAAAGGGAGTCAATCTCGTCAATGAAAATGGTACTTGGAGCATACGCTCTAGCAAGGTCAAACAAGCACCGAACCATCCGTTCACTTTCCCCACGCCATTTAGAAGCTAATGTGGCCGATGAGACATTGAAAAAGGTGGTACCACATTCAGTGGCAACAGCTTTTGCAAGAAGGGTTTTCCCAGTTCCAGGAGGTCCAAACATAAGAACACCTTTCCACGGTCTCCTGATTCCCTGCAAGGATATCACAGATGAGTTAAATATCAAGGGGACAATAAGCCAAGAATTGAATCAATGAATGCTTGGCAAAAGTTCCAAAGGAGAGATGGAAAGCAACATTTGGGGTAGCATCTTCTGAAGGCCCCTAAAGGTGACCAATTGAAATATCAAATCAAATGCTAAGGCTAGAAAACAGGAAAGCCCATAGTTCATTGTTTCAGCAATAAGGGAGCATTTCACCCAAGATGAGGTCAAATATGATAAAATCAAATCAGATTTAACTTAAAAAAAAATGAACCTTTCAAGAGTTGGCATGTATTTTCAAGATGACAAAATAAAGATTGCAGGCAGCAACAGTACCTGAAAGTATTCAGGCATCCACAATGGAAGTACAACTGCCTCCTCCAAAAGCCTCTTAGCTTCACTAAGGCCAGCAACATCATCCCATCTTACACCGGGCGTGGTTTCAAGCACATCCCTCTCAAGCATTGCAGCCAAGTCCGTATCAGGTCCCTCATACTGTCCCTTCTTGGACTTTCCATCTTCTGCATCACCATTCTAGAAGCCCAACAGGAAATATCATCAACAATAACACATAACATTCATAAAGATAAAATAAAGCAACATCTTCCTACATCAAAGAGATGTACAGTCTAGCATTATAAATCCCTACATGCAAAAGCACTTACTGTTGAATCGGCCTTGCTGGCTTTTCCTGAAGCAGCTCCTTTCTTGCCAACAGTTGATGAACGGACCCCTGTACTGCCCTTGGCTGGCCCACCAGCCTTTGCCCCACGGGTGGTTGTACTATTCCTCACAGCACCACGTGCCCAAGTCGCATCCTGAGGTGACTTCCTCAAACCCATTTGACTGGTCCTGGTAGGTCTCCTGCTCGTGGTGTCTCTACTTGGCGGCCTCCACACATCAGGATCATCCATGGGGCCTCCAGATGACGTGGGATATTCATCCAATGGCTGGAAAACAAAAGACGACTTGGCATTGATTGGAGGCGAAGCAGCCCTTCGACCGCTGGGAATCTCTTTAAACGACCTACGTTCCACATCTAGTTGTTTCACCACTTCTGTCTCCTCCAGCAAGGCTTTCTTCACGTTCATCCATTTTGCACGTATTAAAGGATCATCAATTGTGTTTAGGTGCCTGAATTCACAAAAAGGCCCAACAACATTCAACCAATTGCATCTGGTACAGCTTACGAGTAAACTGTGGCAATCAATAATACTCTATACCAGACGAAATCAAACAAAAAAATCCAAACAACGATTGAATCTTCCTCTCCCTACCAATGCATTATGTCTAAACTATAAACCACTCTAAAACCTACCTCTATCACCACAAAGTCCTTGATGCCAAACAAGCCCTACCGCATCCCAAATCACCCCAGAGCAAATCCTCCAATCCCCAAATCCCAAATTTTCCTCCACCTAAAATCTCCAATCTTCAGCTACCAGAAAACAGAAGCCCTACAGCGACATCGCCCCAGATTCACACTAAAGTTCACATTCCCGAAATAGCACAGCATCTCAATTGACGAACAGGAGGTGTCGTGAGAAAAGGCGTGAATTTTACTCATTGGTCTCCCTGAACTGATCCATCAAACTGTACGCATAATCAAATTGGAAACGCCCCCCCCCCCCCCCAAATCACCAAAGCAAACCCCAATTAACCCAAATTCCCATCATTCCACCACCTCGAGAGACAAAGCCCGAAAAGAAAATCGAATCTTCCCCTCAGGGAAAGGGAACCCAACAACTGATCTCTCAAACCCACAAGCTAATAATCCCCAACTTTATTACCTGTACGGTTTTTTTTTTAACTTATCAAAAGAAAATCCCCAGATCCCACAAAAAGAAGATGCGACACGACGACAAACACAGAGACGAAACGAAGGGATTCGAGGGGATTTGCAGGTGTCTACTTGTTGATCTGGGCGATGGCGCCGTCGAAGAAGATAATGGAGGTGTCGTACAAGCCCTCGAGGGCGTACTCCCTGGCCAGCTTCAAGTGATCCTGCAGCCCACCGAGGCCGCCGCCTCCTCCGCGGCTCCCACTCCCCACCATTTTGCTTCCTCCTCCTCCTCCTACAGAGTCCCTCTTTTTAAGTTTTGTTTTGTTTCTCCTTCCAAGAAAGGAGGACGACGAGATCTAAAGCTTATGTTTTTCCAAAAAATAAATAAATAAATATTAAGATTATCTAGTAGTAGTTGTTGAAGTACTTCTAAATCATTTTCCAAATTATTAAGATTATTGATAAAAAATATAATCATTTTACTCACCTGTCCTGTCCGTTGTTAACTGTCAATCAGTTATCACTTTTTATCTCTTTCGGAATACCATGGGATTGCCCAAAATCTATAAAAAGGTTTTCAAATCATCTTATTATTTGTATGATAATACTGTTGAGGATAAAAGTACGAGACAATAATAGAAGCGGCTAACGGTACGTGCACGTAACCGTTACGTAGTTTACTAAAATCGACTTTTTTTTTAGTAATTTTTACTAAAAATCGAAGTTTTTTAGTAAAATGGTTAGTAAACTACTTTAAAAATTTGTAATCCGTTACTAATTTTTTACTATTTGAAAATCCGGAAAGTTACTAAAAGTACGTTTAGTAAATCGGACATGAAATTTACTAAAAAGTTTAGTAACCGGTTACTAAAAATATCGGCGATTTTTTGTTTTTTTAGGAAACCGTTACTAAAGTTTCACTGTTCAAATTTAGTAATCGGTTACTAAACTTTTTAGAAAATTTCACCTCCGATTTACTAAACGTAGTTTAGTAACTTTCTGGATTTTCAAACAGTAAAAAATTAGTAATGGGTTCCCAACTTTTTTAGTAAAATTTTCATTTTTAGTAATTTTCTCGATTCGCCGTCGAAAGATTTTAGTAATGCTTTACTAATTTTATAAGCGAAATTGGTAAATTACTGTGTAACATTGTAACTTCGTTAGTAAATTACTAAAGTTGTCATTTTTTTCCGTAATCGTTTACTATTTTTTGATAAAAGTTGCTGAATATTTAGTAATCGATTACTAAACTTTTTAGTAATTTACTAAACAGAATAGTACAGAACAGTACATTCCGAACCTCAAATAGAACATATTTTCAGTGTAAAATTACCGTTTTACCCCTGCACTAAATTACAAAAATTTTACGAATTTCCAGTCCGAACCTAAAACCGAACCTATTTGTAATTTTACCGCAGGGGTAAAATGGTAATTTCACACTGAAAATAGGTTCGGTTTTAGGTTCGGAATGTACTATTCTATACTGTTCTGTTTAGTAAATTACTAAAAAGTTTAGTAATCGATTACTAAATATTCAGCAAATTTGCTCAAAAAATAGTAAACGATTACGAAAAAAAATGACGACTTTAGTAATTTACTAACAACTTTACAATGTTACACAGTAATTTACTAATTTCGCTTATAAAATTAGTAAAGCATTACTAAAATCGTTCGACGGCGAATCGAGAAAATTACTAAAAATAGAAATTTTACTAAAAAAATTGGGAACCCGTTACGAATTTCTTACTGTTTCAGTTTTCGGAAAGTTACTAAACCACGTTTAGTAAATCGGAGGTAAAATTTACTAAAAAGTTTAGTAACCGATTACTAAACTTGAACGGTGAAACTTTAGTAACGGTTTCCAAAAAAAAGCCAAAATCACCGTTATTTTTAGTAACCGGTTACTAAACTTTTTAGTAAATTTTTCCTCCGATTTACTAAACGTGGTTTTAGTAACTTTCCGGATTTTCAAACAGTAAAAAATTAGTAACGGTTTACAATTTTTTACAACAGTTTACTAACGATTTTACTAAAAAAACGTCGATTTTTAGTAAAGATTACTAAAAAAAAAGTCGATTTTAGTAAACTACGTAACGGTTACGTGCACGTACCGTTAGCCGCTTCCGACAATGATCAATATTATCTACACACACCGCACCGGGGTGGGGTGGAATTAGAGGAGACAAGGGAGAGTGATCGGCCAGAGTTTTATTACTTCAATTTCCTCATCGTCTCCTTTTCTTTCCTGGTATCGAGGTTCGTTTGCCTACCTCAATCTTTCGTGGGTTGGTTCGAATTGTTCGATTGATCGAGAGGGCTGTAGGAATTTGGAGGTGGGTCTGATCCATTGCTTGATGTTAGAGAAATTAAAACAAGTCTTGATTTTTATTTTATTGCTGGTAAAGACTTAGATGGGCATTGTGGCTTGTTCCATTTCCATGTTCTTATTGCCTGTTGCTGCACATTTATGACAGCTAGTCCTCTGTGGTTTCGCCAAGAATTATTTTTACTTGTGCTTTGCTGTTATTGAAACACGATGTCACTTCTGGTTTGTTTTAACAGATCTCTAGTTTGGGTGTTCTAAGATGGGGAGGAAGAAGTCCGAGGATACTGTGTCGACCACTAAAGTTAAGGCAGGTAGTAGCAAAGATGCGCCCAAGGAGGTCAAGAGGGAGCAGCTCTCCGTGTCGGCAATGCTTGCCAGCATGGATCAGAAGCCCGAAAAGAAGAAGGCATCTACTTCTTCTGCTAAACCCAGGGCTGCTCCAAAGGTTTCATCTTACATGGACGGTATAGACCTTCCTCCATCTGACGAGGAGGACGAAGGGTATGGTTCTGGAGAAGACCAGGCTACCCAAAAGCAACAACAGAGGTCGGAAGCAAAGCCTCTTGAAGTAGGTGTTGGCAATAAAGTATTGAAGAAGAGAGAGAAAGAAAATATGCTTGCAGCCGTAGCGGCTGAGCATGCTAAAGAGGAGGCGCTCAAGGATGGCCTTGATGCTTTCACTGTCATTATTGGTAGCGGGCTTCAGTTCTCGATGGTGAAGGTGGTGATGCAGATGCTAATGTTAAAGACATAAGTGTTGATTATTTTTCTGTTTCGGTCATGGGAAGAGGTATGGTTTAGTCGGTCCAAATGGAATGGGCAAATCCACGTTGCTGAAGTTGCTTGCTTGGAGGAAAATACCTGTCCCTAAAAACATCGATGTTCTATTAGTCGAACAAGAAGTGATTGGTGATGATAAATCAGCCCTTCAAGCTGTTGTGTCAGCAAACGAAGAGTTGGTGAAGCCTTCGGCAGAAAGCTGCAGATTTACAAAATTCGGCATCTGGTGATGGGGCTGAGGATGAAGATGGTGCTGGGGATGATGCTGGTGAAAGACTTGCTGAGTTGTATGAGAGGTTGCAGATCTTGCGCTCGGATGCAGCAGAGGCCCAGGCTTCAAAAATCCTTGCCGGTCTTGGATTTACTAAAGATATGCAGGGACGACCCACCAAATTTTTTAGTGGGCGATGGAGGATGACGATATCGTTGGCACGAGCCCTTTTCGTTCAGCCGACACTGTTACTTCTCGATGAGCCAACCAACCATCTTGATCTACGAGCTGTTTTGTGGCTGGAGGAGTACTTGTGCCGATGGAAGAAGACTCTGGTTGTGGTTTCACATGACCGTGATTTTCTCAACACCATGTGTACTGAGATCATACATCTCCACGACCAGAAATTACACTTCTACCATGGGAATTTCGATGATTTTGAGAGTGGATATGAGCAGCGTCGGAAGGAGATGAACAAGAAGTTTGAAATCTACGACAAGCAGGTGAAAGCCACCAAGAGGTCGGGTAATAAGGCTCAGCAGGAGAAGGTCAAAGACCGAGCTGAGTTTAATGCGGCAAAAGAAGCTTCGAAGAATAAGAAGGGTAAAGTCGATGAAGACGAGCCGGTACAGGAGGCCCCCAAGAAGTGGAGAGATTATAGCGTGGAGTTCCACTTTCCTGAGCCGACCGAGCTTACCCCTCCGCTGTTGCAGCTTATCGAGGTCAGTTTCAGTTACCCGAATCGCCCGGATTTCAGGCTGTCAAATGTCGACGTCGGCATAGATATGGGGACTCGGGTTGCCATCGTTGGGCCGAACGGCGCCGGTAAATCGACATTGCTGAACCTTCTCGCCGGCGATCTGGTTCCTACCGAGGGTGAGGTCCGGAGGAGCCAGAAGTTGAGGATCGGAAGATACTCGCAGCATTTCGTCGGCCTGTTGACGATGGACGAGACCCCGGTTCAGTACCTCCTCCGTCTACATCCCGACCAGGAAGGGCTGAGCAAGCAGAAGGCCATGCGCGCCAAGCTAGGGAAGTTTGGTCTCCCGAGCCACAATCACCTCACCCCAATCCAAAAGCTGTCCGGCAGGCAGAAGGCACGGGTCTTGTTCACCTCCATCTCAATGTCGAAGGCCCACATACTCTTACTGGACGAGCCGACAAACCACCTGGACATGCAGAGCATAGACACGTTGGCAGACGTGCTGGACGAGTTCACGGGCGGGGTGGTCCTCGTGAGCCACGACTCGAGGCTAATATCCCGGGTGTGCGAGGATGAGGAGAGGAGCCAGGTGTGGGTGGTGGACAACGGGACGGTGATCACCAGCGTGACGACCTGTAAGCCTAATTACCGGCCGGCACTTTGGGAAAATCCTACTCTCTCTTGTATCCACATTGTAACAAAACAAATGGAAATGGGTTGGGCCCATTGGTTTTGGTTGGCGCATTCGCACTCGTCGTTAAATAATTTGTAATACAAAAAAAAAAACAAAACATTAGTATGACAAAGACGTGAATGGGAGGTGGGCGGGGGAGATAACATGACGTGGAAGATAATTTCGGATGAAAAATTGGATGATTGAGCGGGCTTGGGACTTCAGATATTTGAAAGGAACGTGGTTACAAATGTTATGTGCCAATTTGTATAGCTCAAAGGAATTAAATTTGAAAAAAAAAAGAGAAGAAAAAATTAAAGAGGGACAATTCCTTATCCTCTTACATAGGATAGGATAGGATAGGATTTGGATATAATCTAGTGGGTTTGGTCCTCCTCGGCCGGTACCTAAACACGCATTCAACTCCAAACCAAACAGCTTCAGACTCTCCTTTGGACACAACTACACTACCTGAATCAAAATCCCACTGATTCACAGCCAGGTCCCCTTCTCCCCTTTTGGCATTGGGCAGTAATCCTTGATGTCGCCCACAATTTTGTTTTCTTCTTTTTACTTTTACAAAAAAAAAAAATGGGGTTTAAGAATCATGTTAGAATATTTAGGCAAAGAAGCCAAACGTGCCCTTTACTAATTGCCAGATTATCGCAAATGGCTCGTAGTTGTGTTGATTTATACATATGATTTGGAGGGGGGGGGGGGGGGGGGGGGGGGGAACCTTCCTTTGTGTTCCCATCCCTTCTAATTTGAGTAAAATCTCGAGCTTCCTACTTCAAAAAGCAAACTCCACAATCTCTTTGAAGTAAAAAGAAATTATTTGGGCACATTCATTCTATTCATAAAAATTTCCCTCCACTTTTGTTACTTGTCCTTTTCGAATGATACATTTCTTTTACGCAAGAGAAGAAAAATTTCTTCTCTGTGCATAGTTAAAGTGTGTGTGACCAATAATTTGGCGTTGGTCATTCAAATGGGGGGTACCCACGGTTTCATACCGTTAGGAAAAACACATTTAATGTTTAATGTTCCGACCCGATAACCAAAACCCAAACCCCTCCTCTCCCACAGTCCAATCCTATCCACTCCAATCCAATCCCCTTTCTTTTTCTTCTTTTAGTTTTGTTCAATTTCTATTTGAATTCCGGTCTCATTTCCTTACAAAATAAAACTCCGTGAAAACCCAAAATCAAGGAAACAAAGGAAACGCACCCCCCAAATTCCCCCCCTACATACTCACGCTATCCTAACAAATCCTCTCGTCCATCAAGTTTCGATCTTGATTCAGTTCCCCGGATCCTGATCGAGTTTTGTCATCTGGGTCGGTGTCAGAATCATCCATGGAGTTGATCCCGGGTTTGCCGGACGATGTCGCGCGCGAGTGCCTTATCCGGGTGCCTCACGGTTCCTTCTCTGCTGCTGCGGCTGCCTGTAAGCATTGGAAGGACGAGATCCAATCGCGGGAGTTTCGGTTCTCAAGGATATCCAACGGTTGTAGCCAGTCCCTGCTCGTCATGGTGCAGGCCCGCCCGGGTCCAGCATCTTCCCCTGGCTGCCCGAAGCTTCCCAGCCCCCTGTCATATCGTCTCGTGGCCTTTGTCCCAGTTTCAGGGGACTGGTGGGAACTTCCGCCGCTGCCTGGCTGCCCCGATGGGATCCCGATGTTCTGTCAATTGGCTGCGGTGGGATCAGACCTTGTCGTGGTAGGCGGGCTCGATCCTGTCACCTGGGAGGGTTCTGGGTCGGTTTATGTGTATAGCTTCGTGTTCGGAAGGTGGCGCCAAGGAGCCGAGATGCCAGGGGTATGCAGGTCGTTCTTTGCTTGTGCTTCAGATGGGCAGGGGTTGGTGTTTGTTGCCGGGGGCCACGACGAGGAAAAGAATGCCCTGAAGTCAGCCATAGCATACAACGTCGCAGCCAACAGATGGCTGGCGATGCCTGACATGGCTGAAGAGCGAGACGAGTGCAAGGGCATATTTCGCCGCGGCAATTTCCTCGTACTCGGCGGTTACCCAACCGAATCCCAGGGCCTGTTTGTACAATCCTCCGAGGAGTTCAACGTGGCCGCGTGGCGATGGGCTGATCCAACGGAAGACCTCCTGGAGTCCTGTATGTCCCCAACGACGTGCGTAACCGGGGACAGCGAAGAAACCCTCTACGTGTGCCGGGACGGGAACGTGTTGGGAGCAGCAGCGGACGCATCGTCCAGGACAACGTGGCGGGTGCTGTCGAGGCTTCCGGCGGACGTGGCGTGCCCGGCGCACGTGACGACATGGCGGGGAAAGGTGATGGTGATTGGGTCAGCAAGATTTGGTGAACCCCACATGGGATATTTTCTAGAGGTTAATAACAACAGTAGTAATAGCAAGAACAAGAGGGGCCAAATAGCTGAAAATGGCAATAAGTGCACATGGATTAGAGTTGAATTCCAGGAGGAATTCTCGGGCCATGTTCAGTCTGGATGTCGCATGGAGATTTAATCGATTTCCTTCCTTACATCTTTTTCACTTTACTTTATTTTTCTAGCCTTTTTAGTATATTTGGTCATGTACAAATCACGATCACAACAGTATCTTTGTTTGTTCATTAGTTGTAATAGACCCGAGGGGAGATCTTGATGAAAGTGCCGTTTCATGTTTTGGGCGCTTGTCTTTGTCGAATACATCAAACTGTCCAAGGGGACATCTCAACCAACGAGACATAGATTGTGTGCTCAACTCCACCCCCCACAAAACACGTGATCATGCTAGTTTTTGAAATGGTAAAAAGGGATGGGACAAATGAGACACATGTTCGTTAGTTAGGATTGAATTAAACTAGTAGCTTTGAGTTTCGGAGGCATGAATGTTGGTGGAGTTAGAAGGAAAATGAGATGTTGTTGCTGTCCATTGACTAGAAGCCAAAATGAGAATAGTTGGGACAATTTGTCCAAGTCAAAAGGGATTATAACCCTAAACCCTAACCCTCAAACATAAGCATTGTTAAATGGGTATTCTTCTTATCTTTGCTAAGCCCTACAAAAAGTCAACCCTTTTTTGTGGATCCCCAAATCACCATAAAAACAAAGTTGAAGACGAACAGACAACTTGCGTGGGTGTTCAGCAAAGCATGCATTCATTTAGCCTAATGACACAAGCAAATCAAGAAAGGAAGAAGATAAACAACGGCAGCGAATCTTCCGGCGCACTATCACAAACTCGAGCTGCCTATGAGATTTTGCGGCATGCGGTTTTAATGAAGTTAAAAAAATAACTCTATGGGTAAAGAAGGCCAACATGGTTTCGTCTTCGTATGGCGGCCGACAAGGACAGGATGGGGTAAGATAAAGCTTATCCAATAATCATTCAAAGGTGGGTTATCTTTTGCTTATGAAACTTGGTTTAGACATGATTACCTGAAATTAAGCTTTCTTAATTATATCGTGACCTCAAACAGGAAAGCAATAATACAAAAGAAAGGACAAGAAAAGAGATGACGTGTGAATGAGATTTTTGTTTAGTTCTAACATCTCATTTGGTTTCGAAATAGAAATTCCAATGGAATAAAGTGAAGTTTGATTAATAAAGATGAAGTAACATGAAATAAAATAAATAAAAAATTACGAAATCTTCCTTATTATTTATTGTATTATTATTATAATTATTATTCGGCTAGATGGGGGTAAAGAGACCGTCAGCCTTCTCAAAATCATCTCTCAAGCCATTTTTCATTCTTAGGAGTACATCATCTTCTCGCACATTATAATAAAAATCGAATCCTCAATCGAAAGTCCAGATGCAAACAAGAAACCTCTACATATTAAAGCAGCGCGGTTGCCAAAACATTGGGATATCACGAAACAAATGAAAACAATAGAAACTTTCTACCCTTAAAAAAGGTTTTCCATATCTTTTCCTAACATTAACGAAGCTAAAAGCTTCATGCACACCAACTCTAAGCAGTCCCCTGCAGTCAACGCAAAATTCCCTACGAACAACGCACATATCAACGAGTCAGGGGAAGCAAAATTTATTCAACGACAGCTCACTCCACAACAGTAAGTCACTTGCATAGAATCACACAAGTAGCAACTTTCCCGTCGAATGTATATCAAACAGAATTGCCCCGTTGGGAACTTGCCCTATCCTTAGAGCCACCAAATCGACCCAAAGAAAAAGGACACCCACAATACATAAACGCCGATAAAGGCATCCTTGTACTTTATACCAAAGAAATCAAGAACGCCTCCACGAATCAAGGGAATGGACTAAAGATGGAGCAATTACGGACTGGAATCATAATCCGATTGTGCTTGCACGAGATAATTTTTTTCATTCAAATAGAGATAAGTAAAATAAAAAAAACACTAGACCGCAGTCGATTATGTGGCAAAATCAATTTTTTTGGCCCTTTGATAACAAAAGGGGTGAATTGGTGTTAAGTTTCAATTTAGAATTTTTAACTCATTTTTTACAACCCCGCAACGGAAGATAGCTTCAGTAAAACAATACTTTCGAGGCATACTTTTGTAAGACAAACTGTATGAAGTGAATTTCGAAATGATAAGTTTGTCACACAATAATCACGATGTGTTACAATCTTCGTATTACTTCGGATGAAAATCGACTTTTATCAGAGGGATTCAACACTACAACAAATATGAGTTTTTGGGACAAATTTATTGTGACAAAATAAATTTTGTATGAATAAGTATGGGTTGATAGATCTTTTGAGATAAAAAAAATACATTTGTCAGAAATAATGTTTTCTCGTAATAAATAAGAGATAAAATATATTTTGTCAACATATGTCATTATAATTTGATTGTGATTATTTTTTATACTCTAAATAAATTTGTCACAATAAACCTAATAAAATGAATTATCTTGACAATAAATATTTATCACAGTTGTTTTGTAATCATGATTACTTATAAATAAATAAATTCAAATTCAAATTTTAACTTATTTTTATTATGTGAATACAAAGGATCATGGGAGAAATATTTATTTTTATATAAATGTTAATAATTTTAGTTTATTTTGCAAGCGAAATAAACCAATAAAGAAAAAATATTTTTAAATAATTCAAATATCAGACCATAAAACTAATATCAATTTTAAAATCTAGGAGAATCTTTTTTCACGAACAAACTCTCCACTAACCCACGATTTCCGTTTTCTCCTTAAATTTCTTAAAAAACGCTTCATTACCATTTCCTTTTAGCTTCAAAGTGGATGTAGATCATTTTAAATAATTGGTTCGCTGAAGCAGAGAAGGTTCTAAAAGCTTTATGTTAGATTGAAGGTTTTACTATTTCATTGATTTACAAGCATTTTCTTTGAGCAATTATACTTGATTTTGTTTATGATTTGTGTAATAGAAGACACATTAACTTGTTTTATTTTATTTTGTTTCTTCCGTAAACACTAATCTCTGAGATGAATAGGTACAAACAACGGAGCTCTTTGTAAGGCACAAAAATGAAGATATTTGTGAGGCCCTAACAACATGGATCTGGGGGAGCAATAGAGTTCTCGCAAAAATGCGATTTATTCCGACATCAAAGTCTTGTACTCAAGGAAGAAATCAAGAAGTCTAAACCACAAAGGAGAAGCCAACAAAAGATAAGGAAAAACATATTATTTTATTTGAATTCTTTATTTCCTCTTTCACAACAATACTTTTTACTCCTATTTGTATTTTATAATTGTTATTTGAATAATAGATATGGACTTTAGCGTTGCGACCAAAATTAAAAAGAATGTTTACTGAAAAAAATTAAAAGCATCTTTTAATCATCCGGAAAAATAAAATTGATTCAAATAAAATATCATTTTTAATATTATATTGTTTAAAAATATAATATACAAATAATAAAAAATTAAATAGTTATTACAACAAACTTAATTTTGTCACAATTAAAAAAATGAATTCGACAAAGATAATTTCGTCACAATATACATAATAGGGCGAGATTTTTCCCACAAACGTGGTGACAAAATTAGTTTTTTTTCAAATTACGACAAATATTTATAACTATTTGGTAAAAATGTGGTAGTGCAAATCTGGGAAGCAAAAAAACAGAAGAAAAAAAACCCTAAAACAGTGTAGCACATACGGATACCAAGGGGACGGGGACCAGGAGAGACCCTAAGCAACGCTAATCCATAAATTTAATTTGAAATCATTTGTAAGATAGCAAATGAGAAGCAACTGTAATACCTCAAATTGATACACGAGCCACAAACAATAATAAATCCAAGGTGCATTCTCTAAGATGGCCAAAGCCCAAGTCCATATAACCAAAGGACCCATTTTACAAAAAAAATAAAAAAAATGTGTATACATAAAACAAACATCCTTTCCCCACACTGGACAAACTCCGCCCGTTATCCACGTATCCTGCAAGAAAGATGGAGCATAACATGGGTTATCTTATCCAAAAAAAAAAACATCTCAACCGTCTCGACTCCCACAATTCCCTGAGGTTTTCGGAAACGGAAGTTTTTCCTGGGAGACGGGGGGACATAAACAGCATAGGGAGTTACAAAAGAGACAGACAACAGGGCACTCAAAGGAGAGAGAGCACTCACCTGGAGTCATGGGACCAGAAAGACAAGTCTCTGCTCCTTCCCGGCCGCATCCTGGCCATCCTCCAGCAAGGTTGAACGAGGCAAAATCAACTTTCTCGATCCCTCTTGGCAGCAACCTGCCTCCACGGCGTCATCAGAACTAGTAGTGGTGGCAACCCAGTCTCTTCGACATTCCTGAGTCCAGCGACCGCGTCCCCAAGTCTTCCCGACTTCTGCAGTTCCCGAGCGTCTTCAGAACGGGCGGCAACAAGAACCATCCTCCGGCAATCCCGGCAACAGACGATCATGTTCTCTCAAAGCAACAACTAATTTGGCATTGCGGCTAGCTCCAGAAAGCGGCAATGGTCTCCTCTGCCGCAGACGACAAATTCTCCCAGGAGCCATCTCCTACCGGCAACAATTTGTCATGGCTCCAGATGGATGCTCCAACAAGGCAACAAAGATCCAGCGACGGCCAACCAACTTCCTGCCCCAATATCCCTTCCAGCGCAACGTTTCACCAGTTCCGATATCCACAAGCAGCAGCGGGCCAGCTCCCCATCGCAACAGTGAAGCAACCCTCCAAGGCAGCGAGTCCATAGCCGTATCAAGGCCACACCAATCCGAGGACATGTTGTGACGGACCTCCATGTTCCCCTGTTCCAGCAGCGCCAAAGTCGCATCAGCCAGCTCACAGCTAAGTCTCTCCTGCTTTCTTGTCCTCTCGACGTCTCCTCTTGCAGTAACGCTTTCTTAGCGAAAGTTGTCTTCAAAACCAGCTCCACCTGTCTCCTCACCAAGGTAAGAGGAGTCTGCCGCGGAAACCCCCGTTGACGACCAATCCAAGCGGAACAAGCGACGGCGACAACAGGGAGGACATCATACCTCTGGTGGCAGCCGGCTTCAACTTCACTGGACACGGCAACAGCGGCATCGATCTCCAACAGCGGACGTCCGTCCTTGTCAGCGTAACAGTTCCTCATGGGCATCCAATGAAGCACCACAGCAGCGGCAAATCCCCCCAAGGTGGCCTCGTTCTTTTAACTCCAAAGACCACGACAACTCTTCTCCCAATTCGCAAAAGTCCAGGTGCACAATGTGGGATCTTCAGCTCCTTGCTTACAACAACAGGATCGGCGACGGAGCTCCCATCCTCTCGACATCTTCTCCAGTGACAGTCGTCTCCACGCCCAGCGTTTGAATCCGAGCATCAAGTTCCAGCCCCAAGGCGGCTCTCCTTTTCAGCCTCCTCTTGACCCCCACAGAAACGGCGCCAGCGAAGAGCAACCTCTCCCCGCCGTCCCCGAGCCACCATGGATCGACCTCCCTCGACGTTCTAGGCAACAGTAGCGGCTAAGAGGAAGTGACGACGATCTTGATGGAGCTTCAGCGTGCTCCTTTCTCTCTTCTCAGCGACTGTCCCCCGGGATGACCCACGTCCGTCTGCTCCCGGGGAACAGGGCACCGTTCTCAGCCGTGCTTTAACCTCAACGCGACGAACAACGACGATCACCCAACCAGAAACGGAGGCATGGAACCCACTGCCCTCCTTCTTCTTCGCTCTCGCTCTCCACGGCAACCTCTCCAACAGAAGTAGCATCCACGGGTTTCGCAGCCGAGAACTCCAGCAAGCCCGACGGCGAACCCGTCTCTCTCGGCCATCACCCTCCTCTTTCGGCACCCCCTCAAACCTCACGGTGGCAAGACCAGCTTCCTCACCGACGTTCCAAACTCTAGGACGGCGGCAAACCATGTCCCCTCCTCCTTCTCTGCCTCTCCCGTTCTCACCAACGCTGAGGACGTCCGCCAAGCCATGGAGGAGGTCGACGCCGACAAAGACGGCTCCAGCGCCCCCGCTGGGTTCACGACCCTCTCCTGTTACCCCTCCTCTGCTCCCCTACGGGATCCGAGCTCGGCAACCCACGGCGACCCACGTTCTCCTCGGTTCCCAGACCTAACGGTGGCGGCTCCCTGTCTTAGCCCCTCCCCCGAAGCCCTCGGAACCGGCAACAGCCCAGCGACCCACGTCCCTCCTCGCATCTTCAGGCTGACTAACGGTGCCTCCCGCCAGCCAATCAGCGCCACCACCGCGAGCCATGCCCCCTTTCTCCCCGGACCCGTGGCAGGACAGCCGAAGCCCAGCTCTGGAAGCCGTCGTCCCACAGGAGCGATCTCCATCGTCTTCACCGTGATCGAGCTGTGGGAGGAGGATGAAGGCTCGATACAGACGAAGCTTCGCTAAGCCAACCCTCCTTTTTTTAGAAAGACACGGATGACTAGCAAAGTCGAAGGCCTTCTTCGTTTGGTCTCACAGAGGTAACAATTCCTCTCTCACTCAATTAATTTTGACTTGGTCAAAGCAATTGTGATGTTTTCTAATCGTTTGTTTGTTCGTTTTTTTTTTTATTTTCTTTTTTATTATTTTATTATGCTCTCCCATGTGTCTGCGAAGACTTTTTGCTTTGACAAATTTTATCTTTACCCCGAATATAATTTGAACAAATGTGTGTGACTGTTTTTCATAAACATTGCAGTGATCGATTTTTGTACGCCCCTTTTACATGCGTTTAGAATAATAGGAATATTCATACAATTATCGATTGATATGATTATTATGATAACTAACGCATATTTCATGTTTATCTTACATGAGAAAAATACATCAACGATGCGTTGGACTTATTTGGGACGCGGAGACATCGCCAGGTTGTCTTGATATGGATGCACCAAGGAGTCATCCTCCGACATTTGGGGATAAAAATTACCCCGTTAAGTCTCATTTCGACTTACTTGATTTATTCTAATTGGATTACGTGTTTCCATTAAAACAAAATATACTCCCACTTACATTTTTCTTTGCATGTACACTGAGCATGCAACTTCGGAAGGATCGACTTCTAACTTTCGAAGATCGACTCGAAGGCGCGTGTATCAAACCGCGTAGATCCACCTCGGCCTAAAAATCGCGGGCTTGAGAACAAAGCGGCCCCAACCTTCAATCAAAGGTATAAAGGGAGGTGCGGGCCTCCCCGAATTTTTATTTAAGCCCACATGTAACGGGTTGCGGGCCCAAGTGCATAGGCCCACAATCACCGCCCTTCCCCGCTCCCTTTGATCTCAATAATTGTTTGTGCCTGTCCGCATGTCTTAGGCGCATAGGTTTATCGTTGCATGTGATTGTCAAACAAATACACATGAGTTCGGGCCAAAAATGCCCGAATTATGTCCAACGCCCGTTAAACAAAAGCAAATCTTTTGGAGCAAACGCCACCTTTTCGCATGTCTAGATGTAAGAGTTAGTAATTAGGAATCCCCGAATCTACTCTGGTTTTCCGACTTAAACCAAGCTTTTGAAAATAAGTCGGTGGCGACTCCGTAATAGTTTACCTAAGTTAAACAACCACCCTTTTACGAAGTCATTTTGGATGGGTGACGGCGACACGAGCCGTTCCTGGAACCTCCCGAAGCTTCCTCTTCGAGCCATGCGCTTCATTTCGCCCGTCGTCTCTTAAAGAGCATGGAGACGATCGGCGAAAAGTCTGGGCAGACCCGGTGAGGAATCGAAGGAGGGACCGCCCTAGTCTTTCCGCAGCGTTCGATGCTCGAGTCGCGACGCCGACCGGAAAATTCTGGGGGAGCGGGCCCGGATCCTCGGGTCGTCCGAACCGCTGCGCGCGTACTAGGCCGGAAGACGCGCGTACAGTAACTACTGAGATTATTTTTGTCTGGGCTGAGATTATTCTATTTCGGTTTCTAAACACATCTTATCTTCTAGAAATTTGCTAAACAAAACCGAGTAGCAATAATGATTTATTTTTTTTAAGCAATAATGATTTCCTTCAAGCAAACCACTGAACTAATTTGTCACACTTTTTTCTGCATTGTTTTTGAAAAAAAAAAATGGAAAAAGATAGCAGCTCGGAATCTGAGCATCTATGACTTAAAAGATGCCAGAGACAAAACATAGAGATTATCAGACAACAAGAAATCTAAATGGATTTAACTTGGTCGGACGGTTTAGCTTAACTGAACCGAAACTCTTTTAACCTTTGTAACGATATTTAATTCCGTTACTCGATTCAGTTTTCCTTGTCCGCTTCCCTTCGTCGACTTCTATAAATGTTTCATGGTTCAACACCAGGAAATAATAAAATAATCTCCGGCCGAATAGCTCACCCGATGCGCTTAAACTAAGCGAAACCATCGGAGAACTCGTCGACCGGAATGCGGTGTCGCGAGGTGCCGCAACAAGAACCACGACGAGGTTGCCACCAGAAAAGAAAGATAGTACCGCCGGTTCTGGAGAAGGGGACAATAATGTGCAGAAAATTAAGGAGTAAAATCTTTGATTGGATGACTGAGCGGAGGGTTC
This sequence comes from Melastoma candidum, assembly GCA_023653495.1. Taxonomy (NCBI): domain Eukaryota; kingdom Viridiplantae; phylum Streptophyta; class Magnoliopsida; order Myrtales; family Melastomataceae; genus Melastoma; species Melastoma candidum. The sequence goes on from CM042882.1 coordinate 1,352,128, forward strand.
AAACAAAGTGATGGGATGGATAGCCAAATGGATTGGAATTCTTTTTATCAAAGCGGGCTCAGTGAAATTCATTTGTAAAATCCTTAAGAAAATAAGCAGACAGACAGTCTTTTTTTTCCCTTTTTTTTATTATAAATTAAGAAATCATTTGCAAGACAGTCGTCTAAAAGCATTTTCCCAACATATCTACTACAGGGTTAATATTTTAAACACTTTTTTAATCGTAAGTAATTTTTTTATATATATTTAACTTTTGGGCTCTGGTGGGTAAAAAAAATTAAAAGTATGGGAAAATAAATCTTTTTTTTTTTGGAATGGATGAATGGGAATTTCTCAATTAAAAATGATAGTTTTCACTTTCGCCTCGTTCAACAAAGACCCACATTGTAAACCTCCCTCCAAAAGCCGCTTCTTGTTGTTCAAGTTTCAGGGCAGAAGGGGACAAAAGTACGAAGACACCCAGGCAAACAAAAATATATGAACAAGGGGACGTGAACGTAGATGTTGCATGGATTCATCAAAGAGGCCAAAAGATCATACGTAGTCACCATGACAACATTCAGCAGGTTTCCAGGAAACAACATGGTGGTAAAAATTGACTCCACTGCGCATTTAAATACACAGGGCCCATCCGTGGTTGGTTTGTTGTACGCCGAGGAGGAGACTGGTGCTCAGGGAACGACGACCAGAGGTTATGTTGGGAACGGAAGCCGGGTGTGCTGGAGGAGGACAGGAGTCTGTCTTGGGGCTGCTTCTTATTCCTCTCATCGTTGTGGTTTGTTGGTTCTTCGTTTATGTTCACCGGAAACAAGAATCAGTCATGTCATGTCACCCTGAGGTCGTCAGAGCTGGGCCTAGCCATGGTTGTGGCGAGGTCGACACTCGCCTCGCGGGATCCGAATACGATGTTTTCCTGAGTTTTCGGGGCCCAGATACGAGGAATGGCTTTGCAGATCATCTTTACGAGTCCTTGAGGACAGCGGGAATCCAAGTGTTCAGGGACGACGAGGACATCCGTCACGGGGAGGTTATCCGGGGAGAGCTCGAGCGGGCGATCGCCAACTCCAAGATATATATTGTAGTATTCTCCAGGGACTATGCGTCAAGCACATGGTGCCTCCAGGAGCTGACCATGATATTAGATTGCTGCCGAGACCAGGCTGCGGGAAAGATCATCCTGCCAATTTTCTTTGGCGTGGATGCTGCGGATGTCAAGCTCCAAACTGGGCTCTATCAGCGGGCAATCGACAATCACAGGACAAGTCATGGATATAGTGCTGCACAGAAATGGGAGGAAGCCCTGTTTAAGGTCGGACAGATTAGCGGTTGGGAATCGAAAACCATTATAGGGTAAGTAATGCTCTAACTCCACCCATTATAGCAACAATACACGAGCACAGACAAAATAGGACTAATCTGCCCCGACGTTCTCCATGCAGCGAAGGGAAGCTTGTCCGATTGATCATTCATGACGTTCTCGGAAAGCTGAAGATCAAAGAGAGGAATTTGCCTCAACACTTAACGGGCATAGTGGATCGAGTCGAGGATATGATGAAGCTTCTAAATTTGGACTCCCCTGAACAACGGCTAGTTGTTGTTCACGGCTTCGGAGGTATAGGGAAAACAACGCTCGCAAATGTTATCTTCAACACCATCTCTTCCCGGTTTGATGGATGCAGCTTCCTTTCGGATGTGCGGGAGTTGTTGACTGGTGAGGAAGGCATCGTGAAGTTTCAAAGGAAGTTGTTGGGTGACATCCTCGGTACCCGGGAAGTGGAGGTATTGGATTCCAGTGATGGTGCCAATAAGATCAGGGCAAGACTCCGAGGCAAGAGGGTACTTATCATCCTTGATGGCGTTAGTAAGAGGGATCGACTCAAGGAATTGGTTGGAAGTTGCAACGTGTTTGGACTGGGGACGAGAATCATTATCACGACAAGGGACATAAGTGTAGGACAGGGCTTGGCGAGCTCTGTTATGGTTTGTACCTATGAAATGAAGGAAATGAAGGTTAACCATGCTCTTCAACTTTTCAGCAGGCATGCCTTTGGCTGCGACGAACCTCCGGAATGTTACACCACCCTGTCAGAGGAAGTCGTCCGTACCACAGGAAACCTCCCATTAGCCTTAGAGGTGATCGGAGGCCACCTGTATGGCGAGAGCAAACAAGTATGGGAAAGCACACTACGAAAACTGGAGCAAGTACCCGACAAGGAAGTTGTGGAGATCTTAGCGATAAGTTATGAGGGATTGGATTACACGGAGAAGCAGATCTTTCTCGACATAGCCTGCTTCTTGGAAGATCTCCCGACAAGATACGCTATGTACATGTGGGAAGCTTGTAAATTCCACCCAAAAAGTGGAGTCGCTGTGCTCACGGACAAGTCTCTTATAAAGGTTCTTCCCAACGACAGGTTTTGGATGCACAGTCAAATTAGACATATGGGAAGAGAAATTGTTCACTTTGAAGGTCGCAAAAGCCTTGGAAGATGTAGTAGGCTTTGGATTCCTCAAGATGCCTTGGCCGTGTTACGTCGGAAAGAGGTACATTGTCTTTTGACAGCATAAAATCAACTTGGTCGGTTAGAGTAGGCAGCCAATCATAAACCCACTTAAATCTTTTGTCAGGGCACTCGCAAAATATCAGCGATCGACTTAGGAATGATACCTGGACAGTGCCTCACCTGCGAAGACTTCCAAGGAATTACCAATTTGAGATGCCTTTACCTAAATGGAGGTGAACTTCTCAGGGACTTCAGCAACGTTACAGCAAACTTGGTCTGGCTTTCTTGGTACAACTGTCCAAAATCGTTGAAGCCGTGCTTCTTCAACATGGACAACCTGGTTGTCCTAAGGATCTATGGAACAACAGGAAACTCGACAAAAAGATTGGTACGAGCTCTTTCGATATAGATCATTCATATAAACTAATTTTGGAGACATGGTAATCCCTCGTTGTGTTTTGACCGACTATAGCCTTTCACAGGTCATGGGTAATTTGAAAGTACTGGAGATCTACGAATCGTCGATGACTGCCACTCCTAACTTATCTTGGTGCCTGAAGTTAGAGATTCTGATTCTCAAGAGTTGTGATGAACTGCAAACTGTACATGCCTCGATCGGTAAGCTACAGGACCTCATTTCTTTGAACATTTCAATGTGTCCGTCATTGAGGAGCCTGCCAGAAGAGCTTGGTAATGCGAAAGCACTGCAGGAGCTCGTCGTGATGTATTGTGGTACTCATCGATGTCGGTTTAGTCTCCCGAAGTCGATTGGCAAATTGACATCCCTGTCAAGGCTTTTTATAATTGAGTCCCCAATGACCGAGGTCCCCGATGCTTTTGCGGAGATGAGATCCCTTGAGTACTTGCACTTGAGGCATTGCAGGGTGGGGAACCTTCCCAACTCTGTTTGGGGCTTGAACTTGTTGATTGAGGTGGACTTATGGCATACCGATATTCAAGAACTGCCTGAATCAATCGGGAGCCTAGTGAACTTGAGAGTGCTCCGAGTGAAGGGTACTAAAGTGAGAAAGCTGCCCACTTCTATTATGAAGTTAAAGAAGCTGGAAGAGCTGGATGCTGCTGGTTGCCCTCTGAACTGGGGGATCCCAGATGAAATCGGGAGATTATCAGCTTTGACGAAGCTAGATCTCTCATCGAGCAAAATCCGTCAACTTCCGGCCACAATCAGTCAACTCTCCAGCCTTCAGTCTCTCTATTTGAACAGCTGCAACTTGATCCAGACATTGCCAGAGCTCCCTGACAGCTTAACGAAGTTGGAATTAACATCTAAATCACTAAGGCTGGTCCCAAGACTTTCTCTCCTCACTAATTTGACAGAGCTATTAATCAGCGACGGCGGCGTCCCAAATCGCCATGCGAGGAGCCAGAGTCCGCCGCTCCAGTTGTCGTGTATCGGGAAGTTACACAAGCTCAAGAATTTATCCTTGCATCTAACAAGGATTCCGGCCCTTCTGTCCACCGAGTTGGGTTCTCTTCCTCGGCTTGAGGTGCTCCAGATATCTTGCCGGAACATGGAATCAATTGTTCATCTCCCAGCATCTCTGTCTAGGCTTAGCTTCTCGTACGTCAGGACAGCGATGCCGTGGACGCGTTATGCCAACCTGAGATTCTTATACTCATTGGACCTCCACCTCTCCACGCTAACGAAGATAATCCTTGGAGGACTCGATAAATTGGAGAATCTCAAAGACCTGAGGATCAGGAACTGCAGTAGGCTTGAGATGTTATCCGATTTAGAGTGCCTGAGGAGGATAAGCTACTTAAGGTTAGAGCAATGCCCGGTGCTAGTGGAGCTCTCTGGACTCGATCGAATGGAGTTGCTGGAAGAGTTGAGTATCCTTCATTGTGGTTCCATCCGAGGTATTCCTAACCTGTCAGAACTGAGGAGGATGAAGAAGGTGAAGATCTGGTGGTGTGAATCGCTAGCCTGTATGCCTCTTACAATCAGCGAATGTCACCTTAGTATTCACATGTGCAAGGCCTTGCCTGAATATAACAGCATACATCCGCAGGACAAGCGAAGAGAAGGAGCATCACAACTAGTTCGGCGATGTTTTAGTCATGCTTCTTCATGAAGCAATGATAGTGCAATAATAGTCGATAAATGGGGGACTGCGTCGTCATCGTTGTTTCATTTGAAACTTCCTTTCGTATTTCTTTTTCATGTTTCTTCCTTGTGAAGCTCATCGTTTGAATGAAAAGCTAATACAGCGATCTACTAAGATGTATCCTCCAACTTCCCCGACGATCACATGGATTTGAGGATTCCCAGGCTGGCCCTTCTGTCTCTTGGTTACTCGATATTTACTGCAGCCTGCACCATCATTTACGCTGAGCGAAATTAAACCATTTTTTTTTTCAAATTAAGTCAGTGGTGACTCCATTAAAGTTTCCTGTGGTAACATGTGCATGGATGCCTCCTTTGGATGGTATATGCACGAGCCTCGTCCAATCCTTCTGCCTTCTTCCTTCTTCAAGCTCTTTCTCTGCTTCTCGTGCGTCGCCTTTGACTCCCCTTGGAAATGTTGAGACTAAAGTGATTCTCCAGCAGACCCAATGCTACGACCACCAAGGAGAAAGAAGTCACCAAAGGAAATGCTTGGACAAGAGGAATGTTTACAAGAGGAATATGACTTGTATTTCTTTCTTGGTCATTACAAGATGGAGCCAATGACCCCTATTTATAGGGAGTGTTCGAAGGAGGAATCCTTCTCCATGTTTCTAGAATTTTCCTATCTAAGAAAAATCTAGACTAGTCCTATTGCTTTCTAGACTATTGTAAGAAACTTCTAGAACCTACGAGAGCTTTCTAGACTAAGAGACTTCTAGAGTCTACGAGAGAAGGAGCCATTAGTCGGATGTTGTCAACTTTATCACTCCCCCTCAACACCGACTTGCTCTTCTTGTCATTCCAAGTTTTGATCGAAACTCCTCAAGCTTGCTAGCATTCAATCCTTTTGTTAGTATATCCGCTCGCTGATCTTCTGTACCAATATATTCTAGTGCGATCTCTCCTTGTAGCACTTTTTCTCGCAAGAAATGATAGTGGACCTCCACGTGCTTAGTTCTTGCATGGAACACTGGGTTTTCAGCTAATTGGATTGCTGACTTATTGTCACAGGATAAAGAAACTGCATAGTCTGCTTGCTGATGAAGGTCTCTTAATAACTGCATAAGCCAAGTAGATTCTTGAGTTGCATTTGCAGCGGCTCTGTATTCTGCTTCTGTGGTGGAGAGGGAGACTGTTGGTTGTCTCTTACTACACCATGATATTGCTCCCCCTGCAATACTGAAAACATATCCTGTGGTTGATCTTCGAGTGTCGCGATCTCCGGCATAGTCCGCATCGCAATATCCGATCAATTTGCAATCTCCTTTGATCTTGTAGAGTATCCCATAATCCATCGTTCCCTTTATGTACTTTAAAATTCGTCGGACTGCTTCAAGGTGAGGCTTCTTTGGAGATTGCATAAATCTGCTTACCAAACCGACCGCATAGGAGATATCTGGCCTTGTGTGTGTCAGGTAGATCAGACTCCCAACCAACTGACGATACATTGTTGACTCTTCAAGATCCTTGCCTTCATTTGCACTAAGCTTAGCGTTGAACTCAATAGGTGTTGATATCGGCTTGCACTCGGACATCCCGTATTTCTTTAGTAACTCTTTTGCATATTTCTGTTGACATAAGAATAAGCCTTCCGGAACTCGATCGACTTCTAATCCCAAGAAATGCTTCAATTCTCCGAGCTCCTTCATGTGGAACCTCACAGAAAGATTATCTTTGATCAACTTGATCTCTAAGTTGTCATCTCCTGTGATGATAAGGTCGTCCACATACACGAGCACCACTGTAATTTTCTCTTCTCGAACTTTGATGAAGAGACTTGAATCAGCCACTGTTAGAGTATATCCACCCTAGATTAAGAACTCTGCAATCTTACCGTACCATGCCCGTGGTGCCTGCTTCAATCCGTATAAAGCTTTCCTTAATTTGCAAACATAGCTAGGGTGGTACTTATCTGCAAAGCCCTGGGGTTGCTCCATGTAGATTGCCCGATCCAGCTCTCCATGCAAAAAGGCATTCTTCACATCCATCTGCCAAAGTTTCCAGGTCTTACTTGCAGCCAGGGCGAGTAGAACTCTGACAGTTGTTATCTTTGCTACTGGGCTAAATGTCTCATCGTAGTCCAAACCATACTGCTGTGAGAATCCTCGAGCGACAAGACGGGCCTTGTATCTTTCCACGGATCCGTCGGGACGAGTCTTCACCTTATAGACCCACTTGCAAGATATGGGTGTCACCTCGCTGGGTTTAGGAACCAACTCCCAAGTTTGGTTTTCTTCTAGGGCTCGAATTTCTTCTTGCATTGCTTCTCGCCATACCTTGTGCTTGGATGCTTCTTCATAAGTTAATGGCTCATGTGGATCTATATCTTCCGCAAGTGCTGCGTCTATGTATCGTGTTGGCGGTCCCCGTTGCCTAGTGGATCTTCTCAACGGTGTCATCCCGTCACCAGTTTCTTCTTCTGTTGCATTCTCCTCAGAGGACCTTTGGTACACTCCTGTTTGCCAAGGTCTCTCTTCTTCTGTATCATCATTTCTTATTATAGAAGGCCCTTCTTCAGTTTCTTCAAAAGTTGGTTTTAGTGTTACTAGCTCCCCCTGCTTAATGTGATCCTTGTTTTCTTCTATTGTTGAGGGTGACCACCAAGAAGTTGCTTCATCGAAAACAACGTTCCTTGATACGGTACACTTGTTGGTCGTAGGATCGCAGCATCTCCATCCTTTCCTCTCTGTGTCGTATCCTACGAAGATACACTTGGTCGCCTTCTTGTCGAACTTGCTCCGCAAGTGGCTAGGGATGAAGACATAACAAACACACCCAAAGACTCGAAAGTGGCTTACTGTAGGCTTCATCTTCCATAGTAGCTCGAAGGGTGTCTTGAACTTGAGGCGAGCTTGGGGTAGCCTATTTGCAACATCTGCAGCCGTTTTCATGCACTCTGCCCAATATCTTCCTGGGACATTTCTGGCGTGCAACATGCTTCTGCATACTTCTGCAAGATGCCTGTTCTTCCTTTCTGCCACCCCGTTCTGCTGTGGCGTGTGGGGACAAGTTAACTGTCGTCTTATCCTGTTCGCCTTTAGGTATTCTCCAAACTCCCGGGAGGTATATTCTCCCCCGTTGTCAGTACGTAGGCACTTCACCTTCGTCTGCAGATCGCTCTCCACCTTGATCTTGAACTCTATGAACTTCTGTAGGGCTTCTGACTTTTCTTTCATGAAGTATACCCAGACGTACCTTGAGTAGTCGTCGATGAAAGTCACCATGTATCTACAGCCACCTATTGATGGATGTTTCACTGGACCGAATACATCCGAGTGGATCAACTATAATGGTTTCTCAGCCCTGTACTTGGATTCTTCGTACGGTAACTGGTGTGCTTTACCGTACTGGCAGCCTGAGCAGACGTTGTCGACGTTTACTTCTAGCTGCGGGAGACCCTTCAACATCTCCTTGCTCATCATCACCTTTAACTTGTGGTATCCGACGTGTCCAAGCCTCTCGTGCCACAGGTCAGCTGTCTCATTCCTCTTCACCTTGTCTATGTATGCCGATTCTGCTGACATCACATAGATGGAGTTTACCTTCCGTCCTTCCATGATCGGCGTCCCAGAAAACTTCAACTCGTGGTAGACCTTGACGTCATCAGGTCCGAACACCACGAAATTACCAGGGGCTGTCAGTTGGGCTACTGACAGAAGATTCTTCTTTATCCCAGGGACATGGTAGACTCCTTGGAGTTGCACCTTGTTGGCACCATCATCGACGTCAATAACAGTCTTCCCGACATGAGCGATAGGTAGTCTGGAGTTGTTGGCGGTGACGACGACTCGTTGTCCTTTGTATTCTGATAGCTCCCGTAGCTTCTCCTCGTCACCTGTCATATGGTTGGAGCACCCCGAGTCAAATATCCAGTTATCTGCATAGTTCACAGAGTTGTTGTGAACTACTCCAAGAGCCTGGTCTTCCAACAACTGATCTTCTTCCATCACAGCGAGAGATGCTTCAAGGTTCCATTCATCTTCAGATTTATCTCCTTCTTGATTGGCTGACGTGGCAGCATTTCCTTCCACGTTCTTCTTCTTGAACCAGCAGTCTCTCGCATAGTGGCCCTTCTTTCCACAGTTGAAGCATTTTTCATCGTTTCGCTGTGCTAGTTTGTCTTCTCGTTTCTCATGTTGTGGTCCAGACAGTTGGTGCTCACGCCACCTCTACCACCTCAAGAGAATTTTCTATTCTCAGGCCTCTTATATGTAGCAGAGTTTCTCCCTCTGTTGCTATATAGAGCCTCTTCTTCACTTTTCAAAGATACGCCCGCCATCTGTTTTGCTAGCGTCTCCTGATTAGCTAGCAAATTTTCTAAATCCTCTAACGACGGCGGCGTAGGCCATCCTTGCACAGCTGCAATGAATCCCCTATACTCTGGTCGTAACCCATGGATGATAATCCTTCTCATCCTATCGTCACTGATCTTGGAGCCTGGGTCTAACTCCGAAATCTCTCGGCAGATAGACTTTACCTTCGTAAAATACTGATTAATTCCTAAATCTCCTTGTCTAACCGCCATTAAATCATTCTCTAGCAACTGAAGCCTCATATCATTTTTTTTCGAGAACCTAGTTGCTAGTATATTCCAGGCATCCTTTGGGGTAGTGGCGTACCTTATGTGCTCTAGCATCTCCTCTTCTATGGTGGTCTTTATGGCGAACATGGCCTTCCCTGCTTTAATCCGCCATTTCCTCAAATTGGCAGCATCCTCCTCTGGTGGGGTTGTCTCACTTCCACCAATGATCTCCCAGAGATCTTGGCCTTGGAGATATGACTCCATGCACGTCTTCCACATGCTATAATTCTGGTTGTTTAATTTCTTCAGCATGCCGACAGTATTAATTTCTGCCATACCGAATTTACTTTCTGGAAGCGTAGCCTGATTCCTGACCTATGCCCAACGCAATCCCGGATTGCAGCTTCCTTGGTAGAACTTCGGCAGTATTTCGGCAGAACCTTCGCTTGTACTTCTGCAAAATCTCCACGAGATTTCGGCAGAACCTCTGCTAGTCTTAGCAGAACCTTTACGGGATTTTGATAGAATCTCCGCAAAAAACTTCGACAGAACCTTCGCAGAACTTCGACACAATCTCTGCGGGACTTCGGCAGCTCAACCTCGACAACCCGTACAACCTCGCTCTGATACCAAATGTTGAGACTAAAGTGATTCTCCAGCAGACCCAATGCTACGACCACCAAGGAGAAAGAAGTCACCAAAGGAAATGCTTGGACAAGAGGAATGTTTACAAGAGGAATATGACTTGTATTTCTTTCTTGGTCATTACAAGATGGAGCCAATGACCCCTATTTATAGGGAGTGTTCGAAGGAGGAATCCTTCTCCATGTTTCTAGAATTTTCCTATCTAAGAAAAATCTAGACTAGTCCTATTGCTTTCTAGACTAATGTAAGAAACTTCTAGAACCTACGAGAGCTTTCTAGACTAAGAGACTTCTAGAGTCTACGAGAGAAGGAGCCATTAGTCGGATGTTGTCAACTTTATCAGGAAATTAACGACTGATGAGGACCTGAGTAGATCATTAGGAAGAGCGGAGGGATCAACTCCGCAGCCCTCCCTAGCTCCTCGGCGCTCGAGCCGAGGGATCGACCGGAAGACGATGGAGGGCAAACTCGGATTCCCGCCATGCACGTACGATTGTATAAATTCAGCACCCAAATTAGATTATTTAAACACGGGAATATAGAAACGTACAATTTTCAGACATCTTGGGGGACATAACAGAGGAAGTGTTAAGAGCAAGCCATGCCAATATCAAACGGACCGAGCGAATGTTCCGAAGGCAGGATTGATTGTTGTAAAACCACCATCAACAGCCAAGTTGTGTCCGCTGATGAACTTGGACTCGTCACCCGCCAAGAACAGAACCGCTTGCGCCACATCCTCACGCCCGAGAGTCACCCCTTGGAGGTTTGAGTACACCTTGAACTCGTCCCCCCTCTCATCGACCTTGAAGAAATTACTAGTTAAGGGTGTAATGATGAAGTAGGGCGACACACAGTTCACCCGTATCCCACGTAGTCCTAGCTCTGCTGCAACATTCCTGGTAAGACCGATCACAGCATGCTTGGAACTCGTGTAAGCATGTGATGCGACCCCGCCCACGCTCGACGCTACACTACCTAGGTTGATTATGCTCCCACCCATGCCCATGGCTCGAGCCGCATGCTTCGTACCCAGGAATGTCCCAGTAAGGTTGACCCGGACAACCCTCTCGAATTCCTCCCTGTCGTTGTCCAGTATGTTAACCTGGCTCTCCTTATCAATCGTGGCCGCATTGTTGACCATGATGTCGAGCCTCCCATAGTTGCTGATGCAAGTGTCGACGGCCCTCTTGACGTCCGGCTCGCAAGACACATCGCAATGCACGAAGGTCAAGGTCTCTGGCCCTCCTAGTTGCTGGCAAACTTCCTCCCCAAGATCGTCCAAGATATCAGCAACCACGACCTTCGCCCCGTGCTTGACGAGGAGCCTAACAATGGTTTCGCCGATGCCGCTCGCCCCGCCCATGACCACGGCCGCCTTCCCATCTAGCCTGCAAACAAGTTTCAAGTCGATTTCTCCCCTTTAGTTCCAAAGTTAACAACCGATAAATCACACAATTAAGGTAAGGAAAAGGACTAAAGCAAAACCTTCTCGGAGACGCGGAAAGTTGGGAAAGGCTATCCATTTGATGAAACAGTTTCAGTTAACTTGAAGGAGAGGAGATGGCAAGACAACCTTAGCTTGGAGACCCATTTTATAGAGATTGCTATCCAAATTTTTATGACAAACCCACGGTCGTTGAGAGGAGAGGCGTTAGCTGTTCTAAAATTTAAACTAAGCATATACAGTATATCTTTTTACATTCAATACTCTACTCTGCTGTAATATTTGTATCTATCTGTTTTTTTTTTTTTTTTATCTTTTTTCTTTCATTCATGAATAATAATGGTTTTATCTAAGCCTATAAACGACAAGGGTTTTTCCTACTCGTGAACGAGATCTCGAAAGAAGAAGGCATCTTCTTCTTTCTCCCAAGAAAGGATTCTTTTTTTCTGCTCGGGGTGAGGCCTGTGTGAACGTTGTTCGATGCATATTGTATTCATAAGCATAGCACCGTCCATTCTTTTTTATTTTCATCGTTTTTAGTACGATCCATTTTTACTAGTTATTTACATCAACAGTCGATGGTATAACCTCCCCTTTTTTGTCCTTCCTTCGATGCCCGCTTTCTTCCCCACGCGTTCCGCGGCACCTACCGAGGAATCGGACCAATTCAACATTCTCGATCGTGTCAAAAATAAAATCATCGGCTATAGATGTTTTAAAAAATTATTACAACCTGTTGATTCCTACGTATTGATGCTTACGGAGACGGAGAAAATGATATATACAAGCTTCAAGGCGAGACATTCTCTAATTAATCAATTTCCGTCCATCTATCACCTTCTTATGCTCCCAAATTGCTCGCTTGATTTTGGATCTTTATTCTTCGTTTGGTACGACTGATACTTAATTTTACAAGTATATGCACATTCAAAAATACAAGAAGAAACATGGAGATGCGAAAGTATATATATGCAATAGTGTATAATATAAGCAATTCAATTTCTCTTTCTTTCTTTTTTCTTGGATGAGATGCCAATCTTCGGAAAACAAATGTTGACAGTATATGAACAAATACTAAGCGAAAGTTGCAACCCGGGTATAGGATGCAAGTGGTAGATTGGTTAAGTTTTTTTGCTACAAGCCAAAATCCCGGTCATTTCTTTTTTAATCACGCATGCTTTTGTGAGGTAACTTCGTACGATCGACATCATACTTAAATGTTGGGGAGAATCTATGTACACATTGAATCGGGCCACTCTTTATCATTTTTAGTTTTATGTCTCATATAATTCCTTGGTCAGGATTAGCATTCATCATCCTTACTTCTTATCCAAATTGCCCTTTTTTAACTTTTTCCCTCTCCTACCGTGTTGATAATATGCATTCACATCAGGTTTCATGGTACTTGGACGAATTCAACATTCCATATCGCGACAACAAGTTTAGTTAACCAGACACATGTATATACGAACGACTATTAAACAGGGCAATTAACTCCTCTACCTCCTCCATTTTCATCCTTATCCAGTTTTTTTTTTTTTTTTTTTGATAAGTATCCTTATCCAGTTTGGATGTGTATAATGGAAGCTTGTTCCGTAGTGTTGCCGACCACTTATAAATTTAATGATCTATTACAACTTGCTTTTCATTTATAGTTTTGGTTCCATATTCTGTGGTCTGTCTTACATGACGGCCCGGACAATCTCAAGCTGCCTGCACCGTTGAATGAAGAGCACAAAAGGCGTTGGGGAAACACAAGGACTTCCTCAGATGGAGAGCAGCCTAGAGAGTTCGAAGAAGAGATATAGGGGTAGTATATCTGCTTGTGGAATAGAAGCGAAGTAACTCGGAGATCCAAAATTCCCTAGTTGTAGGTTGGATGCAGTGAAATCTGAAAGAAGTACATCTCAGCCTAATGACAAAATGAGATTCAGAGGCAGTTCCCGGATGGGACTCGAATACTGACAAACTCCTTGCCTAGTATTATTACCTATAAACAAAGACCATGACTTCTCCCAAGTGGAAATAACTAAAGCAAAATAGATTTTGGGTTTGGGAACACTTCTCAATGTACCTACCAGACATAATCCTAAACAAGAAACAGTGGGTATTAAATAAAGAAGAAAAACTTATTAACGACACTGAGGAGCATTCATCATTCAAGAATCATGAGCGGGATTCGATTCTTTACGGACTTGTAACACCATATGATCCAAAACAATTAACAGAACTCGGACTTATACTTCAGATATTTTAACTCCCTAGTGAATAGAATGGATTTTAGTAATATTTTCGGTTTGCGGTTTCATTTTATTTTACCAACCATGAAGCCAAACAAGCTCTGAAGTGATAAACTCTAAGATTGATATTAAAAAAATGATTGCCAAGGCTGACCTATTCGGTCGAAATGTAGTTGTTTGGTGACAAGCAAACTGCAGTTGGCGTCCTTTTTCTTTATTGATAAAACGGGACCCACTTTTTGCTTTATATACTTCATCATTTCCAACAATCTCATATCATCTCATCCCATAGGACACACATACAACTCCATCTCCTTCTCCTCCCTCGGCATCCGAGAACAAGACTCCCTCCCCGGATCCATCATCAATGGTGAACTCGATCCCCTTATCTTTCCACCGGGAATCTGCTCCTCAGGTACCTTCGCTGGTTTCGTAGATATCCATAAATTTCTTCGGTAAGAGTTATGAACAACTTTGGGCAGGATTTACTGAGTCTGCCTAAATATCTTGCCATTTTCCTGTTCTAAAGAACAAGGTTATTCGATCAATTGCATCCTCATTTGAGTCATCACGACATTATCTGTGTCACGTGTGTGATGATTCAGATTGGAAGATTACTCTTGATTCATGCTGTTGTTCAACTGCGAAAAATGTAGCTCCTTTTGTAATACAATCGATGTTTATAGACTTATATGGAATTTTAACATTTGAACTGGGACTTGATTTCCAATGCGACTTGTAGGTGATATTTCAGGGGAATGGCTGTGTTCGTATGGTTATACTAAATCGGCCGAGGAAATTGAACAGCCTTAACTATGAAATGGTAAGAAAAAAGGCATTCCATGAATAACATTCCTCTAGAGTTTCTATCAATGAAGCTCAGGCTCTCTTCTAATGCTCCTATATGAAGGTTTCACAAATGGTGGAAAAGATTCGAGATTATGAAAACGACGATACAGTAAAGCTCATTATTTTGAAGGTACCAAGGAACTTCCCTTTTCTTTTCTCTTCTCTTCTCTTCTTTTTTACTAACCCACCTCCTCTTACTGGAAAACAACTGTTTCCTTTCCGGTTTCAAAATACATCAGGCAAATGGTAAAGCCTTCTGCGCTGGTGGAGACGTGACAAGTAACATCGTCTCGATGATTGCTGGTACGTAATTGGCCTAACATTACATGCTTGCCGGCTGCCTGCAAGCCAATATAAACGTCGTTGCAATATTTAGGGCATTGGAGCTACGGAGCAAGTTTTTACAGGAAACAACTAACCTTGGACTATTTGTTGGCTACCTGCAAGAAGCCTCTGGTAATTCCTCGGTTCACAGCGCCAAATGGAATTGTAAGACTCGGAAATCATTAAAATCTTTAGTTGTTTCTCTTTCATAAAATACCAAAGGTGAGCATCATCAACGGGATTGTAATGGGGGGCGGCTCTGGGATCTCCATGAATTCACCCTACAGAATTGTTACGGAGAATACAGTGAGAGAAAGAAAACCTCGTTTTCGTTACCTTTCACTTGATATTCTTTCCTTTACGAGTTTGCAACTAATGAAATTAATCTTGACTACAAAAGGTATTCGCGATGCCAGAAGCAGCGATAGGACTGTTTCCTGACGTTGGTGCCTCTTATTTTCTGTCCAAACTTCCTGGTCACTTGGGTAAAAACCTTTGTTCCTGTCTCGATATAATTACTAGGTGGAAGAGGGTGGTGATTAACAAACTAATAGCGTTAAACTGTTTATTTCTGCACGTGGAAAGTTCAAACTAGAATCTTCAATTCTATGCCCGTGACGAAGTATGTTGATTTATGTGCAGGAGAATACATTGGACTGACAGGGACGAGGTTGAATGGGTCTGCAATGCTCGCATGTGGTCTTGCCACTCAATTTGTCCCATCCAAGGTTTTCTTCCCAAGAAACACCTGAAACGTTTTCGTTACATTTCGTTTTCTGATTTTTTTCCCGTAAGAAAAAGATGTATGTTTAACAACTGAACCGATGAAACAAACAGGATCTCGAATACCTGGAGAAAGCGCTAGTTACTTCAGCGAACACACAAGGCGCACCACAGCTTTTGGATGTTATCTTGAGTTATTCGCAAACACCGCCCATCCAACCCGCTGCCCATGACCTCATCGCGAGGTTGTTATGGTCTTGCCATTCTCCAGTTACCTTTATAGGAGAGAACTTTTATCAGTCTACTCATTACGTCTTATTTGCAGAGTGAAGGTGATAAACAAGTGCTTCTCGGGTGGTACGGTCGAGGATATATTGGCATCTCTCCAAAAGGTTAGACTTAAGATTGTTCAACTTTCTCAAGAAGAAAGAGTACGCATGCCAAATAATGCGATAATGTTCTGCAGGAAAGTGAATGTGTGGCCGAGCAAGGAGGATGGATCAATGAGGCGATTGCAAGACTGAAGTCAGCTAGTCCAACAAGTCTTAAGATATTTCTTCGATCGGTATATTCGATGCTTGGCACCTCTAAGCCGCAGCTCAGCATAATTAAATTCATTATCATTCGACCTGATGATTTTTCAGGTGCGAGAAGGCCGTGGACAGAGCCTGGAGCAATGTCTGAGTCGTGAGTACATCGTGTTCTGCAACATCATCCGGAGAACGCTCACCAATGACTATTACGAGGTAAATCCCAGCTCCTAAAGAGTAAAATGCACTCCTGGGAATGAATCGGCATATAAATTGAAACACGGGGTCTGCGGATGCTTCTCAATCTCAGGGTTCAAGGTCAATGCTTTTTGACAAAGATAAGAGGCCAGAGGTAGGATTTTTCAACTTACGATAGCAAAGCTCAAGTTTCGATCCGTTATAAGAAAGTTGACAGTGTCCCAATTGGTAAAACGTGCCAGTGGGAACCTGCGGGGCTGGAGCAAGTGAAAGAAGACGTGGTTGACGCATTCTTTAAGGCTTCTTTCGATGGCGAGGTTGCTAGCTTCCGACTTCCTTGGAGGCCATCCATCCACTCGACTCGTCCCAAGGATTCTCACCTGTTGTCGGCTCTGTGACAAGGCGGATGTTGGTCTAGTTTGTTTTCTCTGCTCGTCCATGTCCGATTCTGTTACTGGTGTCAACTAATTTTTAAGTATTAATATGTTCACTCATCTCGATTCTCTCTGCGCCTAATAATTAATTTCTCAGTACAATCGGATTTTAGAAAAAAGGTTTTAAAAAGGACGAACATAAAAGAATTCCCAAAATAAACGTCCTTGGGCGGGTAAGAAAATCCAATTTAGGTCCTGTCATAAATGGTAAAAATTTTCAATGGAATGACTGGCGTCTCTCTCTCTCTCAATCCTGCAATTATGGAAAAAGAAACCAAAACAAGAATCTACCATGTTGCCAACGTCATTACTCGGTCATAGGAGAGGTTTCTGAGCAAGTAGTATTTAATCATATGAGAAGGAACGAGAGCAAACAAAGTAGCAGTAGAAGAAGAAGAAGAACAAAGAAAAACTAGTAAGATCTCCCATCAATGGAAGTGAAGGTCATTGGAACGGAGACGATCAAGCCGTCCCATCCCACCCCTTCCTACCTCCGTCGCTACCGCCTCTCCTTCCTCGACCAGCTTGACGTTTCCATCCCCATCAACCTCATCACCTTCTACGCTCCAGCGGACAACCCCCATGATGCAAACACCTGTGCCTCCGTTCTCAAGCGTTCCCTCTCAGAGGCCCTCTCCCTTTTCTACCCCCTGGCTGGCCGCACTGTGGGGAACCTCTATGTGGACTGCAACGATCAGGGGATCCCCTTTGTTGAGTCCAGGGCGAACTGCCGCATGTCGGACATCGTTGGTAACCCCGTGTGCAGCACCCTCGAGCTGCTCATGCCGATCAGTGTGAGGAAGGAGATGGACGTGCTTGCGGCGTTCCAGTTCAATGTCTTCAATTGCGGGGGCATGTCCATCGGGATGTGCATTTCGCACAAGGTGGCAGATGGGTCGTCGGCGTCTGAGTTCGTCATGTGCTGGTCTGCCATAAGTCGTGCCATCAGCAATCTTCAGAAGATAAATTTGAATTCGGTTGCTCCTCGCCTGGCCGGGGATCAGTTCTTCCCTCAGATGAACCCGGTCGAGCTTGATCTGAGTAGAGAAACCATCGAGAATGTGGTGATGAAGCCATTCGTATTCACGCATTCATCCATCGCGGATATCAGAGCCAGATACTTTCCTGGTGCCCGTCTCACTCGGATTGAGGTCCTGATGGAATTCTTGCTGCGGCGACACTTCCAGACCATGCTCAAGATATCACATAACAAAGACAGCCTGAAATACATGGTGTCGCACGTGATAAATTTGCGTCCCAGGATAATGCCGCCGCTGATAGTCAGAGCTTTTGGGAACATGGTGGGGATCTTCCATTTCAGGGTAGAAATGTCGTCGAGTAGTGGCGACGGTGTCGGGGAGTTTAAGGTAGTTCCCCATGTAAGAAGTGTGACCTCAGGACCGAATATCACAAAGCACTTGTTGAGGTTCCAGGACAGAGAAGCTCAGCTCGAATACTTGGAAGAGAGGTTCAACCGACTGGAAGAGATGTCAAGGGGGGGCAGCGAACAAATAGTCCCAATATTCTTCGCGAGCCAGAGCAAGTTCTCGATGTACGAGATGGACTTCGGATGGGGGAAGCCGGAGTTTGTGTCGACTACAGGGACAGTCAGGGTGAACCATGTGCTGTTCCTGGACTGTAAGGATGGGAAGGGGATCCAGGCATTCGTCGGGCTGAAGGAGGAGGTGATGGCCTTGTTCGAGAAGGATGAAGAGATCCTGGCGTACGCGGAGTCCCCCTTGGCGAATTCGAGGGACATGGACATGGAGAGGCAGAGGCCCAGAATGTGAGGGCAAACAAGAATAAACCAGTCATCGTCAAAAGTTGATTTCTTTTTTGCATTGGGTGGGTGGGTGGGCTTCTGACCCAACAAACTTTCCTGGGTTATTATTTATCTGCTCCAAAATAAATAAATAAATAAATATTCCTTATTAGGAAAACTTTGCAAGAGATGTACACGGCTTCATCACTTGTGGTTTGTTTTTCCAGCAATTTGAAACTTGTTTTGGAATAATACATTTTAAACATCATTGATCATCATTATTATAAATAATATTTTAATTTACATATTTATTTATTATATGCATTGAGTTTACACGCTTTAACATCATTAAAAGTAATATTTAATCGCATTGTGATTAATATGATCGTGGGTGCGTGACAAATCGTAGAGATAGTATAAGTATTGAGTCAATATAATATCCATCACTATTTTGGATGAGACAAGACATTCTAGCTACTTGATAGAAATATTAGTGACTCGGAAATCATGTCCATGGTTATACCCGAGTGAGTTGGTAATCAAGTTGAATAGTCCTTCCGAGGACGCCCAAGTGGCGTAAGGTGGGTGGTGGGTGTTTGGAACCTTGTCATGATTCCACCACACCATGCACACTCCACTTAGAAATTACGGTTGGTCTCTTGGGTGATGGTTAATAAAGCCCAAGAGCCGTCCACCTGCTGGGCCTTTGGGCCTCAACTGAAATTGGACTGACGGAGGAGCAGGCTTCAAGTCAGGCCCAGAGGGGATGTAGTGGGATCGGGCCTGAGGCTTGCGGTCTTGTCAAAGAGCCTCCGAACCTTGAGAGGGCTCGCAAAAAGTAAGTCCACCACGAACTCCGCTAATATAAAAAAAATCAAGTTGAATAATTAATTTGATGAGGATATATTTTGCGTCGAATTAATTGAGACGTCGATTAGATAAAGAGATTATTACGTAGAAATTTGTTCATAGTGGTTATAATTTATGATCATTATCCTAACACGTTGGGTGACGAAAAATTATTACTAGACAGTTATCTTAGTTTATGTATAGATTTACTGGCAACAAAACATTATATTTTAGTGCATATTAAAATTAATTATTTTTATTATTTCAAAATTAAAATATTTTATACTTGTAACTGAAAGTTTTTTTATAATTTTGTTATTGATATCAAATTCACAGCTCAATTCAAGGAAACACGACCAGGAAGATGAGGAGGAAGAAAAAAGATGAAAATATAATCTTAATGGTCTGCTGAATTGAAAGAGAATGGATTGGACTGGTAGTTCAGAGTTCTGTTTGACCAGTTGTTTCAATTTCCATCCTCTCCAATTCACTGAATTTACTGCAAATCTCATTTCATTGGCAATCCACTTTGTCCCAAGCTCAAGACCAGACTGAAGTTCTTTTCTTATTACAACCGGATTCATTTTTTAACCTACGACTACTGTTCATGGTACAACCTGAACTTCTTTTGCGGTTAAAAGAATGGTTGGTGTGTGTGTCCTAACATCCAAATTGTTCTTCTCCTACCTGTAGACTTTGGTCAGTTTTGAGGATGTCTTATCTGTTCAAAACTCGTTAATTCCTCTTTCATTTTACCATCATCGTTTATTCAAAATCAAGGCGTTGTATTTATTATTTGATGATGCTTCTTCATCTTGTTCCCTCGCGTCTAGAGATTGAATGATCATTCGACTTACCTTTTACTGATCACCCCCTATGACAACGCGGAACTACTGCCCCCGAAAATCCCATGTCCATGAAGAAAACATGGACAGATGATGAAGAGGGGCTAAACCAACACCAAACCCATCTTCGAGACTCGTCTTTGTTCTGGGCAGAAACCATGCCGATATCTGCTTCATTGAATATGAAAGCACGGATCTGAACATTGGACGGTTGGCTCTTTTGGTCTCCCAACTCTGAGAACATTACGAGGAGGGAAAGCATACAAAATGTTGTCTATGAAACATGTTTGCTTTACACTTCTTGGTGATACTATTGCATTTGCTTTTTATGTAAAGATTATCTCGTTACTCCAACGGATATACCTACCTTCAACGGCCCTTCCTTTCTGCCGGCCACTTCTGATCACTTCAATTGTTCCGATCGTGCTCGACCAGCCCACTTGTACTCAGACTGATGGAACCTGCATCGGAATGAACCCGGGTGGTGTGTCGGAGAGCACAAGCACCACTTACCTGTCCCACTTCCTCCGAGATCATCCCTCGTTGGCGTACCTCTTGCTTCATTGCCAGGTGCTTGGCCGCCACTCCTCAAAGGGCCACGAGGGAGGTCTAGGGAGGAATACTCTGGATGGCACATGGGTGGTTTCTCGTGTTATTCTCTTCCGAGGCATTTGTGCTTCTCTGAAAACGTATATGGGAAAGGCATGACTTTGAGCTTGTGGATGTCAAAGAATTTCGATGAGATGGGACAAACTGGAATATTTGGAGTGTTCCAGCCATTTTGGTTGAAGGTCATCCATCCATCCATCCATCCATCCATCCATCCACCCACTTTCTTTTTCTATGGTGGTCAGGACTTCTTGCAAACCTGATCAGAAATACTAGATACACAACAACCAGTTCCCGAGTATATGCCGTCACCATCAAGCATCACAAGAAATGTCTGAGCCCTGCCATTGTGCTCATGAATCAAATTGCATAAATTCATGGAATGATCATCTATTCACACAATCCTACAAACCGGTACCTGTTTTACAACGTCGATGATGAGCGACTACAAACATCTAATGTCAGATTATTGCCGAAAAACGTTTGCCAGGGCATGGAGGCAATCACTGGTATACAACACGGGTGGAAAGGGGTTGAGATTTATGTTACCCATTGGTGTTGCCGTTGGACAGGTCCTCATCGTTCCCGTCTCCAAGCCTTATTCTCACGATCTCTGCCTGGGCAGTCTCCATAATTTGCCTCCTTTGCGCCTCCAGGTCACACTGGAACTGCATCCTCATCTGCTCGAGCTCAAGCATCTGCTGCGTCCGGCGGTTCTCGATCTTCTCATAGAGCTTACTGAACTTCTTTACAGAACATGCAAGCAACCTGAAATTAAGGCGAGAGCCTCTTCCCGACTTCCTCTTCTTAGGTGGGAGACCGTCGGAGTCATCTTCCTCGGCTTTTTGGGAGGATTCTGAGTTCCCTGGACTATCTCTCATCTCATCCATTCCATTGGCTTGGTTCAGATATACACTGGGATTCGAAAAGACATACTCGCCTGAGTCCAGACCACATGAAAGCCCAGCCTGCTCTGTGGCTGATGAAAACATCAGCATGTCCATTTTCGTAAAATACACCCATTTGCTAGACCCGCCCATCTCCGCCAATTTGCTCTTCTCCTTCTTGTACTTTTTCTTCAAGGTGTCTAACCGATTTCGGCACTGACTTTCTGATCTATTTGGTTTTGACACCTCGCACTGAGAGACCTTTGCGGCGACCTCTTGCCATTCATCTGCTCTAAGAATTTTCTTACTTCGCTGAATAAACCTATCACCCCATTCATCAAGCAAAACAAAAGTCTCTCGCTCTGTCCAATCTGCTAGGGCATTACGACCGCCACTCGACAGCCTTGTCATGGATGGAGGAGGTACAGTCTCTGTGGGCGGTGGCGGTACACGAGGAGCAAACTCGTAACTCAAAGCTAAGCTCTTCAACTTGCGCTTTTTGGCGTGCCTTTCAGCATCATCAATGTTTCCACCATTAACATTTTGCTGGTCATCCTCGTCGTCATCGTCATCAGAGTCGGAGACATCATCGTAATCATTCTCATCCTCTTCATCATCCATGTACTTGTCCCCCTGCCCAACAACATTACTATCACTTTTACCATTATTGCCTCCATCCACTCCTAAAGTTCCATCTATATCATATTCCTCATCTCTCTCCGTTCCATCTTTATGATCTTCCTCACCTTCCAATATCTCATCTTTCCCATCCATGTCCTCCCCATCATCGCCATTCTCAGAGTAGCGGTTACTTCTTAACCTAGAATTCCGAGCATTCCGAATGGGAAGCTTCTGGGAGTTGTTATAATCATACACCTGTCGGTGACTCATTTCTCGTGAGTTGATGCAAAAGCCAGAATTCACCTCCAGACCGTCCTTTGCAAAAGAGAGGCTAATAGCTTAGAGATAAAAAAACTGCCTCACATAAACAAGGACAAAATTATGATATCTCGGTTCCCCTGTAAAGAAATGCCGAAAGCAGTAAATAATCCACCCTCATTCAGCTCGGATGCGATCATAATGTAACAACAATAGGCTCTACACTGCAAACACACAGAGCATTTACTAATGTTACGAAAACGATGAACAAAATGAATAATTTACTTCCAGAGAAACAATCACCACTACTATCAAGCCCATGATCCCAAATCAGACCAGAAAACTGGGAAAATAATATCAGTATCTAAACCCATGCCCCAAAAACATCAAAACCCGACGAATCATCCAACAAAAAGCTAGCAAATCAACAATCATGCCCCACAGAAAACACAACCCTATTCTCCACCCACCCAGATACAAAAATCCAGACCTAATCACCTCCCTCGACCAGCAGGAAACCACACCAAAGATCCGAGCTTTTGTCGCCTCGAGCTCAAAAAAGGAAAACCCAGGAACGAAATAAAGAAACCTCACTGAAAAGGGGGAAAACTACAAAATCAAGGCAGCCGGCTTTTACCTCATGAACAAAGGTCATGAATCCTCCACAGTCCGAAACAACAACAAAAAACTCAGGAAAAGGGCGAAAACCCAGTTGAGGGACGGTAAGATCTCGCCGACGATGGTCCGTTGCGGGTCTTGCGCCGGGGTTGCAACCCCCCTGGGCCGTTGCGGGGAGGACCAACAAAGTTGTAGCCCCTTCGCCTTTTCGTCGGCCCGAATGGACACATTGTGACAAAGGTTTTTATGGAACTAAAAAACATGTGTCTCTTGAATCAACTACTGCCGGATTTTGACAAATTTAACTTATTTCATTTATTTTTATTTAAAAGAGTTCTCTAACGAATTTTCACATGTGGTTTGTACTGTAGGACTAAATCAGCTTGTCGAAGATTTGGTGTTCGATCCACTGATTGTCTTCTTACCAAGGCTTTTTGAAGGATCTTAAAGCCAAGGCATACAAAACAGATGGCTGCTTTAGTAGGTTTTGAACATCATAGCAACTGGGGAAGTTACGGACAAACTGTTGACCTTGCCACATCAATTTTGCACGACAAGAAGAACAACTCAAAATTGCAATCCTTTTGTCCATCCCGCGAGGAGGACTTCCTGATCGATGATGTTTTACTGCTTCTCTGGTTTCTCTCCCGGTTCCTCTTTCTCAGGATCTTCCTCTTCTTCCTCTTTCTTTTCCTCCTCCTCTTCATCTTCTTCAGGAGGATCTGCTGGGAGAGGCGGTGGTAATGGCGTCTTCATCGGACTGAATTGAGGGAATATATCTGGTCTTCGTCCAGGCTTAGGTCTCTCCCATTCCTGATATGTCGACACAAGGCATGAGATTGTCGAAAACAGAGACCTCATTATCATCTGGAAGGACAATATCATTTAAACGGAATTCAAAACAAAACATCCAACGCAAACTACCCGCCTGAATTTTAACGCCTCTGAAACATTTTCTTGTACGTTTACAACAACAGCCTATGATCATTTTCTGTTTTGCATTCAATATAAAACTGAATCGAGTTAGACAAATGACTTGGAGAACCTATGTTTGCACGTTTCAAAGTATAAGGAATGACAATACCTATATCCTTAAGAAAAGGGTCAAGAGTCTGTTCAGAACACTCCCCTTGACCCAAATTCAACAACCTCATCTGAAGAGAGGTGTTTTACAAGAATCTACATGGCTAGCGTCCCCATGTGATCTCAGACCAACCTCAAGCTCTCACCCCTCAAAGCATAGGGTATTTTTGAATGTGGATGCCATGCCCATCATAATTCCCACATGTTTAACCGAGCTAAGATGATGTCTCATTTTCATTTCACTTATTATCAAGATCTGGGCAAATAGCATGTAACCAATAACATGGTGAGGCCACTGCAGGCACCCACCGGGATTTTCAAACAACACATCTAATCTCCACTCCCTGGCCAATTTTCTGTACAGAAGCTAGAGATTTTCAGACCCTACGCTATTTCTTGGAGAATTTTGCAATTTATATCCACCAATCAGTTTACTAATACGTGACTCACAGTTTCCCTGGAATTAAGGGCACACTAAGTACTAAAACTCCCAAAATGATTCTCCTGAATCCTCCGATAATCTCCATACAACAAGGAATCCGCCTCATAATCCCCAACAACTACCAAAGCTGTTGTCATGCGAAACACCTCATGATTCGTTCGAATCCAGAAGGGCCACCAACCAAACCTCAAATCATCCACAGAAACTAACACCTGAAAACAACGGAAATCCAATCGTTACTTACGATTGGGAAGTCGAGAGGCGAACGGCGGGTCATCTTCTCCTCCTCGGGAGCCATCCTCACTACCTGCCTACTCCTCCCACCGCTCCTCAACCCCCGCGGAGTAAAAAACGGCCTTAACGACCCGCATAATTGGCACGCCGGCGGGTACCTGCACGGACTGCAGATCCCACCACTCTCCGATGACGACGGCTTGGACGAAGCAGGGGACATCCACGAGCCGGCGGACGGATTCCGGAGGACGGCTAGCGTCGGCAAAGGCATAGTCGGCGGCTGCGGAATCCACCGGCGGGGATCGGGAGAAGGAGTCGGCCCGTTAGTTGACGGGTTACCAGGAATTTCGGTTGGCGGCTCCGCCTTGGGGGAGATCCGGTTCGATCGGGCCGGGGAGAAAACGGTTCGTACTGGGGAGCCCTGTTGGCCCAATGGATGAAGCTCACTAATACAATCAAATGTCAGGCCCCATTAGTTTTGGAGATTTTTTTTTCTAAAATTCTGCATGGAAGATTTCTTTTTAAAAAAAAACGAGCAAAGACTTTGTTTATAGTATGTTAAATTTTATGGAATTGGAATGAGAAGTATAAATAAAATTAATCTTGTGGAGGTTTGGATTATGGATAGTAATTAATGAATTTATTTTTAATTGTGAAAGGTTTATCAAATATTGGGAAAACAATATTCACAAACCCAATTATTAGTAAAGCATGGAAAATATAATAAATCGTGAAATCACTGGCGTTGTTGTTTTTTATGAGACACCTGCATAATTAAACACAAGACGTCTTTTATTAAGAAATAGAAATGTGATCATATTTCATGCGGTACGAAGATATACTGATGAGAGTGAAGAGAAGAAGAAATTATTGCTTTTGGTATAGGAGGAGAAATTCAATTGAGAAAATGGGTAATTGGGATACATACGTGAGCGGAGTTTGTCCTGAAAAAATATTTCGGTAAGGTACCATTTTTAAAACTCTTAAAATAATGCCTCTAATTTATTTTTAGAAAGATGAATTTAGTTAAAAATATAACAAGATATTTCTAATACCGAGTTAAAAGAATTATTTGACGAATTACCTGAAAAGACAATTTGAATCCGGATATCTTTAAGTGTTGTCGTAGTTTCCATTAATCATATGAAAAGTGTGAGTCTTTAGCCACTATCTCTTCACAAATGCTGATATAAGTGCCTAATTTAATTGCATATATGGTAACTATGCAACACCGTATAATCCTCTGGTAGTGGCATAATCCATTCTTGGATTTAATTGCAATGCTTACAACATAGTACAAGGTTATATCTTAAAATAATAGATATTATGCAAAATATACGTTTGTAGCCTTAGGTATGTCCGCAACTTTGTGTTGAACATTTTTCCTAGCCAATTCGTGACGACATTACGCCTGAGTATGACGTGGCATTAACGGCATCCCACGTGGATGTAAACGTGGCGCAAATGTGCCACGTCCCATTGTCATGGAAACAATTGAAGCCACCTTCCCGCTTCGTCGTCGTCGGCAAACTAGGGTCGAACCCCAAGTCAAGACCAAGAAGCTCCCTTCGACACAAATGCTCCTCCTCCTTCCACATGTTGTCCCCCAACCAGCCAAAGCCCTCCCCCAATACTTCCTCCGCACTAGTATTACTCGTCCAATACTTGTCGTCTGGCCAGAACGCATCCATAAACACCGATCCCCCCGTGGTAGTAACATCATCTCTCCCACCACATCCTCCACTTTGCTCCGTGTAGTCGAACCACAGGATAGACCTTGGCAACGTGGACACTCCTTTGCGGTGGCTCCTCGACTGCTTCCCAGTGTCATAGCAACTCCCCGTCGCCGTCTCGCTCCCCCCTGCTTCCTCTACCGGCTTCTCGAAATTTGTGAACCCCTCTGGGCCGCGAAGCTGGATGGCCGCATTGTCATAGACGGCGGCTGCCTCCTCTGCAGTGTCGTAGGTGCCGAGCCACACCCGGACGCGCCGCAAGGTCCTTGATTTCAGCCGCCCACTTACCCCAAGGCCGCTGCCTCACTCCCCTAAACTTCCTCCCGGTCGCAGACAGAGCAGGGCTGGTCGTTGAAACTCCCCTCCTCCGACGGAGGGAGGAGGTCCTTCCAGTCCCGGCCTGTGAGGGACCGAACGCAATCTCGTGAACGTACCTCTTAATCCTCCTCCTCCTCGTGGGTGCCGGCTCCTCCTCATCGCCGGAAGAGTCCATGGCGTCGGGGTCGGTGTAAGAAACCCAGACCGTTTTGGGACGTAACTGCTGGTCCGACTCAGTTCGGTTAAGATGTGTCCGGAAGCGGTGCTCGGTGACCTGAGCGCGACGAACCATGGCCTCAACAAAGCCACCTGCGCTACTGTTGTTTCGATTAGGGTTAGGTTTTGGGGAAATCGATTTGAAGAAGAAACAACAATGGGTTCCGACCTTCGTTCAATGTTTTAAGTTCTCCATAAAAAATTGTCATATCGGAGACCCAGTCATCCCACTTGTTGGTGTTGTGGGACCTGACACATTTGCCCGACATGGTGATTTTTTTTCCACGTAGGATTGTCACATCAACATCTACGTAGGACGCCGTCAATGCCACGTTATGCTCAGGCGTAACGCCATCACGAATTGGCTAGGAGAAAGGTTCAACACAAAGTTTGGGACATTTTCATATAGCAAATAAAAATGTTGACAGAAAAAAAAGTTCGACCATACTTAGAACTACAAACGTATATTTTGCTTAGATTTTATACATATTTTGGGAAAAGATGGTCAACGGAGGATATTTTAATTGTAAGTCATTCAAGTAGAGTTTTCTAAAAAGTCACTACTTTGAGTATCTAACTTTCTTCTACTGTATAGAAAATCCTTAATTTAAGTACCGACTTCCTTTTGCTCCGTAAAAAGTCCCTAATTCAAGTAGCAACTTCCTTCTACTCCATAGAAAGTCCCTAATTCAAATAGCGACTTTCTTCTGTGCCAAAAAAAAATCCTTAATTTAAGAAGGTATTATTGAACATAACTTAATTTTTAGGTTCAATAAAGTGGTTATTTCAAGTAACGCCCTTTAATGAAACTTAATTTCAAGGCATTATGTTTAAAGTCGCAATTTGAATTAGAGAATTCACCAGGTCTAAATAGCGATTTAGTGACCGTAGTGTCTGAATTTTTGAACTCAAAAGTAATTTAAAAAAAATTCTACCGGTACGGAAGAAAATTCCTGAGAAAAGTAAATGGTCCCAAATTCATTCTAGTAAATTTCGTTGGGGACACGTACGGACAGGTGTCATCTACCAGCTGGGTCTCCCCATCCCCACAACAAACACCCCAATCCGAGTTTCAAAAGTATTAAGATCATTCTCTAAATATATTTTTTGGAGAATTTTAAACTGAATAAAGTATTACAAAGTTTTTTATTCAAATGAATATTTTTGAAAGTTTAATTTAAGACTGAGAATAAAAAAGTTTTGATAATAAAAAAACTCAGTCCGAACAGAAAAATGATGGCCATATTCCAACCAAAGAAGGTGTTTTTAACCCACCGGAAAGGAAGCGCCTTGTCTAGCGGGCGCCACGTGTCCTCCCCCAATGCACGAACAGTTCCCCCAACACCTTCCTAACTTCAAATTTCAAAAGGCCACCACCAAAATCCAAGACGACGACGACGACGACGGCCCAAAAAAAAAGAAGAATAATAAAATAAAATAAAAGCCTATCCCTTCCCCTCTCGCACTTGCCGTCGCCATCGCCTCCGCCGTCGTAACCACCCACCCCCCACACGGCCGTCGGGAAGTCCTGTCCGGCCACTATGAGCAAGAGATCGGGCGTGGTTCACCACCAGAGGCAGCACTCCGATAACTTCTTCGATGCGGCGACTACCACCACCGCGAGCTCCTCCTCCAACGGCCGCTGGCTGCAGTCCGCCGGCCTCCAGTACCTCCACTCCAATGGCGCCGGAGGAAGCTCCCAGGTCTTTCCTCGTCTTCCCTTTGCAGATCTGGTCCTTGTTCTTTGGTTCTCGTTTGGGGTTTTGAGGGTGCTATTTGGTTGGGTCTTTCGAGACGCGGGATTTCTTGCCCGAGGACTTTTGTGCCTTCCTTAGTTCTCGAAATCTGGTGGGGATCGGACTTTATAATCTTCAATGCCGCCCCAAAAGAGGGCAACTTGGTTGAGGTCTCAGAACAATGGACGTGGTTCTTCCTGGAGGCGTTTTATGGTTCGGTTATGACTTCCTGTTATTGGGGGCCTGGGGCTTAGTAACATTGCTTGGATTTGATATGCGTTGTTGAGTTTAATCACACGAGACGGCGCCTTACATCATGGATCAATTTATCTACTTCAATTTTTTGTGTGGGGTTTAAGTTATGAGGGTTGTGTGATAATGTTTCGCTATCTATTGGAGTAGTTTCCGATGATCATCGATCGTGTCTCTCTCTCTTTTTTCCATTATTTGAGTTTAATGTAATCTGGTTTTCAATGGGGAACTAGGATTTTGGTTACTATGGCGGTTCTGGGGGTGGCCAAGCATCGAGGATGTATCGGGGCCTGCAAAGGGGATTAACTGGAGGCAATGACTTCTTAAATGACCCTTCGACACTGCTAGTGAATTCCAGATCGTCCAGCCAGAGAAAGGATGGTGATGAATCCCTGAGCGAGTACAGCCCTGGGCTGCTGGATCTCCATTCGTTTGACACTGAACTTCTTTCTGAGGTGGTTTGCTGGCATATAATTGACTTTGGTTTCTTTTCTGCCTCCACAAAAACACACATTTAGATTCCTGCTGATGCTGAACTTTCACAGGATTGTAGTCGCTAATTGCTTATTGCATTATAAATGTTACCACTATTGTTATTGTGAATTGGGTAATCTGACCTATACTACCATTTCTTTGCAGTTTTTTTGTGTAATTGGAACTTGACTATGTCAGGTAGGGAAATGCTTCCTTGAGGAATGCAGATTAGGAGTAGAGTTCACTTCTCTAGACTATGTAAAGTATGGTCATTGGAGACTGGATCTAACTTTGGTCTGAAGAATTTGAGATAAAATCTAAATGGAATTAACCGCAATAAATTGATCAACGGTGTCCTATTTGTGGGGTCAGTGCGAAAGAATTGATTGTATCTTTCTCCCTCAATTACAATTACAATGTTAAATGGTGCTCAGATGCCCACTTCTGGTATCAGTGACGGTCCATCCATGTTCAATTCTGGTCAAGCGAGAAGCTTTGATGACACTGAACCTTACATGAGAAACAATGAGCAAGCTGACAGAGCTCGTGCTCCAGTGGATAATCTCCTCCTAAAGAGTTTTGCTCCCGATAATGCTAAAGCTAGTTCTGTTGCAAAGATCAAAGTTGTGGTATGTTTGGAAATGTTTTATTAGCTTCATTATTGTCATTTTTTATTGGAATAGGATATGTAATTGAGTACTTCTCATAGAAGCTGGTGCCCATGTAATTGTAATGTCTTTTGACGGGGACTTTGCCGTGAGATGTCAAATCTTTCTCAAGTGGGTTACATACCTTGGCTAAAACAGGTGAGAAAGAGGCCACTCAACAAAAAGGAATTAGCCAAGAATGAAGAAGATATCATAGAGACACATGCCAACACCCTTACAGTGCATGAGACTAAACTCAAGGTATCTTATACACTCCCATAATGGCAAAAATAATTTCTAGTTTTTCCTTCTACATGTCTAGAATGATATTAGGCATCTGAGCCTGTTGATGGAAGTGCTTCTTACGTGTCTTCTGATTGTGTGCTGAGTTTCATGTTCTATCCCTTTCAACTTGGGTTACGCACTCAAGTGCTGACACATCTGTATATTTGCAGGTTGACTTGACAGAATATGTAGAAAAGCATGAATTTGTATTTGATGCTGTGTTGAACGAAGAGGTCTCTAATGATTATGTGAGTTGATAAAATTTCGTGGGAATAACTTTGCTCCTGTTTATTTTTAAGTTCCTTGGTTTAAAGATAGACTACCATGTACTTCCTCATCCTCCCTTCTCGGTATGCATGCAGGTCTATGGTGAGACAGTTGAGCCTATAGTTCCCATTATTTTCCAAAAGACCAAGGCTACTTGCTTCGCTTATGGGCAGACTGGTGAGTTAGCAGTTCTATTATTCGAAACTAAGGTTAGATTTCGCCAATGTCTAATTGATAGTTCTCATTGACAAGCGCTATTTTCTGTACAGCTTATTTTGATTGAGAATAGTGTGGTTAACTGTTAGTATATTCCAGTGATATTCCTCATGTGTGAGTCATGATCCAGAAATGTCTGGCTGAATTTCTGAGATTGAAGATGAGCTTCTAAAATATGGGGCTTGTAAACTTGCTTGAACCCATATACAGAGATGGTTGGATTGACTCTTTTGTCTACTTATCTAGAATTTTGAGTCAAGGGATAGAATTATGGAAACATGATTACATTTGTTCAATCAGCTACTGCTTATTTTAATACCGATTTTCCAGCTGACAAGAGATTTAAGCATTGATTTAGAGGCTTATGTGGTTATTCAGCATTTTTCCCAGTCCTCTGGTCATATACCAGCAATCTTACTGTAAGGCTTCTAAATTTTTTGCAGGCAGTGGAAAGACATACACCATGAAGCCATTACCCCTTAAAGCTTCAAGGGACATCTTGAGGCTGATGAATCATACTTATCGAAACCAAGGGTTTCAGCTATTTTTCAGCTTCTTTGAGATATATGGGGGGAAACTCTTTGATCTGCTCAGTGATCGAAAGTACGTTGCCCGTCGATATACTCTTGTTTTTTGCTATTCTCATTGGATCTTATACTTATTGTTCAGAACCTAGAGCTTTACATCAACAGGAAACTCTGTATGAGAGAGGATGGAAAGCAGCAAGTCTGCATTGTTGGATTAACGGAGTACAAAGTGTCAGACGTGGAGATGATTAAAGAGCTAATTGAGAGAGGAAATGCCGCAAGAAGTACAGGCACAACAGGTGCTAATGAGGAATCCTCACGCTCTCATGCCATTCTGCAGCTCGCGGTTAAGAGATCGGCTGATGGCAGCGAGTCAAAGCCTGCACGTGTTGTTGGAAAGCTTTCATTTATAGATCTTGCTGGAAGTGAACGTGGGGCAGATACCACTGATAATGACAAACAGACTAGGTAATATGATGTCCTGACATATTCTATGCTCTCTTTTCCTGGAAACTGTACGGATCGTTTGGTTTCCCTAAGATCATGTTTGATATATTTTTCTCCCTTTTCATTCGGTTATTCATAAAGGTTTATTCTTGTGGCAGAATGGAAGGTGCAGAAATCAACAAGAGTTTGCTTGCATTGAAGGAATGCATTAGAGCTCTGGACAATGACCAGGGTCATATTCCTTTCAGAGGCAGCAAGTTGACTGAAGTGTTGAGGGATTCTTTCATGGGTAACTCCCGCACTGTTATGATATCTTGCATCTCTCCTAGCTCGGGGTCTTGTGAACACACTCTCAATACACTCAGATATGCTGACAGGTGAATTATCAGCACAGAAACAAATCACCAATCTGGGCCTGCTCCTATTATTACTTGTCTCTTTATAATGTCTTATGGCCGTTGCTTTCAGGGTTAAAAGCCTTTCTAAAGGAGGCAATCTTAAGAAAGATATACTTGGGACTTCCTTCAACCTAAAAGAGTCAACTACTGTACCATTATCCGCCATAGCAGCCAATGCATCCGACTTTGAAGATGAAATGAGCAATTCTTGGCCGGATCAAAATGGAGATGATTACGAAGTTTCCGAAGAATTCTATGAGGAAAAGACTGTTCTGGTTCAGCCTAAAAAGAACAATGGGAGGCTAGAGCCCAGTAGCCTCCCTACTTTGGCAGATAACAAGTTCCAGAAACCCAATTCTCAGTCAAAGTGGATGGATATGCAGAAGCCTGCTGCTAACAACCCTCATGTGGAGGATCATTTAGATGCGCTTTTACAGGCACGCACTGCGACCATGTAGTGTTTCCATTAAGTGCAGGGATGTTTTCTTCATCTGACGTCTGTGTTTCTTTCAGGAAGAGGAAGATCTTGTAAATGCGCATCGGAAGCAGGTAGAAGATGCCATGAATATTGTTAGAGAGGTAAACTACTCAGTTGCGTGATTTTTCATTTAAAATCATGTAAACGTAGTATTGAGTTTCTTTTTCGTGATCCATATGGCCATAGTCTCGATGTCTTCTCTTATGGATTGGGAATTTTATCTCTATAGTCCACTATTCTGATGGGAAAGACTAATGGTACGAGTGGTGTTGGCCATGGCTTAAACTTTTCCAGGAGATGGATCTCCTGGTCGAAGCGGACCAACCGGGGAACCAGCTCGATGATTACATGAGCAGATTGAACACCATTCTCATTCAGAAGGCTGCAGGGATACGTCAACTACAGATTCGCCTGACCAACTTCCAGAAACGCCTGAAGGAGCATAATGTCTTGGTTTCCTCAGGTTACTAAACTTGCGTGGCAACATGGATCAGATATCATATATGATTCCTGATTGTCGGCTTGGATTGGATTGGATGTTACTCCTCTGACCACCAACCCTCAGGGACATCTCCGGGAGGATTTTAAGCTACCATCAGGTGTCCGGGGTCTGCCTGTTGTTAATGAGTCTTGAGGGGATGATTTTGTATCTCTCATTTGCACACCATTCTTTGGTTATGGAGTGAATTGTTTTCCTGCATGCCACTTTTCTTTCTTGTAGCTAGAGCTGGTGAAGAAAACATGAGAATGAAAAGGAGAAAAGTGAATGGGCTGTGTTGTGTAGCTTGTCTGGGTTAAGTTTTTCTGGGTTTGATTTCGAGCGCGCTGAGCCGAGCATGGCCAGAGTAGGCGATTGTGATGGACTAAAAATCGAGCAGCATAAGGCAAATGTAACATCCAGTTTCAGTATACATCCTAGTGATAACCGCACTCAAACCCCCTAGAACCTCGATAGGGTAGTTGGGTGTTGATCTCGTTATGTTCTTGGGCTTTTGAACTCAATAAGTTCGTCATATTATGATCGCAACATGTTATACTAAAAGTTAGCCTAAAAGATGTGTGAATTCTGATACCACTTGTTATAAGAATTATGCTATCACCACCTCAAAATATAGCTTGAAGGGTGGGAGTGTCTTTCCTCCTTATAGACTTTTGCCATTGACTCCTCCCGATGACAAGTGCCCTCGCCCTTCATCCTGTGTCCTTCAAATTTGAATGCCCCGCGTTGGGCGATTCTGTCTTTCCTTCATTCCATTTGCTTTTTGCCGGGAAAGAAACTACTTTTCTTCACGCCACTCCCTCCCTGACCTATCTATTTGGGCCTTTACATGGGCTGGCACACTATTCAGCCCATCGAATTGCCGCCAGCCCATCGTGATTAAACAAGATTAGGGTTCGCCCTTCGCCGTCGCTCGTATATTCTTTCGCTAAGTTTGTGTAGGACTCCGCCGCCGGCTCAGCAGAATGGTGGGTGAAGCGCTGAACTCGGTTTCGTTCGAGCGCTGTTTGATCGGCGAGTTATTGAGTGGGTTTGCTGTTTTTTGTTCTTGTAGGGAAAGGGGACGGGGAGCTTCGGGAAGAGGAGGAATAAGACCCACACGCTTTGCGTGAGGTGCGGCCGCCGCAGCTTCCACCTCCAGAAGAGCCGTTGCTCCGCCTGCGCCTTCCCCGCCGCCCGCAAGCGCAAGTGTGCGTGTCTCTGCCTGGCTTGATCTTTCTCAGTTTGTTGATCGTGATCTCCGATCGTTCAGCTGTGATCAGTTGCTTGAGGAGTTGGATCTCGTAGACTTACACCATGTGTCGATTTCCTTGCGGCTGTTGAATATTCAGTTCTTGATATTTCGTGGATGGTGTGATAAGATGATTTGTGTCGAATTGACTTGGTCGTCCGGATGCTTTGCTTGTTGTGTTTCTGGTACTATCCTCGATGGACATGCACGAATGCCTCGTCAATTTGTGATTTTGTGTCCTCTTGCTTTTCTTGGAATCTCGTGTTTACTGATTTTGGTTAGGGCAATGTTAACTTTGATAGATAAAGGTAGCATAATCCATGGATCTACCTTCAGAATTGTGTCATCCCTTGCTTTTCATGTTTTTTGGTGTTCTGGTTTTTCATCTCCCTTCTTCTTGGACGATTGTGTTCAGACAACTGGAGTGTTAAGGCCATCCGGAGAAAGACCACCGGTACTGGGAGGATGAGGTACCTCCGTCACCTGCCCCGCAGGTTTAAGAGTGGATTTAGAGAAGGTGGTTAAACCCTGCAACTCCTGTACCCTTTCTTTAGCCTGGCCACCACCCGCAAAGCCTGATTGCTTTCCACTCTTCGATGCAGGTACTCAAGCTGCACCAAGGAAACAGGTAGCGGGAGCAACCGCCTGAGCGATTTGGGTTGCCTGGGAACATCTTGTCCTGGTTTTGCAAGAACCTGCTGCTATTGTTACATTCGAACACTGTCGTATCTGAGTTTTGTTTTCCTCGACTTTGGTGTTTACATCGTCATGATAAAGGGATTGCTTTGCTTTTTTGCTCATATCCACGATTTTGTTCACGGAATTGAGTAGGTGACACTTGATTCACAATCTACTTCCCCTTTGTTATAAACTATTTCAGCTTATTGATTTATACCCCAAAAGGAATGCTTTGGCTCGCTAGCTTGGTCATAAATTGAAGGGGGAATTATATTTGAGATAGGTTTAGGTAGAACATGACTATATCCACCGCCCCCTGGAGAGAATAGCATCATCCTCACTCTCTTTAATGGACCAATATGATAACTGCGACAACGTCAAAATAAATAATGCGATTTTGATGGAGTACGACAGACACGACGAGGGACAAAGTTCCAACCAGAAAAAGAAAAAGACTTGCCCGTTCCTGAGTTTTCCCTTTCTCCCCAACTACAATTCTTTGTCCGAAGACCATAAAGAAATGACACAACCAACCAACGAAACCACAACAACAACAACGCACCTGAACGTCTTTGCTGTTGTTG
Source organism: Melastoma candidum (assembly GCA_023653495.1). NCBI lineage: Eukaryota > Viridiplantae > Streptophyta > Magnoliopsida > Myrtales > Melastomataceae > Melastoma > Melastoma candidum. Next base: position 1,387,869 of record CM042882.1, read on the forward strand.
TGGATCATCACTCTTTGGCTGAAGGAGGAGACAACCCAATTCATCTTAACCATGACATCCCGTCGGCGCATGCTCCTCAAAGTCATAATCCTCGGCGACAGCGGGTGATTTCCTCCCTTCACTTTTAACGATCCGAAATAATTCGAACGTCAAAAAATTGAATTTTGGCTTTGTTCTGATGTGGGTGTTTGGTTGTGTTGTCTTGATTCTTGCTGCCTAGGGTTGGGAAGACTTCGTTGATGAACCAGTGAGTCGATCGATTCCCTTGGCGGCTTTTGGTTTCTCTTTTGTGGGGTCTGTTGTGTGATGATGAGGCTTTTTTGTTTATGTTTGTGGGTGGTTGTTTGTCTAGGTATGTGAATAGGAAGTTCAGCAACCAGTACAAGGCTACGATCGGTGCGGATTTCTTGACCAAGGAAGTCCAGTTTGAGGATAGGCTGTTCACATTGCAGGTGTCAGAATGTTTGGTTTTCTTTCCGAATCTCTGAATGCTGTTTGGTCGATGTTGGGAATTTTAAGATACCTGCTTGATCTGCTTACTGCTTGTTCTCCGTTTGTTGGTGTTAGCGTTTAGGGTTTATACCGAGTCAAAAGAAGGGGTTTCAGACATCATAGTTTGTGTAATGCCTTGTGAAATAAGAGGTTTTACAGGAACTTCAGATCTCCATTCGCTTGATAGAATGTGAGACTTGTTAAAATAATTTTTCCAGAAAAAGGACGAGGGATGCTTTTGCTCCTCTCAGAATCTTAGATTTTTCTTGGCCACAGTTCATGATCTGTTAGGCCATGATTGACAAAATCCTTCACAATTCTGAAGTGCTTGTGGCGTGTCCTGTTTAAAGATACCGCAACCTGGGTATACAAGCTTTATTTTCTTAAAAGTTTCACATGTACTCTGTCGGGAAGATTCTATTTCACTGTTCCCTGTTGGTGATTTGGAATGTTAATGAAGGTCTCGTGGGTATATTGTTGAAAGTATGTCATGCGAGGAACGTTATGGCCTTTCTTAGATTCTTCTTTCTGTGAGCATAATGCAAGAAATCAGTGTAATCACTTCATCAGCGTACTCATCCATTTCCATTTGGAAATAGAGCTTTAGAAGTTTACATTGGTATTTGGTGGTTGAAGCTTAGAAGGAAGGCATGGTTAGATGGATGTTGTACTCTTTGCAGATCTGGGATACTGCTGGGCAAGAGAGGTTCCAGAGTCTCGGTGTAGCTTTCTACCGTGGTGCAGATTGCTGTGTTCTCGTTTACGATGTGAACGTGATGAAGTCATTTGACAACCTGAACAATTGGAGGGAGGAGTTCCTGATTCAGGTATCCACAATATCCTTTTAAAGTAGGTTGCCCTCATTTTGATCACAGAAAGACTTTGATCTTTAACTGATGTGCCAGGCCAGTCCATCAGACCCAGAAAACTTCCCTTTTGTTGTACTGGGTAATAAGGTGGATGTTGATAGTGGCAACAGCCGTGTGGTAAGATTCCTCACCTTTCCTATTCTGGCTACACACACCTAAAATTTCTGAAATGAAATATCGGCTTTTTTCTCGTTCTTCTTGTATCCTAAAGAAATATAGGGATACCCCCTTATTTATATTGATATTGCAGCTAAGATGCTGTGGATCTGGTTTCATTAAGAATATGGCTTCAGTTTTACATGTCAATGACTTCCTCTGTTGTGGGTTTTGGCTCGATAGATCTAATAGCAGGCTAAGAAAAATTGCCCTTTTGTTTGTTATAGGTTTCTGAGAAGAAAGCTAGGGCCTGGTGTGCTTCAAAGGGAAACATACCATACTTTGAGACCTCTGCGAAAGAAGGATTCAATGTGGAAGCTGCCTTCGAGTGCATAGCCAAGAATGCTTTGAAGAACGAACCTGAAGAAGAAATGTAATTTCTCTTCTCGACAAGCACCCGCATCTGTAGTTGTGCATTGTTTACTCACGTTTTGTCCTCATTGATTCATGGTTTTTAATGTTATTTTGCTTTGAATCTTCGTATTACAGATATCTGCCTGATACTATTGATGTTGTGGGAGGTGGGCAGCCCCCAAGATCAAGCGGTTGCGACTGCTGAAGATTCAAATATAAGGAAATGTTTGTGCTCTTTCTTCGTGAAGGAAATACTTCAGTGACAATAAGTAAACATGGTACTGATGTATATTGCAAAGAAATATTCTGTAGTGACACCCTTATATGAAAATTGTTGTGGATTATGTGTTGTCTGTTCGTAGTTCATCAAGAGAAATGCAAATGCTGGGTTCCATCATTCCATGCTTGTTATCTGTTGTCTGAGCACCAGCTTTGGCGAATTGTTCTGTCGTAGAAGACTACTGTAAAGGCTCGAGTTTATTGAAGATTGCTGATCACCTTAAACCAATTTAACGGGAGTATGTTTTGGAGCTGCATGAAAGTTGATACTTGTATCATTCATGGTGAAGTACATCCAGGAAGATTTCCTCCCATATTGATTTCCATAACAATGGGGGCTTATTGACTTTTCTTGCCTCACATTCCTGGCATCTGCATGGTTCGACCTTTCACAGTCCTGTGCATTGTGAACGGTGCCATTGCCTCATCTTTCCATGCAACGTAGGTCTTAAACAGCACACACCAACCGAATTCTGCTGGTGGAACCTGTCATTACCCTCTTGACGAGCATGTTCCTGAAATCTCTACCTGGCTACACTGATATTCTTGGAAGCAATTTTATAACATAGGACAATGTATTTCAGGTCGTCTTTGTCCGACGTTATCTTCAGCATGGTTTTGATGTGGCTGACACAACAGGACTTCCATGAGAGCCGCGACCTGATTGGGATGGATGAGTCCCTGAATACAAATATCTTCATAAACCACATTCTTGATGGGTTCTCTTACTAGATCAAGCATGGCAGGGTTCCTCTGTGGGAATAATTGATCTGTCTAGTGGAGCAATCGGATCCATCATGCAGGGGCTACTGATGTGCATATTGCGGACAGGTGCACCACCTTATGCAATCAGCATCCGCCGTTCAAGAATACTGCACAAAGGGTGTTTAAGGATTTCCGAAATACAGCAGCTCACCCATGCCTCGAAGGAACAGATCCCCTGTTGTCGCAATTGACACAGAGATTGCTCATGGTGTGTCCCAGGAGAGTAGAAAAGGGTAAGGGCCTCTGAGAGTGACTAAAATTGTGATGCAGGTGGTGTTCCAGACATCTCCCAGTCAATGATCGAGTTATTCTCGGACACTTGGGCATATCTCTTTCGTCCGTGATGGAATTTGTATTGCTGATAAGGGCCGCCAGCATATCACGACAACTCTTTGAAATTAGAAATTTGAAGGTTAATGTTGGTGTAACAATGGAACTAAAAGGGGGTGAATTAGTGTAATAGCTTTTTTAGCCTTTTTATAACTAATAGATTCCATCAGCGGAAGGTTAGGTTTCTGTAGGTTACAGAACCCTTGCACACAGCAGATCCTAAAATGAACTGCTAGATGAGAGAACGACCAGACAAAGTCTGATCTAAGATATGATTATGCAGTCCTGAGAAGGTTTCTGCAGTAGCAGAAGGTTGATGCTTCTGCTATCAAGGTTCTACAAATCTGACCACCTTAAGTGTGATCAGCAATGCCTACTCTAAGATCTGAAAGATACATGTAGTAGCAGAAGGTTGTCACAGAACCTTGTAGGCTTCTGCACTATCAAGAGATGATCTGCGAAAACTAGATCGTTGGAAAACGACTCCAGAACCTGATTGGTTTCTGTAGCGTACGATGTTTGATGCAGGACCTTTGGAGTCTCTGCTCAGACGTTTGCGTCGTGTCTGTTAATTTGTTTTTCTGTTTGTGCAAAAAGTAAATAAGACACGGAAGGTTTATAGTGGTTCGGAATTTGCATACTCCACTCTTTACCCTTATAGGATGGAATTCATTATTGAACACTTATAGCAAATACAAGACTGACAGAAGAAATAAAACACTCCTGCTGAGGGTATTGTAGATAGCCCTTCGGCTTTTCCTCAAAGGATGTACTGGCAGAAGGTACTAGGACACTTCTCTAGTGTAGAAGGTGATGCAGATAGCCCTTCAGCTTTTCGACTCACAAAAACCCGATAAGTTGTGATCAATAACCTTTTGGATCGTGCACAGAGATCTGTAACTAACTCCAGAAACTCTCTAGTTGGGGTTCTGCACTGAAGACAGTAACTAACTCCACAATCCCTGTGGTTGGGAATCTGTAGAACGTGGCAGCTCCGCGCAAGCACATAGCGGCCCTACGTAGGCAGACAACCCAAGGGTGGATTTTCCCTCCGGCGGTTCCACGACCTGCTTGGCTCCTCACCAAGGCTTCCCCGATGCTTGGCTCCTCACCAAGACTTCCAGAAGCAGACAGTACCCGTGGAGCTTCTCCAAAGCCTGCAGCATGTACTTCCCTTCTACAGAAACACAAATGTGAATGCCTAACCGTGAATCTCCCATACGCGGTTCTTCTTCTGCTCACTGCCCTGGCACGTATACACCCCGACTTCTCCCTAAGCCTGATGCACGTCCGCCAAGCCACAGTGTAGGTAGATCCTTCGCGACCTCACTCGCGCCCGGCACAGCTTACACCATGGATACCTGCTTTCTGCATACACGGGCAAATCAGTTACAAAACAATCGATACCAGTATCTCACCAGATTCATCCAAACGCGACCCTTCTTTTGCTCACTGTCCTAGCACTATACACCCCGACTTCTCCCTAAGCTTGATGTACGTCCGCCACGCCACAATGCAGCCGGATCCTTCGCGACCTCATTCACGCCCGGTCTAACTTGTACCCTGGGCACCAGCCTTCTGCAACCAAATGCTCAACCTCAAAGAGAATGAAAACTAACAAGTCTCTAAGGATACAATACATTCACTCTATACGTAAGTCCTCCACCTTTCTATCTAACAAAAATGATCATATCTTATACAAAGTTGAAATTACATATTTATAGAAGGTACGATGGAAGTCTCTGCAAAATATGGAAACAAAATATCAGCCAAATAAAACATTCCCCTATTGGGAGAGATGCTCCATATCACTTGAGGATCAATCATGCCATCTGGTCATGATTGTGTTCACGATCCTAAGAGATAGGGCTTGCAAAAGATTCAGACAGATAAGATCCGTCAGGCTTCTGTAAATGAGAATCAGATAATCTCGGTTTCCAAAAGTGACTGGCAGACCTTCTAGATACAGACACGTGTGGAGAGTTTTGCCATGATTCATAAAGAATCTGGTCGTGTTTAGATGCAAGAGGAAGGATTAAATGACCGTTGGATATTTCCAAATCAGTCCGCATAAACTTGCATCGGAGCTTTCCATATATAAAGTGATTTCTTCGAGTGTATATCAACTCACATGAAAATCGTAATCAAAATGATTTAAAAACATTTTACTTAACATATTATACCTGTATTTAAATAATCAGATGATTAATTTAATATTTTATGGTAATAATTAGGTAATAGAAGGTACGAATCAGACTGTCCCTGTTGGTTAACCTTCTGTAAAGTAGCTGAAGCATACCTTCTACATAGTTGAAACTTAGCTTTTGTATAATATCGTCGAAACCATACAAACAGTTAACCTTGCCAGCCATACAAGGCACGCCAAACACAGAGCGGCAAAATGGATATACACACTCTCTTCAATCTTCTTTGAGTCTAAAATAATCTGAAATGCTTCTGACGGATGCCGCAATTGCGGAAGGTCAACGTCTCCAACAATTCCAGCTCTTCGAGCCAGGGAATCTCAATCAATGCTGGACAATCACTGAATAATCAGCGAGGTTGGTCCCCCTAGTTTCCCTAAGTTGGACAACCTCCTGCACAAGGCGTAATATTCAGTGTCTCGAGTCTGTTAACTGAATCGAGTCCATTGAGCTGAATTTCCGTCAAAGTCGAATTGACGAGCTCCAACTTTATCAAGAACCTCAGGTCGGAGTAATATCCCCGGGGCATCATTGTTAGAGAATCCAAGAGCTTCACTGTGGACAAGGACTACGGAAACTGCAAAACATATGCCATGTCTCGGACAACTTCACAATTATTCCCTTGGCCGTGGCCAACACCAGAGTGTCAGCTCTGTTAAGTTTATCAGAGAGGATAGATTTGGGACTACGTGCGACGGAAGTTGATGAAAATGTCAGCTTTGTTAGACTCTGGCAGGCAGTTCTGGCAACTCCCTAAGCATGTTGCAGCAATCCAGGTTCAGCGACTTAAGGTTTGAGGGTCGACTGATGGTAGATGGCAGATGAGGAATCTCGCGCAGTTCGACTAATGCTTGCCGTGGTCTATTAACTAAATATATGTATAGTAAGCAAAGCATTGGACTGGTAGTCATAATTGAATGGCACCACCCTAAAGAACTAAATCAAACAAAAACAAAACAGTACAAAATTAGGAGGAGGAAAGAAAGGTGGTCATCTTTTATGATCTGAGTTTCCGGATTTATCTCAAAGAGGGAAATAAAATTAAAATCTCCATCTAAATATATACGATTTATATTCCCCACATTGACAACAACAAAACCACCAAAAACAGAAAAAGGAAAAAAAGAGACCCAACCCCCAAAATTAAAAAAAAAAAAAAAATTATTTCAGAATTTTCCAAAATTAAAGAAAAAAAGATCTCAGACTTAATTGTTGTTCCCTTTGCCTTGACGTGTTTTTTGTCCTCCCCTTCCTTTGCATTCACCTCAATGAGGCAAAACGGAGGCCTGTCGCCATAGCCTTTTAATCCATCCCCTCCGGGCATAATCCTTTTCTGGCGACCGGCCGCTCCATTCCGCTACGAGGGCGATAAGATGGTTCGGGCTTTGGAGCAAGAGCAGGAGAGTTACAGGTCCAGGCTGTTCCATTTTCAAGGAATGAAGGACAACAGTGGACGACACGTCAAGAGCCTCAGCGCCGATCAGAGCTCTAGTGGAGCCGTCGTGACGGAAGAATTGTCGTGCCCCTGGAGCCCTGGGGCTGGTCCCCGCGACGAGAGCTCGGAGGATCGGCCGAGCAGTTGGTCGCTCCATAAGGCCCCGGAAAAGGCTCCCAGGCCACGCCCTGCTAAGGAGGAGGCAAAGGAGAAGAACCCCGGTTAGTTTTGGCATACGAGCTCCGTTTCTTTGTTTTCCTTGCGTGAGAAGCAATCATGGGTTGATGATGATGATGGCGTCACATGGTTGGTTGTAGACATGGAGTTGATGAAGGAAAAATTCTCGAAGTTGCTCTTGGGGGAGGACATGTCTGGGGGAGGCAAAGGGGTGTCGTCTGCCCTGGCTTTGTCCAATGCCATCACGAACTTGGCAGCCTCCGTGTTCGGGGAGCAGAAACGACTAGAACCAATGGCGCCGGAGAGGAAAGGGAGGTGGAAAAAGGAGATCGACTGGCTCTTGTCCGTGACGGATTATATCGTTGAGTTCGTGCCTACACAGCAGAAGACCAACGGCGTGACCATGGAGGTCAGAACGCTATCGTTGTAGTCTTCTTATTGATTCGAGATATTACGATTTCAGATAAATCTCGATGAATATTATTACAGGTCATGACGACAAAACAAAGAACGGATTTGCAGATGAACATCCCGGCATTGCGAAAACTCGATGCTATGCTACTCGTGAGAACTAATTGCTGCTTGATGTTAGATATTTTTCTCATCCTGTTAATGCAGATACGATGGCTGCTTTCTTATGGCAGGATTGTTTAGATAACTTCAAGGACCAGAACGAGTTCTACTACGTGAAGAAGGAGGACAACGACAAGGGGAACTCAGCCCAGCGAAAAGACGACAAGTGGTGGCTACCGACTGTGAAGGTCCCTCCTAACGGACTCTCGGATATGATGAGGAAGTGGCTGCAGATCCAAAAGGACTCAGTCAATCAGGTTTTGAAGGCCGCCATGGCGATCAACGCCCAAGTCCTCTCTGAGATGGAAATTCCTGAAAACTACATTGAGTCTCTACCGAAGGTAAAAACAAGAACACAAAAGCCTGTCTTGGGATTTTGCAGACCTTTAACTTGTAGGGATTTTTCCTTTTGTTAGAATGGAAGGGCGAGCCTCGGAGACGCAACCTACAAGGGCATAACCGTGGAATATTTTGACCCGGATCAATTCTTCTGCTCCATGGACTTATCGTCAGAACACAAGATCCTCGACCTCAAGAACAGGATCGAGGCCTCGATAGTGATTTGGAAGAGGAAGATGACAAACAAGGACACGAAATCATCTTGGGGCTCCAGTGTGAGCAGCGAGAAGAGGGAATTGTTCGAGGAAAGAGCCGAGACCATCTTGCTCCTAATCAAGCACAGGTTTCCTGGGATTGCACAGTCCTCGCTAGACATCAGCAAAATCCAGTACAACTCGGTACACAATATTTTTCCCCCATAGGATCATCGGAACTTTTTCTTGGAGGAATAACGAGCATTTTCCTGGTTGCACAGGATGTTGGACAGGCCATTCTCGAGAGTTACTCAAGAATATTAGAGAGCTTGGCATTCACAGTCCTTTCTAGAATCGAAGACGTCATATACGCCGACCAGCTCGTTCAGAACCCGTCACAAGGGACATGCAAGAGGAACAACAAGGTACGAGGGTTGACGTCGTCAGCAGCTGTATCCAAGAGGTTGAACCCAGTAGAAGAAATCGAGAAGGTGAACATGGTCGACGCGGGATCAATGACACTGCTGGATTTCATGGGGTGGAACATCGACCAAGAGGATAAGAAGGACTCAGCGACTGTACCGGCAGATGACACAGTGAAGGATGCCAATGGCAAGGTAATGGAGAAACTCCCGATGGTGACATCCAACAACAAGGTATCTTACATTGAGAAGCTTGAGAACCTCGGCGGCTCGAGAAGCCCAACAGCGCGACACTAGTCGAGAGGTATACATAGGGGTGAGGGGAAACAAAAACCAATTAGGGGACATAAAGATGGAAAGAAGCTCGGAAGAGGGTAACTGGGGGACGGATGATCGGGTTTGTTCTGAAACGGGAGCGGCTCGGGAGCCGGATTTTGCGCTGGATTGAGTTGTAGCATCTTGTACATGCCTCAAACAGAAAAAAAGATAAGTTGTTCTTATGTCTCGAGGTGTTAACAGTTCAGAGTCCTAAACACAAGTGAGAAAATCATCTGTCTTGCATTTTTTTTTTGAGGGAAGAGGACAGACACTGGTTTCCGAATTGTGAAATCGAGAGACTATGAACTTTTGCAATCACATTTGAGGATTCTGCTGAATGTGCAATTACAATTTGTCCTGACAGCACATAACAGATTAAACCAACTTAACAATATAAACTTAGATCTTTCCACGAGGTCCAAGCTTCGGTGGGAGCTGAGGACCCTTCTTGATGGGGAGGATGTCGCCGGACACGGTGGAGCTGAAGTACGCAAGCGTGGATCCGCCACCCAGTATCAGGAACTTGAGCAACAGTCCCCTCTTGGTGAATGGTGCTGCAAAAGTCTCAAAGAACTTGCTCTGCAAGATTCATAGCCATAATCAAATCCCCCGAACGGACAAACACGGGAGCCTCTCGTGTATGTCTCTCGCGGTACTAGCAAAGTAATACGACCACCCATTTACCTGAAGGGAGTTGTAAGGCGAGGGAACATCCGACCCATACAGATCCCACTGTCCGGTCGTGTTGCCGATGTCTTCCAGATCAAAGTAAACGCTCTTGTCGCCGTACTTCGCGACCACGGCACCACTCCTAACCCGAAAAATAAAAGGTCAAAAACGAATAAGACCCAACTCAATTCGGGGAACGACTCCATCCCAACGTTTTCAATTCCGCATCCAATTTTACCTGACGCTTTTGGGACTCAGCTTGTGCAGGGTGGGCTTGACGACGAGCTTCGTCCCACGGATGGAGCTTCCGGCAAGCCCTCTGACAGAGGAAGATGACGGCTGGACAGCAGCAAAGGTAGCAAGGGAGGAAGCCATCGCTTTGTCCTGATAGCCGGCCTTTCTCACTTTCGCTTGTTCTAAAAACACCGACGAGTTTTGGTTCTTTGTTTTCCTTCAGGCTGATCTGTAGCTTGGAGCTGAATGATGACACGTGTCCAGACGACTCCAGCTTTAAGCCACTTGATGCGCGACACGTGGACAATCGTCTAGATAAGCCTATCCAAATCCCCAAACAAAAAGACAAAAAATTGAGGTACAAGATATTTCAATCCTTCTCCCGCCAAAAGCAAGACTGTTAGTTTCCATTCTAACGTTTTTTGTCGGGACAGGCACTCTATCCAACAACGGCCTTTGCCGCCACCTCCGATCCCTAGAGATCATCTCTTGGACCCGACACTGCTACTCATTCGCTGCGTCGCTGCATGGCATTGACGGGGTTCATTGCATCCTGGACATCAAATCGAAATGAAGGAGCAGTGGCACACTGAGTTCTTAAACAGTAGTAGCAATACCTTCATCATAAAGAAAGAATCAATAACTGTCAGGAAACAGCTTAAACCCCCATGTAAAGGAAATCAAACAGAAGGTAGGATGAACAAGAATGCTGAAGCTCCTCCTTACTTGTGTCTGCCGTATCTGATATTTCAAGTCACTGTATTTCTAGGATGACAAGGAATGATTCACGGACTGTCTTAGAGGAAGCCTGGTCACTTTCCGATCCAATGAGGCTTTCCTGGAACAATACCGATGCCTCGGAACACCAGATCTTATTTCCCCTGTTATGTTCATCCCGGAAAGCCTGAGCGACTTTATCATAGTTCCGTGACTGAACCCGATCAACCACGCAGCCCATAATTGAAACTCCCATCTACTGACTCCAGCCTTAGCGGTCCAAACACAGAAAATCCAGGAACTCACCAGATAAACCACATCCGGAGTGCGCGAGTGACCTCAGAGAAGTCATGTTCCCCAGGCTTCTCGGTACCTTTCCATCCGATGCCTTAACCCACTTGGTTCAAGTTCCTCGATCTTGTTCTTGCATATAAACTTCCTCGTAAAGGGAGCCATTAATAAAGGAATCTTTTTTACATCCAACTGAAAGAGATCCCAGACACAAACAGCAGCAACTGCAAGTAATGATCGTACAGATGTGATGTGGCTACAGGGACAAACAAATGCCTGAATGCAAGAGGTAAGCCTTGCCTTGTTTTGAAGCCTTGCCTGAATACCGCTGAGGTCGAGGCCGATAACGTGCCTGTCTCCCTTGTCGCACTCACACCTCCCCAGTCGCAGCAGTCCCCTGCCATCCCTTCCTCAGCCTCCTTCCACGACATCAACGTTAGGGGACTGCTGTAGTAGACACAATGACTCTCACTAAAGAATGAGCACTTGAATTCCAACCGGGGAGGACGCTCTTCCTTGCTGCACAACAGTTTCCTTATAAACATATCAGCCGCGAAAGCAGACCGAGGAGCAAGCAAGCAGAGATGAGCCAAGATGGGATTGCTCCTCCCGTTGGCATGTCGACAACCAAAAGAGGCAGAAACCGTTTATTATAAAAAGTGGGAATATTATTAGCACTCAATTCCTGGTTAAAATAAACTCTCAGCTTTGTTTCTGTAAGGTGGAGTCGAAGTCGATAACCATGGAGGGCAGTTTGACTTCAATAATATTTCCTGGTAACGATTCCTACGGTAAAGTAGTTTAAGGGAATTGAGTAACCAGCACAAGAGAAACTCATCGCTAACTCTTAATAAAGTTTCGATCATCGAAAATTATTAAATGTACAAGATCACGATGACATTAGAATGAAATATATATAGTATAAACCTATCATGCTGGACAGATTCTTATATTCTGGAGGAGGATCGCTTTTATAAAGTTATCAATGTTATCCTATATGCAGATAAAGAAACACCATCAAATCCATTGCAAGATCTCATTTCAAATCCATAGAGTACAACAGACCAGTGTATTCATCTTTAAACACGAATCGAGTTGGGAAGGACATGCTCCCAAACAGAGAACAGGCAGCTCCAGCGCAAACTGGGAATGGATATGCAATAAAGGGAAAGGTCGAACAGCCCAGGATCTGCACCTAGACTCCCAACATCAAGTCCATTATCTTGGAGACCACTGATTTGGCAGGAGATGCAATAGCACCCCCAGACTGCCGAGAACTAGCATTGCCATTTGGGATACTGCTAGGGTTACTCGAACTTCTATGAGGAATTGGGTCGAAGGTTCGGCCAGTTGTTGGAGGCAATGGCAAGAAGCCTTGGTTCTTCGATCTTTCATCCAGAGCTTGGCGTTGAACTGGATCAATAGGCTTCACGCCGACGATGAGCACGCCGTTGATTTGTACCCCATTCTTGTTAAGAGCCTTCTGAGCATCTGATCGGCTCTATACAAGTAAAAGAAAACCCATCATATTTGAGAGGTCAGATGAACCTGGTTCCATGTTCATCAAAGGTATGAGAAGAGAACTGACCTGATACAGAATCTGCATCCAGTTTGCATTGCTCGGCCCAGGGACATGCTTTACAATAATGCCACATTTCTCAAACTCCCGCAATACCAAATTCGTATCACCTGGAGGAAATCTGCAAAAATAATACTTCTCAGATACTGATGGTGAATTAAAAGCCCTGAAATTAAGCATATGCAACAAGAGCTTGATATATATACTCATAGTGATCATAAGCGTAAAGAAGAGATAGTGATTATAAGCAAACTAAAATGATCAAGTGAGGGCAACATGTGATATTTTAACTAAAATTCCGCTAAGCCCGCGAAATATGGAAGTGTAGTTTCAGCATCAAGGTATTGTAACCCGCAACATATTGAGATAAATAGAAACCACCAAGAATCATTACCCATAGACGGTAACCCATTCTTCTTCATCAAGGTTCCCAGCAGGCAAACAATTTCTTGGCATTTCAGGCCTTGCCACCTCCCTTGGTGGAGGAAGTGTAACTAAAACACCAGACTCAACAACGCCCTTAACCGGCGAACCCTTCCCCTTCTCCCCAGACCCATCGGCCGTCACTGTCGGAGACCACCAATTCATGTTTCCCGAAGCCTTCTGATCTAGCAATGTCTTCCCACTCATCAAAGCATCCGGAGTTGTCGTGGGAGACCACCAACACGCACTTCCAGCACTCTTTTGAGTTTGCAGTTGCTTCCCACTACTCAAAGCAAATGAGGTGCTTGCCTCTGATTTACCTTTAGGAGGAGTAGAAAAATCTTGACCGAAGCTGTGCACAGGGGTTATTGGGTCAGACTTTACTTCCGGTGATGGTGACAAGGGATAGTCAGGGATGCCGGACTCGTGTGAAAAATCAGCTCGATCCTCCAAGGTAAACACGGGAGGCAGTGGCAGATCCGAAGCCCCAGGATTCTCCCTCCAGAGAGCAGAAACGGCAGCTGCCTGGCCTGTACTGGAGAACTTCCCTCTCCTTGCGGAAACCGGGGTAGCCAAATCTTGGAAAAACAATGACTGCCTCCCTGATTTGGGAGTCCTATGCACAGTCCCATTCATTTTTAAAGAGAACCCACACCCCAGCAGCAACCCAACAATCAACGGAAACCCTGCAATCAAATTTCCGACTGGCCTAACTCCCCAAATCACGCACCAAGACACGCAAAGGCTCAACGAATGCAATCGACATGACCAAATGACAATCCCATCAAAATCAACAAACGGGACTGCTCCACCCTGGCCGATCACATCACATCCGCCAATTCAAAATCGGACATACAAAGGCAACGCTGGGGGGGGAGGGGGATGGGGATCAATTCGATTTACCTCTTCGACGGGCGACTAGTGTGAGGGTTTAGGGTTTCACCACCCGCCCCACTTTAGAATTTTCGGAACGCTCGAAAATTTTTGAAAATGGCCTAAATGTGAAAAGACCAATTTACCCTCCCATCCCAGTTGGTCAAATTTTTACTATATTCATGATGAGGTAAGAGTTAACCCAGTAAAACTTGCACGTCCACTATCCTACTTCTTCTGTTGGAATGTCCACTCAAGCTTCACTTATTCCCCTCCCTTACGCGTCATGGTGTTGCTGCATCACTGATCTTCATCATTTCTCTCGGCAACTCCCGGCAGCACCCGATTTCTATTTCAAACACCCGCGCCAGGGACTCTGGCATGTTCTTACCAGGGGCAGATATATGTCCACCTTTATCTACTGGTTCATTGGGGAACATAAGTTGGGTCCGCGTTCCCTATTGTCCTTTCTGGCGACGAAGTGTTGCAATAGCTTTGGGTGTTCCAAGCATCCTTGAACATGTCATCTGTCGGTCTCTTCCCAGTGAACATCTCCGACAAAAGAATCATGTAGCTGTAAACGTCTCTCTCTCCATCGATGTGTCAATTTCCATGCCATGTTCTTCATTCCGACATTGCAAGACCATCTCGATTTTTATACCAATAAGGAAAGAAACAAAGAACAGGGTGTACAGAACAGATTCTAAACAACTAAATTCAAGGATAAGATGGATGGAACAAGCACCTGGAGGGCTGTTACTGATTGTCCCTCCCCCCCCCCCCCCCCCAATTGAGCTCGCTCGCACAGGGACTTCGATAGTTGTGAGAACATGTGGAGTTATCTTCTCATCTAAAAGAACTTTGCTCGGCTTTAAATCACGGTGGATCACTGGCGTTTCACCCTCGTATGGGAACTCTCTATTGCACAGGTGATGTAGGTAGCAACACTTAGTCTACCTACTAAGCATAACATCTGGCGTTCTCTTTCAACTGCTGCTTTGGGATGGAGCCATTCTGTCAAGCTTCCATTTTCCATGGCACTCAAATACAAGGGCCATAAATTCATTACCATGGTAATAAATGGTCGAGCAAGAAGTGATAATCTTCGCGAGTTTCTACGTCTAATATTCTTTAAAGCCTCATACTCCACCATGAAACTTCTTGAACTGCTACCATCTGGTCTCCATTTCTCAGCATCCCCTTGAACACAGTACCAAAACTACTTTCGCCGATCGTGTTATTCAGCACTGGATTCCGATTCTTTTGACCTATTTTTTCTTTTTAATTATTTTATTTTTTTCACATGACGATTTAAATCTCCGACCTCTTGTTCAGATATCAAAGTTGTACATTGACCGACTTGCAACTGTCCTAAAAGTTTAAACGATTAGTCGGATCGTGACGTAATTTATATTTTTATTTTTAACTATAAAATATGAAGGCATACTACAACCCGTAAATAATTTATTAGTGACTTTTTAAAGGCGGAGACACAAAGTCCCTCTCTAAATAAATAACTAGTTTGAACACACAGTTTATGCGTCCATCATTTACACAAATGATGAGAGGACAAGCTGAAATGATCGCACAAGACATTTACCTCGTTGGTGGGGAGGGAGGGGGGGCGTGTTTCTGGATTACTGTGTACAAGAACCCAAATTGCACGAGTGGTCATGGCTAGCGTTAAGAGTCGCTCAAGGCTGATGCGCAGGAGCACGTGGAATACAAAAAATAAATAAATAACAAAACCCATGTAGGGATCTCCCCAATCCAAGTTTCGGTGCTTCATTTCACGCGAGCACTGGCTTGAACCCCCCCACCTGCGCCTTCTCGCCTTCTCTTAGCAGCTTAGCGAGGCCATGGGGACCAAAAAATTTCGTGAATTTTACTGTTTCATATTTTATGAACTATTAACTATTACGTTTCGTACATTTATACGAAATCCATTAAAGAAATTTTGTTTACGAGTAATTAACCTTTCTCGGAGAGAGAGAGTTGTTCTCATCACGAGCCCTAAAATGTGTTTTAGCTTATTTCATTCATTCACTTACTTACCCCACTCAATCTCAAACCAAACCCCATAAATTACATTTAACAAAAGCTCTAGAGTTGTACAGATGAGTAGACCACGTGAGACCTACTCTACTTTTCCCTTCACTCTCCCTCGTAAGTGCTTCCCGATTGCAATATGAACAAGATACTTTTTGGTTTGGATTCCTAAAGACCATCCCCATCCCAGAAATTCATTGGATTGATCTTCAAAAAAATTAAAATTAAAATCCCCACCACATGTAAAGATCCCCTCCAACAAGGCGACAATCTCACATGTTCTAATCTATTCTATCTCATGAACACGTTCAATTAGGTATGTTACTATTTCGTGGGTCTTGTCGCCTATTTGTTGTACGAAACATGGTACCCCCCACTCATCTTACAGAAAAAAACTCGTCCATGCATGCCCCCACCCCCCCGTCTGATCCGGGCAATTTATACGAGCTTTTGAACTCGCCCTAGTTTCTACCTCACTTTGAAACTAGGGCGATGCTTGTTCATTTACTTTATTAAACATATGCTCGGACGTTGGCCCAATCACTAGGATGGATTTGTAATGGGATAGGGCCGACAGTTTTTTATTCATATCAAACCTACCTGCTCCAATTCTACTAACAATATAAAATAACTTCACGTAATGTCTTTCTTTCACCCACCAAGCCCAATCACATGACTCTGTCCCCCATCCAATGCACCCAGTTTTTCTTTATTCAATAATATTATATAGAAAGTCTCGTTTCATATCACAATGTGTCTCGATTTTCGCCCACCACCCCACGTTGTGATTCTACCCCCAAACCCACCCACAAGCTTTATGTTTCTTTCTTTTCCTTCACTGAAATCCATGCAAACCGCCACCACTTTTTAGCCCTTATCTCTCTCCCCACCCATAATTCCATAAGCAATGCATTCATAGCATGTGTGCGTTGAATTGGACCCCCACTTTCAAACCTTAGCCTATACACCAACTTTACAAGAAAAAAAGTGTAACTTTATTTTCGTTCGTTTTTGGGTATTTCGCCCTTATCCCTCAATTCTCCCCTCGCCCAATTAGCCAGTTACTTGAGACATAACTATTATTGAAGTTACTAAGCATATGAGGGTGTATTTTATTGACTTCACTCACTTCATCCTTATGGTGGGTAATTTTGGTAGGATTTTTTAATCGGATCCATTGCTTTTCAAAATAATATACAAAAACAGCAATAACAAAATATTAATTACTTAGCACCGACTGTTGCCCGAAATCAATCAAGTGTCACACAATATTTTTTCTTTTCGTTTTTTTTGGGTATTTCGCTAACATTTGTTTCAACATTTTTAAAACAAAACTGATTATTATTACCTCTTGGATTTTGTTGTCCCTTAACTTAAAACTAAAGAAAGCTAAAAGGCATTTATGAGCACTATCAATGTCAACTAGATCATGTGCCTAAACCCGAGCCCTCCTCCGGTTAAGCACTCGCCATCCCCACCACCGAAGGCCGGGCCTGCGCCGACGAACTGTGAGTGGTGGTGCGGGATTGCAAGCGGGTGTGGGTGGGGATGCACCCTTTGCAAGTCTTTCTGCCTTCTGAGCTCCAGCACCTTCCTGTGGGAGTTGGAGTGCCTTGCAGACACGAAGGTCGGGCTCGCAGCAGGTCGGTACTCGGGCACAAGCCGGCCCGACTTGTATCGAACCCCGCATGCGTTGCACAGTGTCTTTGGCCCCATGGGGCCGGTCCTCCACTGTGGGGTCTTCTCCGCTGCACAGTGAAGGCACCTCCTTGGGGGAACGTCCTTCCCCGTGGCATCCTGTTTCGAGGACGAGGCCCTGGGCGGGGAGTCAGTTTGGTGGAGGAGACGGGTGGTCCAGTCGCCAGGGACGGCACGGGGGCGCTTCGAACGGGATTTTGACGGTAGCGGGGAGCTCTCAAGGAGGAATACCATGGACGAAGTGACAGGCAGCAGGGGACAGTGGCGGGTCGGGGCGTTGGTCGAGGAGGAGTCGGGGGTCTGCGGCTTCGAAGGGCCAGTCGCAGGAGGAAGTGGAGGGAGAGTGACGGTTGCTTGGCTGAGAAAGAGTCTTCCACGAAATTCGACAGCCATTCTAGCTCCGCCACATCATCGTACTGCACCAATTAAGCGACAAACCAACCAAAAAACGTCACCATCAACCCTTAAACTTTCCATTTCAGGAAATTTAAGCTAATCCAACACGAGTAATTGTAAACAAAATCCGAAACCACATAATTCGGGCGCGACGTTAACAAATTTTTTAATGCTTGAGGGGGGGGAGGGTGGGGTAGTTACCGGAACGCAGAGCTCGCCGGCGAGGTTGTTGCACGTGCCATAAAACCCGGCCCCGCCGCCGTTTGCCGGGCAATAATTGCTACCGGCATTGTCGCAGCAAGCAGACGAGTTGCAGCTCTCGACGGCAACGGGGGTGTTGACGGAGGAAGAATCGGCGGAGTTCGTGGCGACACTGTCGAGGAAACCCCCCTGATCTCCGACGGACGGAGCGGCATCCTCATTAGAGAAGTCGAGGAGGTCGTCGACGACAAAGTGTTCCCCGGGAGCAGAAGCCACCATATCGGCCTGACCATGGTAGTGATACTCCGGTGCCTCCATCTCGTGGGGGTGAGTCCGGTATAAAGTTTGGCCGGAGGGGGATGGGTTGGTTGGTGTTGGACGGAGTTTAAGAGGGGATGGAGAAGAGAATGGTGCTGGCGGATTGATGTTCCTGGGGGTGTGTGGGAGGGAGAGAGCGGGGGGTTTGGACCCTTTCCAACTACTTAAAATACCAAAATTGTTCACGTTCATCCCCCAACAATTAAAAAATACTAATAATAATATGTAAATTAAATTGAACCTTCACTTCTACAATAACTAGTTGATCACATCATGAATGCTGTTTTACGTAGACTTTCTTTTTTTTTTTTGGTATAATTTGTGCATTAGAACCAATAACCTCCCACCCTTAAGAATAGATCAGAGTTGGCACTGCATTGAACTGCACTGCAGTGATTCCTCCTCCTCATCCTCCTCCCCCTTTAGGTTTTATTGTTTTCCAAGTTTATAGCCGGGTTCCTCTGTTCTGCTCCCCCGTAAATTTTGCAATTAAGAACTAAAAATCCAGCTCAAAATAATGTATTAACATCGTTATTGTTTAATATTAATCAAACTTTTAAGCAAAGGGAACTTTTCCCTTGGGAAGAGTGAGTGAGTGCACTGAAAACCCTTTCAGAAGTTTTACTTTTGTTTCTTTTAACCATCTTCTATCTATCTCCTCTGATAATTCAATAATTGGAGTTGGAGTTGGGATGGTGTGTGTAATTAAATTTATCTTCCCAGGCCACCACGTTTAAGCATGATACTTACAGCTCAACTCAACTCATGTAAAAGGAGGAGTTTTTTATTTTATTTTATTTTATTTAGATTAGAAGGGTTGTTGATATCATATGATGTCGATGGACGGCCAATATATTCTTCTCGTCCCGTTGGTTCCCTTTAAAATAAAATTACTGACTCTATTGGGGGTTAGAAGAAGACCTTACTTCATGTGCTTTGGAGTTGGAGGGCTCCTTAAATTTCAGACATTATGTACCCATTTCATGGTTTATTAGTGTTACGAACTAGTAGTAGTATTCATCGAACTACTGGTGACTTGATTAATTAACAAATAAATGATGATCCCAAAGCAAAATACACTTTGCACGGCAATTGGACACTTGCGTAGATTGAGGCAACGCATCCCCATGTTAATTCATCCCCCCCCCCCCCCTCCTATATTTAAATAATAATTTCGTTTTCTATTAATGAGATTTACATTACCACCCCCTCCCCCCACCATCTCCCATTTTTAAAAAACTCCCCCCCCCCCCCCTCCCATGCTTTTATGCAGGAAATGGGGGTGGTGGGGGGTTCCAAACGCCATGCACGTGACAGCGGGCGGTGGGAGGCTGTCAGCGCTCACGTGACAATAAAATTACCAAAAAAATAATAATAATAATACTCGATCCCCTTTGGTCCTGATCAAATTTATTTGCTCTTTGGGTGGGGGGTGGGGGTTCCTGCAATTTTTTCAGCATCTGCAGATGCAAAAAGCACGACGAACAGGGCGTAAAAAGATGGCTTCTTCTTAATAGTAACCTTTTATGATTTGTGGGTAAACATATTTTATTTTCGTCCAAGTGGTAATGGATGCCGCGAGAGAGCATCGCAGGGCGAGTTCGACTCAGCTCTTGCTCTACATTGGTCTAAGCGAGGATGCTTAGGCCCTCACCCTTGTACGTTATAAACTTTTCGAAACCCTCCTCAGTCGAAGTCAAACTTGGCCAGTGTTAATACCCTTAGCTAAAGAAAGAGAGAATTGTATTGATTTTCACCATTTGTTAAAAAAAGAGCATTAGGTCAATGATGCATTTATGGTTGTAGTTTAAATAAATAATAACAAACAGATGAAGAAGTGCTTAGGGACATGGCTTACTAATTATGTCTAGTCTGAATTTTGGGGGTTTGACCAATCTCTTTTTTTCTTTCTCTTAACCCCGAAACTTGGTGAAAATATTAATAATAAGAATCGAAAAAAATTGTAGGGGATGTTCTCGCGGTGCCTGGTAAAAAAATACCTGATTATTACTTACTTGTGCGATTTAACATCAACTGATTTTACTTTATTTTTTTCAAAATTCTGTATTAGGAAAAAAAAAAACAAGTAAAGTGATCACTCCCCGTCTCTCTCTCGTTAGCTCTCATTCGACCAGAATCAAGGGTTTTATGTCATACCTAAGACACAAAATGATAAACCTAAGGATGGTTATCCGATTCGGTTTTATCGATTAAATGCTCAAAGTCATTGAATATGAGTTAGCCACTGCACAAAATTATCCATTGTCTCGTTTGTTTTGGTATAAATGGAGTGGATGATGATATGAAATGTGTTTAGTTCCCGAGAATTGCACCATCTCATTTTATATCATTCCTGTGTTCTCATCTCTTAAGAAACGATAATCTCACCCGCCCTCCAAACGCCTTGGCATTAATCCTATAGCCGAATGATAAACTCTAAGTTATGAGGCTTCAGATTGTCCTATGCTTTTTGAAGACTTATTAACGCCTCACTGTAAATAACATAAATGGGGTTTTGTTAAACTAATCCAATCCAATATGAGGGTGGTTTAATAATAGTTTTGTGTGGGTGTGTTATGTGAGTAGGTCTTGGGTTTTGATGAGGGAGAGCCCAAAATTGTCACGACCCGGAAATCTTAATGAACTATAATTTATTTACAGTGCAAAGTGAAATTGGGTTCGGCCCAAATATCTAATGATGAAATCTCATCAAGGATACCAAGTATTTGGAGTTTTTGTTTCTTAATAATGTTAGTTAGTCGAAAAAAATTTTGTGAAATAAAATTTTTAATTTTAAATTTACCGACTAATATCCTAAAATCAACCGTTGTAAGGCCGATTTTATATCTTAAAGAAGTCAACTTTTGAAAGTTCGACTTTTAAATTATTTTATTTTACAAAGAAATCGATCTTTTGATTTTTTTATTTTAAATTTAAAGTCGATCTTTTAAAAGTCGACTTTCTTAACGCATAAAATCGAATCTTATAAATGTCAATTTTAGGATATTAATCGATAAATTTTTAAAACTAAACAACTTATTTCACTAAAATTTTTCATCGACTAACGTCGTTAACGAACAAGACTGCAAGAATACGATGCACACACGTCGTAACTCCTTCGCTCCCCAGGAGCCTTTGCTTTAATTCGGATTCAAGGATTTTATTCAATACAGTTTTTTTTTAAGTACATTCATTTTTTAAAAAAATTCTAAACAACTGTCTTTTTTAACTTCAACTATATTTAATAACTTTTCCATTTCATTCGCCCAATTAAGTAATTTTATCAAAAGACAGGAATTTTATTAACTCTAATTAATTTTAATTTCCTTATGAGACATCAAATCCACTTATACCCTACTTACCTAATAGCCTAACTTGAAATAAAAATATTAAATAAGCCAACTTACAGTATTTATGGAGACGAAATCCACAATTTTTTATGCCACAAAATAATAATAATAAAAAAAGACAGAAAAAAAAAGGAAAAAGAAAAACATTGGATCGCTCCCCAACACTCGAAGCCCTAATTCCAAATCCAAACCCCGAAAATCGACCGATCAAATCGTTCAATCGATCAGTCGCAGCAGCTGACGATTCGGTTCTCCCAAAACCCACACTTCCTATTTTTCCTCTGAAGTCGTTCTATCTGTCCCCACCTCGCTTCAGTAGCCAAAACCCCGCCTCCCTATCGGCACTACCGTGGCGATCGATTGGTCGTCGCAAAGGCCTGATTTTATGTTACCAGGTTCGTGAATTTGGCCAGAAGGGAAGCTGAAAGTTCCGATCTTTTCGTCTTTCTCGGCTGGTCGATGATTGCCGCCGCACGATGAAATATGCCGGTACTGCGTAGCACGGGACGCGGGGGGACGGGCAACTCGCAACAAGAACAACCGGAACGGCGATAAGGGTGACGACAGCGGAAAAAAAAGGGGTCGGGCCGGTTGGACGCTATCGCGACAAGGACGCGGAGGAGGAGTAGGGCGCTGCTAGAGGAGGCGAGGAATACCGAGAGGGCGGGTTTGATGAGATATAGTTCAGGAGGTGAAGGAGCCGGAGGTGGAAGCGAAAGAGGAGGGTGAGAAGAGGGAAGAGCGCTTTTGGAGGTTAAGGAGAAGGAGAAGGGGATGGATGATTATGGTAGTGGTGGGGACAAGGCTATTGTCGGTGGAGGCGCAGAGGAGGAGGGGAACACCACCCCTTTGCCAGACAAGGTAGCCTTTCTGCTGAAGCATTTTTTTCTACTGTCTTTAGCATTCAGAAATATTTACAGTAGCATGAGTAAGGACTCAGTCATCCACTGATCTTGGAAGGTATTTCTAGATATAGGCCATAGTTGAGGGAGTGATTAGTCTTGGTGGTTATTTCTGGGTATCCGGTTTTGGTCACAGGTTTTCTTGGAGAGGGAGTTGGAAATCTGAGTATGTTCTGATGGCCAAATAACAAGGGCTTTGAATTTCTTACAGATAACTGCTGTTTGGAGGTGTAGGTGGTTTCCTTTTATCCTGCTGCCGTAATGGAGAGTTTCTGCGATGGTGGTTAGTGCTAATATATTTCCCCAGAGTTGTCCATTGTAGACTTCATTTCATTATTGAAGGAGACAGATGTTTCATTTTGTCAATGAGAGCTGGAGTCATGTGTGTTGCATGTTATTATTGATTTAATGTCTTTGCAGCACGTTTTCATTTGGTAAAAAACGATTTTGCATATTCATTTTATTGTGATGAAAAAAAGTAGTGTTTTCCCTTCGAAAGCAATATTTAAGCAACCGCTAATGATTTGATGTGATTTGGTATGCAAAGGAGTATTTGTTGTAAATGGTATTTCTCAATACTAAACTCTCCACATTTTCTCGTGGTCATGACCTATTAGACGAATCATGTCATATCTACCCAAGTCATTGACATTTAGTATGCAGTTACACTTCAATTTCTATCTCGTGTAGCCCCTCTTAGTTTCCTCTGTGTACTTATTTATCTCTGTGTGGTGTAAGAGCTCAGTGCTTGGTTAAAGTGCTTTTGGATTGTTTGAAAAAATCCAAGAATCAAAGCCTGTATTTGTCTAAGCTGTTGAGTTTAGAGGCTGTAATGATCTTTTGAGATTTTTTTTTTTTTTTTTTTTTGGGCTGCAGGTCCAAGTTGGCAACTCCCGATGTACAAAGTCGAAAGGAAATTGGGAAAAGGTGGTTTTTGGACAAGTTTAATGTGGGCCGGCGTGTCTCTGCGGTGGTTCAAGTGATATTACATATGGTGCAGGAGCTGTAGAGGTGTGCATTTTGTTTTGTTTTTTCCTTTAGTCCTGCTTTTGATGTTTTCTTCTTAGAAGATGCTGCTATCAATTGTTTAGGTAGCACTAAAATTTGAACACAGGAGTAGCAAAGGATGCAATTATGGACCCCTTATGAATGGCAAGTTTACAGGTGATATTGGTACTATTTTTAGCCACATGTTTTGTAACACATACCGATGAAGGACTTCAACCGCCTTTGGCTCATTTGCAGCACACTCGGCGGCAGTCATGGAGTACCTCGAGTACACTACAAGGGTCGGCAGGGTGATTATTATGTTATGGTAAGGCTTTGGTAATTCATTTTAGTCCATTGGATGTTGCTTCTTATCTTTATCAATTACTGTAATTTATATTTGCTGATGATTGATTACTGGCAGGTGATGGATATGCTTGGCCCAAGCTTATGGGATGTATGGAATAATAATTCTCACACGTATGTTGTCAGAGTGACCTTTACTTGTGTGATTTTCAACATTGCATGATGGCATTTTTTACATTGCTAAACTGGATGTATGATATATCCCCAGAATGTCCGTTGAAATGGTAGCGTGCATTGCAATTGAAGCTATATCAATTTTGGAAAAGATTCATTCTAAGGGGTAAGCTTCTCCACCTTTGTAGTTGAAGTAGCTATCGTAGCCATGTTGACAGATCCTTCTCATCCCACTACATCTGTTTGCATGCTGCCATCAGTTTCAAACTAAATTCCTCATAGCGCTGACCAGTGTCTGCTGGTGCAGGAAGGGAAGCTGGTCATCCTAAAATTTTTAGAAGTTTGTGAATATTCTTTTTAGGTTTCATACTTCATGATTGACACAATCTGATAAATGTATGTGGTATAATAAAGCTACTTGTGTGTTTTTTACTTGTCATGTGCAATGTTAGTTTACTGAAATTTTCTGACTATATAAAAAAAAATCTCTGGTCAGGTATATTCATGGTGATGTCAAGCCTGAGAATTTTCTGCTCGGCCCTCGTGGATCGCCTGATGAGAAGAAGTTGTTTCTTGTCGATCTTGGTTTAGGTACAGTAAAATGAGCTCCAAATTCTTGCATTGAATTCCTTTCTTACTGATTATTTCATTTTCTCGGCCTATCAGCGACGAAGTGGCGGGATAGTTCAACCGGTAATCATGTTGATTATGATCAAAGACCAGACGTCTTCAGGTATTGTAACTGAGCATGCTACATTAGGGCCAAGTAAGATGCTTGTCGCATCTTCTGAGCCATACCTAGTAAATGCTAGCTCATTGGTATCATGTTGCAGGGGAACGGTACGTTATGCTAGTGTACATGCTCATTTAGGGAGAACTGGAAGTAGGAGGGATGATCTGGAATCTCTTGCTTACACATCATTTTCCTCCTTCGGGGTCGTTTACCGTGGCAAGGATATCAGGTTGCCTTTATAACTCATGAGTATACAATCCTTCTCCATTGTGGAAATTTTGATTTTGACAGCTTTATGGGGCTTATTATTTAGGGTGAAAATAAAGGTTTCCTTGTTTGCAAAAAGAAGATGGCGACATCTCCAGAAACTCTTTGTTGCCTGTGTCCAATGCCATTTCGGCAGTTTGTTGAACACGTGGTGAACTTGAAGTTTGATGAGGAGCCCAAGTACGCAAAATATATTTCCCTTTTGACGGGATTGTGGGACCAACAACGGATTAGACCTTCAACACTGACGGTGCCCAGAAGTTGAACGACTAGCTCTCGTTTATTTCTATAAGTCTTAGTGGAATTCAGGTTTCCCATATATGTCGTCTCACTGACAGCCCCTTTGTTTTCGGCAGCTTGTAGTGGGCCAGAAGCGAGGACGGTTGACCATGGAAAATGACGAGGATGATGATGGACAACCAAAAAGAAGGTTCGACTGGGCATGCCTGCACAATGGATTAGTATATATAATGCTAGGCGTCCTATGAAGCAAAGGTGCTTTTCATTATCCCGCCTTAGTTTGAACTTCGGCAGCTTATTAGATAAGCTGTTTCACAATGCTACCGAAGCATTGACATATCTTTCTCTGCAGGTATCATTATAATGTTACCGATGTAAGACTCAGCCAGCACATCGAGAAAGGAAACGAGGATGGTTTATTTATAAGCAGCGTTGCTTCTGCTCAAAACCTATGGGCTTTGATCATGGATGCCGGCCACAGGGTTCACTCATCAAGTTTATGAGCTATCGCCATTTTTTCTTCACAAGGTAGAAGCTTTTCAGTTTACTTCTGCCTTACCCTTTTCTTTTGCACTGGAGCACGTCTAGTTTCTTCATAATTTATTCCACCCTGACCCCCCATCTCTCTCTCTCTCTTTCTATCTCTCTCTATCTAGGAATGGATAATGGAGCAAAGGGAGAAGAACTACTATATCAGTGCAATAGCTGGAGCGAATAACGGGAGCTCATTAGTTGTGATGTCTAAAGGTCTTCGATGATGCTAATGCCTTTAATTTCATGTTCTTATTCGACCTTTCTTGACGTGTTCATTTCACTGGTTACAGGCACCCAATACCTGCAGCAGTCTTACCAAAGTTAGCGAGGTCATTCCCTTACAAGTGGATTAACAAAAATGGAAAGAGGGTTTCTACGTGACTGCCATGGGCACCGCAGGGAGTAGGTGGGCCGTAGTAAAGTCTCGTGGTGCTGGATTTTCTGAACAGGTAACTTACTGATTGATGCTAAATGGCTATTATGCCATTTGGATTTTCCATCTGTCCTGTTATAATAAGTGAGAAGGTCAGTCCCATGATTTCATTATAAGAAACAGCCGGTTTGATCCTATAATTGTCAGATTGTATTTGGCTGGGAATCTTACTGCCAACATGGACTTATTGACAGAAATGCACTTTAATGAATAATTCTATCTTATGACAAACACAGAAGACAGATTTGTCCCTATTTTGGGACATTTTAGGGTAACAAAGCAAGTTATCTAAAGAAAATGTGATTTGGATTTTCTTTTAGGTGGTTGAACTGGATTTCCTTTACCCAAGTGATGGCCATACACAGGAGTTGGGACAGTGGGTACCGTATTACGGCGACTGCTGCAACATGGGACCAGGGCCGCACTTGTTCTGAGTGTACCAAGGAGGAAACCTATGGATGAGACACAAGAGACGACTTCGAACTTCTGCTTTCCCGAGTACACATGTGAAGGTGGGCGTGTCGGTTTTACCTTTATAAAAGTTTAACCCATGGTTTGCAATTGTGGTCCCTTTAAATCTGATGCCGAGGCAATTTGCAAATGGTGTATGCAGGAGAAATGGGCAAAGAATCTTTACATCGCATCAGTCTGCTACGGAAGAACAGTATCTTGAACCTCCTCGCTATCATTACTTAGCTGTGTGTAGAAAGCCCGGACAGGCACAAGGTAGGCTTGGACCATCTCTGTATGCTTGTGATGTTCGCTTTTTCTTTTTCTTTTCACTCACTTAGTAACAGAATTGGAATCTCTCCATGAACAGAACAGAGGTGGCAGAATGCTCCTCAGCTCCCCTTTCATTCTCTGTAATTGTATCCCGAAAACGGGAGATGGGGCGACCATCTGGTAATTATAGTTCTTATTTGTTGGCCATTTGATGTCTCCGCTTGCCGTGGGAGAATGCATTTCCAGAAAGATATTGTTCCTGCCACTTTGATTGTTCTACCGCGTGTTTCTGGGGTTGGTTGGACCAAGCAACACACTATTCGTTCTGTCGTTGTCGATAAGTAGAGACGTGTCCGCGGAAGAGGGGCTGTGTCAGGGGTTTGGTAAAACTGTTTCTTGCCCAACTACTTTTGCAAAGAGTCATTCCCTTCTTTCTCTATCAAGAACCGGAAATGGGCTTTAACCTTTTTTGTTTTTTTTGTTTTTATTATATTTCCTTGCCTGGTTCTGAAATGGTCTTGAAGGACGGACCAAGTATTGTTTAAGCAGTCGATGCCCGCGTCTGCCCTTGAACAATTCAATTGGGTCTGGCGGCTAATCTTGCATGGGCTATTGGGTTTGGATCGACGATCGCCCTGCACCAGCCTCGCAGGTCTGAGCGGAACTCAGAACTCAAGTTGACCAAGGTTGGTTCTTTTGTACACAAATATTGCCCATCCTCCTCGATCCCACATGAACTGAGTGGCGTGCTCGGCGAATGTGATGCAAATTTGTCTTGGAGGCCGGCGTTATATATTGTTTGTGGTTTGTAATGAAGATAAGGGTAGGTGAGAGTCAAACATAAACTGACCAACTGAATTAATATCCTTACCACTATTGCCCGAGGGACTTTGAATAGGAGAGAACCTGAAAAATGCCTAGAGGGTTGGTGATGGTGATGAATAAATTTCAATGAATGGGGAAAGCCGTGGAGCTTGTAATCGTCTCCTGTACTTTCTCATCATCCCATCTCATCAGTGTATGTATCTTATGATGACCATCCCCAAGGGTTGTATTTTTTTTTTGGTCGGTCGTGTCTGGTGCGAGTAGGGACGGAGAGAGTGAAGAGGACAAGGAAAAGCTAGAATTTTGTACGGAAATACGGTTAGTTTTAAAATTCTTTTTGCAAAATACTGGTACCGGTTTCATAAAATCTGTTTTACGTCGAAGGGGCGCGTTTTCAATCGAAGGGTGCGAACCGCACCCTCCGTGTAGAAAGGAAACCCGCCCCTACACAACATTTGTGGACAGGCACGAGGGCGCGTTTTGCAGGGCGGGTTTGAAAATTCTCCAAAGTGTTGGTGTCCCCTCCTAGGAATACACAAGGGGCGGGTTTTAAAACCTCGCCTCTGGTCAACCTCCAAAACGCCCCTCGCTAATTTCGCCAAGTAATTTAGGGGCGGGTTTTGAAAATCCTCCCGCGGGTTTTGAAAATGCGCCCTCATGCCCGTCTCCAGATGTCGCATAAGGGCGGGTTCTACAAGGAGGGCGCGTTTTCAAAACGGGCCTTTTGACGATAAAATCGTATTTTACGAAACATTTTATAGAAAAAATTTTAAAACTAATTATATTTCCGTATAAAACTCATAAAAGCATTACTCGAACGTTGGGGGAGGAGTTGACTATTCAAAAAATGTTTATGAAGAAACAAAGAAAAGCCACCAATTGAAATACGAACCCCCCCACCAAACCAAACACACACATAAAACACGAAGAGAAAGAAATTGAAACCCATCGATCACTCAAAATTAGCCAACCCAACAACCAAATGTGGACATAAACCCCATACCTCACCTCACCAACAAAACGAAGAAAAAACAAATGTTGACCCCACCCACCTTCAGTGCACGTTTGACTTTTCTTCATTACTTTATTATTCACGTCCAGTTCATATGTTGAAATGAATGTATTATTACAACTACCTTAAAATACTCCCATATTTTCTGCTCCTTGGACAACCCCCCTTTCACTTGAGTCGTAAATATATTTGGATTGAAATGAAGATTCCTGTTACTTTTAATCTCTTCATCCACAACTACTAGAAGGTTTTCATAAGCCACTAAAACCAAAAACATCATTAAGAATATTATGAAATGACCTCGTCTTTTATTACAATTAAGGTTTGACAGAGTCCGGGGGGTGGGGGGCTTGTACCGTCGTGGGTGAATATATAAATGCGGCCGAGGCAGCAAGAGAACACACATAATTGTTCCAATTTCATATTCGATAACTTCTTCCTCACAACAACATTATAAACACCCCCACCCACCCACCAATAACATATGGAACGCCACACCGCCCTCTGACATTGTCCATATCCATCGTTTCCTCTCCGCCTCGATTTCTCGCTGCTTTTCCTCCGGATCGTGGAGCGAGCCTTCTTGATGATGGAGGGGTTCGAGAGGGGAAGGTCGTGGAGGCAGACGAGCAGGAACATGAGCCGGAGCATAAGCCGGAACATGAGCAGGACGACCAACTGGGGGATGGAGGACGTGTTCGCAGGGTCAAGGCAGTCAACGAGGACGAGGCGCATCGATGAGGACGAGGAGGCCCTCAAGTGGGCCGCGATCGAGAAGTTGCCCACGTATGACCGCCTGAGGACGAGCATACTCCAGTCGTTCGTCACGAACGAGGTCGAGGGAGGGCGCGTGGGGGACCAGAAGGTGGTGGTCGACGTGACGAAGATGGAATTGAGCGACCGGGCAGCAGTTCATCGACAGGTTGTTCAAGGTCGCCGAGGAAGACAATGAGCGGTTCCTGAAGAAGTTCAGGGACAGAATCGACAAGTAAGTATAAAATTTTATTTACTTTCATTGATCACATTTGCATCGTCGTCATCATTCTAATTTTTTTATTAATAATTTTAGTAATAGCTCGAACAAAGTACACGACCTGAAGGGCGGGTGAAGTAGTATATACCCAATTTATTGACCGAGCAATGGACACTTGTTTATGTATAAGACGAGATGTTTTTATTCTTTTCATTTCGGTTGGTGTGGTGGGTGGTGGAGTTGATTAAATACTGATCACCCCCAAGATTAGGACAAGGCAAAGCAACTTATTTGGCCGGCCAAATCATTTCCCTTCAAATCTGAGATTGACTTGGCTTCATCATTATTTCTGTTTCATTCTCTGCTATAATGCCCGTTTTCTTTTTTAGGTGAAAGGACAGCTATTAAGACAATGAAATCCCACCCAAAAGTTGATGTCGTTCCATTTCCTTAACATTATTTTAATTCAGAAAAGTGGGCAGCCACGATTGGGATCACCCCCGTTTTTTAGCACCAGTTGAATCGACTTTGGTCATATTTTCCTTTCGTAGATAAAAAATTGTTCTACCTTATTATATTCATCATGCCCGGATTACTTGTTCGATTGGACAAGATGGTTTAGTCAACTCCCTCGCATCATCATCAGTATACTCTGAAAACTTCTTCTCATGTGACTCGTTGCAAACTAAATTGGAACCAGATGAACTCCGCTGTGAAAACCTTGAGCAATTCGGGATGCGTTTTTATCCCCTGCATTGCTGCGAGGCCGAACGAATGATGTCGTTTGCCGGTAGATGTCTAAATGTTTTTGGATGACCCATTAAGTTTGCTAGAGTGCTGGTGTGATTTAATATTTTGGGTAAAAGATGATGAAAATCGTGAATGCAGGGTAGGGATACAGCTCCCAAGGGTGGAGGTGAGGTTCGAGCATTTGAATGTACAGGCGGATTGTCATATTGGAAGCAGAGCCCTCCCGTCGCTCTCAAACGTTACCCTGAACATCTTGGAATCGGCTTTGGGGCTCCTTGGGATCAGATGGGCTAAGACGAAGAAGCTTCCCATCCTCAAAGACGTCTCCGGCATCGTCAAGCCGGCGAGGTCAGTACGCCTCGCGCCGTGGAAGCGATCCCCATGTGCTCGTCATGCTAACGCCACCATCTTACATTTGTTTATATGTTCTTGGAAAATTATAGGATGGCACTTCTATTGGGGCCGCCATCATCAGGGAAGACAACCCTTTTACTAGCATTGGCCGGGAAATTAGATCCAAGCTTAAAGGTATGGGCACCACCACTTATCACGTTCAATTAACTTGATTTTAACTAGAATTGGATTGTTCTCAACAACAAGAAAAACGTTTATCACAATGTCTGATGTATGTTCAGGTGACGGGAGAGGTAACTTACAACGGATACAAGCTAAAAGAGTTTGTTCCCCAGAAGACATCGGCCTACATCAGCCAGAACGACGTCCACATTGGAGAAATGACCGTCAAGGAAACCCTCGATTTCTCTGCGAGATGCCAAGGCGTCGGCACCCGATACGGTATGAAACTACGCATTCACATGATGATTTGGTGCAGTTTGGGCTTAGTTTCGATGTGTTTTTTTGGCAGAACTGCTTTCCGAGCTCGCAAAGAGGGAGAAGGATGCCGGGATCTTCCCTGATCCTGAAATCGACCTTTTCATGAAGGTGAAGTTACATTAAATGATTGATCACGTCATTGACCACGCTGCACAGACATTAAAAGAAATGTGATAGCGTCCCTTAAGTTATTTTCTTATAATTTTTGGACAATGCAGGCAACATCAATGCAAGGCCTTGAGAGCAGCCTCCTGACAGACTACACCCTCAAGGTGCAATTACATTTCCTTGATTAATCGTCAAATTGTTTGAAAGATTTTCCCGAGAACGTGCTCCGCTGAACTCTTCAGTTTGACTTGATAGCCCAGTTGATCGATCGATGTTTTCCGGCATCTTAACTCGACTTAGGAAATGTACCTTAGTACCACCCTGACAAAGGTAACTGATGTTGAACAGATCCTAGGGCTTGATATTTGTAGAGACACGATTGTTGGTGATGACATGCAGAGAGGAATCTCCGGTGGTCAGAAGAAAAGAGTCACAACAGGTTCGTGATGTCCTGGGAGTCGTTTGTAGGGGGTCTGTTTTATGTCTGATTAGAGATTCGATGTGGTGCTTTGAAATTTGGTGGTTGTTTGATGTAGTGGCATTGGTATTGGCAGGAGAGATGATCGTTGGGCCAACGAAGACCCTGTTCATGGATGAGATATCGACCGGGCTCGACAGCTCGACCACCTTCCAGATCGTTAAGTGCCTTCAGCAGATCGCACACCTGACTGACGCGACGATCCTGATGTCGCTCCTTCAGCCAGCCCCTGAGACGTTTGACCTATTCGACGACATCATTCTGCTGTCTGAGGGAATTATTGTGTACCAGGGGCCACGCGAGCACATCCTCGAGTTCTTCGAGCGATGCGGATTCAGGTGTCCTGAAAGGAAAGGCACCGCTGATTTTCTGCAAGAGGTAGATGATTCAATCCCGACTCACGTTGAAACACACCTTCGAGTCAGAGGATGATTTCAAGGTGAACCCCGTGCAGGTGACTTCGAGGAAGGATCAAGAACAATACTGGGCAGACCGTAACAAGCCATACAAGTACGTCTCGGCCCGTGAGTTTGCAAACCTATTCAAGCAATTCCATGTGGGGATGAGGCTAGACAACGAGCTCTCGATCCCCTTCGACAGAAGGAAGAACCACCCAGCAGCGCTCGTCTTCACAAAGTACTCGGTCCCGATGATGGAGCTCCTCAAGGCCTGCTTCGACAAGGAGTTGCTGCTAATCAAGAAGAACGCCTTTGTCTACGTCTTCAAGACAGTCCAGCTTGTGCTCGTTGCTGTCATTGCATCGACTGTATTCATCAGGAGCAGGTTGCACGTGCAGCTCAATGATGGGATGCTCTATGTTGGAGCCCTCATCTTCTCGATGATCATCAACATGTTCAACGGGTTTGCTGAGCTGTCAATGGCCATCAATCGGTTGCCGGTATTTTACAAGCAGAGAGACCTCCGGTTTCACCCGGCATGGACGTTCACCCTCCCGAACTTTCTCCTCGCCATTCCCACATCCATGATCGAAACTGTCGTATGGATGATCGTTACTTACTATACCATTGGATTCGCTCCTGAACCCAGCAGGCAAGCATCCGGAACTCCTTTTGCCGAACTCTGCAGTTCTCTGGTCGATAAATGGAACTTAACATCCACCATTGTTCTCTGTTTGCAGGTTCTTTAAGCAGATGCTTCTAGTATTCCTGATCCAACAGATGGCCGCTGGGATTTTCCGATTTACAGCCGGAGTGTGCAGGACAGTGATCATTGCTAGCACGGGCGGGGCTCTGATGATGCTCCTGGTCTTCTTGCTTGGAGGTTTCATAATTCCTCTTCAAAACATTCCGGGAATCTGGAAGTGGGGCCACTGGGTATCTCCACTGACATATGCTTTCAATGCGATGGCCGTCAATGAGATGTTTGCCCCTCGATGGATGAACGAACCGGTAAAAACGATATCATCTATCTGTTCCTCCAAAATTGAAAAGAATTACGATTCCTTATGATCAATGCAATTTCGAAATTCCCAACACAGGGTCCTGGAAACCAGTCTCTAGGCCTGACAATACTTGAGCCCTTCAGCCTCTCAACCGAGAACTGGTACTGGATTGGTGCCGCGGCCCTGTTCGGATTTGTCATCCTATTGAATGTGTTCTACACCCTTGCACTTGCGTACCTGAACCGTAAGCTCAAGCAATACCCCGAGCCTTACCAAGCGAATTTAAAAACTGATTTGTTCAATCATTATGGTAAATGCTGATTGTGATTTTCTGGAACAGCTATTGGGAAGCCTCAGGCGGTAATCTCTGAAGACATGGCAGAAAACGAGCAGGACGAGTCGTTTTCACAATCAAAGGAGCAGACGAGACTGCGGAGCCTCGCCTCGATTATGCGAAACTCATTACCGCGGCCATTATCTTCCGCCGATGGAAATAATACACGTACGGATGAGTATTTTGAATAAGGTGAACTTTTGCAAATCCCTAAAAATGAGATTTATCAGCGAATGACCTGCACTTTTTTGTTATTTCAGGAGAAATGATGATGCGCAGGATGAGTAGCCAGTCGAACACAAACGGCCTAAGTAATTATTCCGAGGTTTCGCTAGATTTCCCGAACGGTATCGGTTCTAAGAAGGGAATGGTCCTACCTTTCACTCCATTGGCGATGTCCTTCGACAGCGTGAACTACTACGTTGACATGCCTCCAGTAATTCCTTTTCGCTCCCCATTTCGTGTATCGGGCATGCTGCCATAATGGCCAATTATGACTCACTCGAACTGTGATATTCTACAGGAAATGAAGGAACAAGGAGTGCCAGAAGAGAGGCTTCAGTTGCTTCGAGATGTGACTGGCGCGTTCCGTCCAGGGATACTGACCGCACTCATGGGAGTGAGTGGGGCTGGTAAGACCACTTTGATGGATGTTCTGGCTGGAAGAAAGACTGGAGGCTACGTCGAGGGCGACATAAGGATCTCTGGGTTTCCGAAGAAGCAAGAAACCTTCGCAAGGATATCCGGGTACTGTGAACAGAACGACATTCACTCACCCCAAGTCACAGTGAGGGAGTCTTTGATTTACTCGGCCTTTCTTCGGCTACCCAAAGAAGTCGGCAGCAGAGAAAAGATGGTGAATATCATGTTTCATTCTCTCTGAAAGGCTACTTGCATTGCTTTCTTGACGACATGAAGCTGACGGGACGAATGATTTTTTCTTTATCAGATTTTTGTGGATGAAGTAATGGAATTGGTGGAGTTGGACAACCTAAAGGACGCTTTGGTTGGGCTTCCGGGGATTACCGGTTTGTCGACCGAACAGAGGAAGAGGCTCACAATTGCTGTCGAGCTCGTGGCCAATCCGTCGATCATATTCATGGACGAGCCAACATCTGGGCTAGATGCCCGAGCTGCCGCTATCGTCATGAGGACGGTCAGGAACACGGTGGACACTGGTAGGACCGTCGTCTGCACAATCCACCAGCCGAGCATCGATATCTTTGAAGCCTTTGATGAGGTGATTGTCAAAAAGTCATAATTTACTTTGGGTGCCAGGAGCCATGGGGAACAATGCTAACATTTTCTTTGCTCCAGCTCCTGTTGATGAAGCGAGGCGGGCAGGTGATCTACGCTGGGCCGCTTTCCCAGAACTCCAAGAAGGTCATTGAATACTTTGAGGTGCGAATATCCTGACAACATCCTACTGAATAACCACTAGACCGCCAGAAAGATCAACATCATTTTGCTTTAACATGAGCGAGTATCGATTTCAGGCGATTCCTGGGGTACCGAAGATCAAGGACAAGTACAACCCTGCAACATGGATGCTGGAAGTTAGTTCGGTGGCAGCCGAAGTGAGGCTTGGAATGGACTTTGCCGAGTACTACAGATCCTCATCTCTTCACAAGTAAATACACTGCAACACGATTTCTCGATCAAACACCCAACTTATCCATGGCTGATGTCAAGGACTTTATGGCAGGAGAAACAAGGACTTAGTGGCCGAACTGCGCGTGCCCCCTCCCAGTGCTAGGGACCTCTACTTCGAGACGCAATACTCTCAATCCTCTTGGGGACAGTTCAAGTCATGTCTGTGGAAGCAATGGTGGACATATTGGCGAAGCCCCGACTACAACCTCGTGAGGATCTTCTTCACGTTGGCTGCGTCCTTCATGATGGGAACAATATTTTGGCAGGTCGGAACCAAAAGGTACATTCATCTTCCGCCGTTTGAATGCAATCCTCTCCATTGTCGTTTGCTTTTCTCAGTCCTTTCGGTGTTTCCTTCAGGGGTAATACGCAAGACCTAACAATGGTTATCGGAGCCATGTATGCAACTGTCCTGTTCATCGGAATCAACAACTGTTCGACCGTGCAGCCGATTGTGGCGGTGGAGCGCACGGTGTTCTACAGGGAGAGAGCCGCTGGGATGTACTCTGCCCTACCATACGCCATTGCGCAGGTTACATGCGAATTCCCGTACATCTTCGTGGAGACGGCTGTCTTCTCAGTGATCGTGTACACGATGGTGAGCTTCCAGTGGACGCTGGCAAAGTTCCTCTGGTTCTTCTTCATCAGCTTCTTCTCGTTCCTCTACTTCACGTACTATGGCATGATGACGGTCTCCCTCACTCCCAACCAACAAGTTGCGGCCATCTTTGCTGCTGCCTTTTACGCCCTCTTCAATCTCTTCTCCGGTTTCTTCATCCCGAGACCGGTAAGTCCACGGGCGCAACATGGAAATTTTGTTCGTGACGAAGGGAGAAACCAACCCTGAACTTTTCTGTTTGCTTACAGAGGATCCCGAAGTGGTGGGTTTGGTACTACTGGATATGCCCGGTCGCTTGGACGGTCTACGGCCTGATCGTGTCGCAGTACCGCGATGTCACGGAGTCGATCACACTGCCTTCTGGGCAGACGATGCAGACCAACGAGTACATCAAAGAGACGTTTGGTTACGACCCCAACTTCCTGGGGCCGGTCGCGGGTGTCTTGGTGGGGTTCACGGTGTTCTTCGCCTTCATGTACGCGTATTGCATCAAGGCGCTCAATTTCCAGATGAGATGAGTTTTGATTTTGTAATCGTAATTGTAATTGTAATAATTATTATTTATTTAACGATATATTATTTAACATTTTACACACCAACTGCTCTTGATCATCATTGATCCAGAATTATTGATTACAATTATTTTAGGACAAATAAATTTGACTAATTTTTAATTCAATGGATCTGGACAATCCCCACCGACACGTCCCTTTTACCACCCACTTTTGCATGTCGGACGGGACGATAATCTCCACCCCTACCACCCTCCCTAACCCGTCCAACCTTCCTGATTTGATTTCCCTCGAGGGGAGTGCCGCCCACTGACAATCCTATCCCCACCCCAGATTCGCTTTCCCCCAATTCAATCTACAGTTTTGGTCTTTACTGGGTGGCCGTTGGAGGGAGGGAGCAGAGAGACATGGAAGTGGGCAACGATGGAAGTGGGAGGAGTGGTGGGGCCGTGGCGGGGTCGGTGTGGGAGAGGCGGATGAGGTCCGACGAGGTCAAAGGTGGGATCAAGGTCTTTGGTATCGTGGAAGGAGTCAATGATGGTGGCGAGGATCTCGGAGTTAAGGTTAAGAGAGCTGGCAATTCGGAGAAGGAGAGTTCGGCTACGGTTAGGAAGAGCAGGAGGACTTGGAGGAATCGTGATGAGCCGGGGAAGGGTACGGGCTTGCATCCCGTGAAGGAATTCTTTGTGTTTGATGAAGTGGGCGAGGGGGATAAATTGAATCGGACTGCTGCTGTTGATGATGAAGCCTGTAAGGAGTTGGGGGTCTGCCACGTGGGTCGGGTGAAAACTGGCTCTGGTCTGAAAGTGCAGCAGAAGTTGCCAGAGTTTGGTAATGGAGGTAATGATGATGATGGTGACGAGTTTTTCGACGATGAGGGGTTGGAAGGAGGAGATGGGTTCAATGATGGGAATGAGGAGGTTGACTTGGGGAAGAGTAATGGGTCTACAGAAGAGATCCGGAGAAGTACCAGGACAGAACAAAAGAGAACAAGGAAGGTCGTTAGTGGAGACAAAAAGGTCAACAATCATTTTACTTATGATGATGGGGAACCAAAATCCATTCATGTCAGGAAGGGAACTCCTCCCATCGGAAGTGGAGTTCATAAAGAATGTAGAAAGCAGGATTCTAGTGGTTTGGATTGTGTCTTAGGTAATGATGGTTGCCTTGCAGACGTGAGAATCGTCTGGCAGAGCCTAGGTGATTCTCTTGAGCTGGGCTCTTTCTGGCTGTTGTTTGAGGTTGTGATCCAATGGAAACAGCCTCATCTTGCTGGTTTCTGTGCTTGAATGCTTTTTTCCTTTTCAGTGGACTTGGTGATGTGGAGAGATGCCATCCAGACAGCATTTGTCTTTGGACTTGGAACTTTGGTAGTCATCTTGTCCTCCTTCACCGGCAATTTCGATATCAGGTATTGAAAGAGCAATACCAAGATCATTTCCGCATTCCTTTTTCCAGTTGCAGGTTTCTTGTGCTGATCTCTTTCCACTTTGGGTCCTGCAGCTTCATTTCGCTAGTGTCGCATTTGGGGTTTTTCGCTCTTGCTACAGTCTTCGTTTGCAAGTCCGTCTTTAGCAGGTGATCCACATAACTTGTGCATTTTTCTATTTCTGATGTGTGAAACTCAGAGTTGACATCTATTTCATTGACAGGTTAGATCTGGAGGCTACTGCTCATGCTGTCCAGGAAGAAGAGGCCTTGAATTTCACGAGATTGGTGCTTCCTTACATCAACACCTTCTTATCAAAGTTTAGAGCACTGTCATCTGGAGATCCAGCTATAACAATGAAGGTTCAGTACAACAGCACTACCACTTCCATTTAGACTAGCTAAATGAGTTGTGCTGTCATGGGGACATTCACTAATTGACTAATGTAATGGCAGCTGGCGATACTTCTCTTTGTGATTGCGAGATGGGTAGACTACCTCAGTGTTGGAGTGATACTAAAACTAGGTACATAAGCGTCAAATTTGTTGAATTGATTGGAAATGATATGAGAATTTGATTGCGGCTTTGGCTCAGACTAGTTAGTTGTCGTTTTTCCTTTGGCTCTTATGGTGGCAGGTTTTATCGGGGCTTTCACTGTGCCTAAATTATGTTCTAAATACTCGAAGCAGATACAAGGCCATGGTATGACAATTGCTTGAACCGAAGTGTCGTCAAGGTCTAATGCATGTTGTGTGGACGAGGGACCCAAGTCCTTTTACAGAAGACTGACTTGAACATGTTTCTGTGTTTGGCTTGAAGGAAAATCTTGGATCCGACGCATGGAGGACGCATGGGACTCGTGGTCTCATAAAAGAGCAGTTGGCTTTGTCGCCTTCTTAATATTGTGGAACTTCTCTTCCGCCATTTCAAGAGTTTGCCTCGGTAAAAAATTCGTTCATACTTATCATAACATTTATTGGCAATCACATGTACAAAAGCAGAGTTTCTGATTAACATTTCTCAGTGCAGTCTTCTTGGTATATTTGGCTTTGAGATACCATGAGCATTCATCGGCAAGACATCCTTCTGGAAACAGTCATCGTGGAAGCCCAGTGGTCACCGGGGGAAAAGGAACATAGGACAGAAAAGCCTGATAAGTAGATCATCAATACATTAAAAATTTTGCACAACACAGATAGGAGGAGAAGAACAGAGTTGTGTTTAGAATCATCATCATCCATCAAAGTTGATCGTCGAATCAACATTTCTGTAGCATCCATTCTGATGTAATAATATCCGGCAACTATGATTCCTTAGCGACTCAAACGGACCCCTTGGACAACCTTCTCGCACCTCTTCCAGATCCATGCTAAGGTAAAAGTTTTATGTTTACGAGATGATTCGTAAAAATAACATTTTACATTACCATCCGCGGCTATCGGACCGACAGGCTTTGCCTTCATTGACCACTCTCTTGCGTAAGGAGGAGTATGAATGAATACATGGCATATGCTGGGAAAAATGGAGCGCCGGTGCGGAGACATCCGGCGAAACTTAGCCTCAGCTGTGAAGTTAATAAAGGGGGAAGCAGACGCCCAAGATTGCTCACAAGCATATGTCAATTTTTCTTCTTAGAAGGATAAAAAATATAAAAGAAGAGCAACTTGCACCAGCAATCGGACCCCCGCCGCAATAATTCCTAATAAAGAAATATGAATAAACATTCTGTAGAAACCAACAGATCCTAATCACAATTATTGAGATTAAAAAAAATAAACCCCAAAATCATCCTCCGTATACGTCCAAATCCACTCCTGCCACCAAAACAATGGTCAGGATCAGGGGGCACCCAGCAAAAACCTTCCACAGGCTGCAACATGAACAGCCACGTGTCGGTATTCCATTCCTCGCTTTCAGATCCCGCCTCTCATTCAACCAATCAAAAAAGCCACCAAGTTCCTGCCTGGGTCCCACCAGGACCGCCTATTCTTGACCGTTGGATCTTCCCACACCTTCCCCTATAACTCACCGGGCGGTGTCGTAACGACGAGGAAGAAGGGGGGAAGGAGAGGCTAAAGCTGCCGCCTTTTGGCTTCCTTTGTCCCGGGTAATCGGAATCCCCAGCCTCCTCCGGATTTATTGATAAGTTCCTGGTGATTTCCCACAATCCCTGCGCCGGCGAATGTGGAGAGATGGTCTGTTTTGCTCCCTTCGGAACACCTGAGTCGTTCGTTGCGCGGGCCGAAATTACGGACGGTCGGAATTGCCACCGGAAGCACGTTGAGGACGGGTGATCTCCCCACCTCCCTTCCGGTCCCCTTGCGATAAGCTTCCCTCGTTTGTTTGACCTCTGGGTTTGTGGGTATTTTGAGCACGAAGTGATGGCCGAGAAGGCGAAGGACGGGGGCGTGCCGTCGCTCCTTCATGGGAAGTACGAGCTCGGCCGCCTGCTGGGCCACGGGACGTTTGCGAAGGTTTATCTTGCGAGGAACGTGGAGACGGGGAAGAGCGTTGCGATAAAGGTCGTCGCCAAGGAGAAGGTGATAAGGGTAGGTATGACGGAGCAGGTGAAGCGGGAGATCGCGGTCATGAAGATGGTGAAGCACCCTCATATCGTGGAGTTGCAAGAGGTGATGGCGAGCAAGTCGAAGATTTACATCGCTATGGAACTGGTCAGGGGTGGGGAGCTTTTCGCAAAGGTCTCGAGGGGAAGGCTAAGGGAGGAGGTCGCAAGGATGTATTTCCAGCAGCTGATATCTGCGATCGATTTCTGCCACAGCCGGGGCGTCTATCACCGCGACCTGAAGCCTGAGAATTTGCTGTTGGACGACGAGGGGAACCTCAAAGTCTCCGACTTTGGGTTGAGCGCATTCTCCGAGCATCTGAGGAATGATGGTTTGCTGCACACCACGTGCGGCACACCCGCATACGTCGCTCCCGAGGTGATATGCAGAAAAGGTTACGATGGCGCGAAGGCGGATCTGTGGTCTTGTGGGGTCATACTGTTTGTGCTCTTGGCTGGATATCTGCCCTTTCAGGACGATAATATCATGGCGATGTATAGGAAGATCCACAAAGGCGATTTCAAATGTCCGCAGTGGTTCTCTTCCGATGCAAGGAGACTCATCACCAAGCTCCTCGATCCGAACCCAAGCACCCGAATAACTATTTCCAAGGTGACGGAGTCTCCTTGGTTCAACAAATCTGTGCCTAAAATCTTAAGTAGCAAGGAAGGATTGGAATTCAATGCGTTCGATTGTTCGGATGATACTGCCACCTGCGGTGATGGAAAGAAGTGCAAGGAACCAGAGTCGCTGAATGCATTCCACATCATCTCATTGTCCGAGGGGTTTGATCTCTCTCCGCTGTTCGAGGAGAAGAAAAGGCAGAAGGAGGAACTGAGATTCGCAACGACAAAACCCGCGAGCAGCGTGATCTCGTCCCTGGAGGAGGTGGCAAAGTCGGGGAAGTTCAACATCAAGAAGAGCGATTCAAAGGTGAAGCTGCAGGGCGTCGAGAGCGGGAGGAAAGGGAAGCTGGGGATCGCAGCAGAGATATTTGCCGTTACTCCCTCGTTCCTGGTGGTGGAGGTGAAGAAGGATAACGGCGACACCCTAGAGTACGACCAGTTCTGCCACAATGAGCTCAGGCCTGCACTCAAGGATGTGCTATGGACGTCGAACCCAACTCCCGCTTGAACGAGAGATGCAGTAATCTTAGGATGCCTGTCTGAATGAACCCCATGTTTCGTCAACTAATGCTGTAATGTGTGCGAGTTAGTTCTGAATTGTCTGTGCATGTATCTTGTTTATGTTTGAACCATTTGGGATTGAGCAATTGTGTGTTGTCCTGGAATCAAATTTCAGCTTCATACCTTACCCTCTTTGATTGGAATTTTTGTCAAAGGTTGGTTATTCCTGAGTTCGCGACTCAACCCTCACAATCCAAACCTGTTCTTGTGACATTCTTGGCGTAGTCGAGTCATTGTCTCTGCATCAGGACGAGATTGATTTGCACCTTGGAATGTTTAGGACCCACAAATGAGAAGAGGGAAAGCAAATCCACGGAAGACAATTATGGACGGCTCCAGGAGATTATAATGATGATGATGAATGACAACCCATTGAGATCTGGACCAACCAAACCACTCAA
Source organism: Melastoma candidum (assembly GCA_023653495.1). NCBI lineage: Eukaryota > Viridiplantae > Streptophyta > Magnoliopsida > Myrtales > Melastomataceae > Melastoma > Melastoma candidum. Next base: position 1,429,954 of record CM042882.1, read on the forward strand.
CCCGACATCATCCACATGCACTGACCATCGCATGATTCTCCTTTCCCCCCATGTGTGAACCAACGATTGACAGAAATCAGGCCTCACAGAAGAGAAGCCAATGGAAACAACTACAACTACTTTTCATGACAAAGGCCCAATCTTTGGAAGACGCAACAAGCAAGCAAGCAATGTCTTGTCCGATCCGTTTGCATGAGCCCAAAAAGCGCTTGCTCGATTACAACCTCTGGTTGAGGTTTTATTTTGTAATGAAATGACAGTAGGATGACTTGGCTGGACGAGTCCGGAGTCATTTGATGTCAACGCCGAAGAGCCTGAATACGCCATGCTCCAATTCGTTCTTCTTCGCCGCAGAATCCATCTCCTCATCCACAATACCGGGATTGTCCCCGGTATCCTCGTCGACCTCCCCCTTGACGCTGCCCAAGTCGAGGGGGATGCTACCAGTCTCCCTCTTGATCACGTCGACCATGCAGAATGTCCTTCCCTCGCTCCCCTGGTCGCGGTACACACACTCGTAGAAACAAACAATGTCCCCCGCGTTCAGCCCCTTGTCCTTCACGAACCGGTTCCAACCCCTAGTGAACACGAAGCTGTGGCTGCTGCTCCAGTAGCAGTACCTGAAATTCCAAGACCTCATGCCCCGGTCGTAGAACACAAGCTGCATGTCTTCCGGCCCCACACCTGTTCCTGCCGCGGCTCTCTCCATGACCCTGGGGAAAAACCTGGTAGCAAACTTCTTCGGGATCACGAGCCTGTTGAGTTTCCCCACATCGCTCGGGGTCAGCTCCTTCTGGAACAGCTGCCGATACGAGAAACTGTCAGGGTTCCTCATCACGATGAGGCTAGGAAATGCCAGGTCGTTCTCGGGCTTCTGCTGATGGAATGACCTCGCCGACAGGTACTCAGACAGCTTGGCACGGTACGTGCCGTCCTTGATCATGGCCAGCACGGCCTCAGTGGTGTGGCAGCTCTGGAATTCGTGCTCCTCACAGGATTTCTGGTTCTGTGGGATGTTCCGGTGGGAATCCCCACTCCGGAGCTTGATCGCTGCGCTGTCGTAGGCCATGGCTGCTTCCTTATCAGATTTGAACGTCCCCAGCCAGATCCTCTGGTGATTTGCATAGATTTGGGCACCCCAGTGGCCATTCTGCTGCTGGACAACTCCTTTGTATTTCTGCGCCAAGGAGATGGCTTTGGTGCGATAGCGGGGACGCTTGTCTGATTGCGGGGTCAGGACGCTGCTGTTCAAGTCAGAAGCCTCTGCGGCAACAACCTCCTCCGTCCCCGATCCAGCAAGCGTACTCAGCATCTCTTTCTCCACTGCCATCCCCTACTGCAATAGCCGCCTAAAGTAAAACATTTAAAAACCACCGGACACCAATAAGACATCGGATCAAACACGCAAACGGGCATCAATTGCACGACGACAAAAAAACATAAACCATATAATCCAAACATGCAATACCACACCAACCATCAGCGAATTTAATCCACAGTACAGGACATATCGCGATTATGAAAAACGATATTTATGCACAACACCATTTGCGAAAAAAGTACTTGAAAATGTCCCTGGGACAAGAAATTGTTGAGGAACATAACTAGTCAAAAAGAGAGAGCAATGAATTGGGAGAAAGTACCAAAATTTGTTACCTTATTATTTCGACTTGATTTAACAACAATATTTCATACCAATCACATGAAATCAGAAGTAGGTTCAAGCATAGAAGATAAAAAAAAATTCAAAATCCATTAGAATTTGAACAGTCAAAATTTCATGCGGAGAACATTTTGACCTACTTTTCGATGTAATATTCCAATCCTTCACCACATTCTCGAAGCGCTAAATGAAGCATCTCAGACAAGCATCGATCAAGGAGAAGTTATGGAGTTGTGTAACGCTGTTTGGACGCTAACAAGGAACAAAAGTGCATATACCAAACCAAATGACGAAAACATGATATAACACCTGTTCAAGCTGACCTCTAATGTGTAATCCCAGAACACCCTCAAACCATCCATTAAAAATTGGTTCTTTAACAAAATGGATTGTGCATATTCCTGAAAGGCCAGCGCGTTTCATGTCACGCCAACGTCGACGATCAAGAAAGTTCCTAATTCCTTGGTATATGCAACCCCAGTTTCACCGATTCAGTAGAGCTTTGCCTTTCCAAACCTTATCTTACCATATACCCGTTGATACTATGGAACATAATTCCTTGATAAAAACCATCCTAAACCGATATCCTATCACCGACATTACGCTCATGGAGGACATTTACTTGTCTTGCTCATCAATTACCGGAGCGATGACCCTATACTCTCCCAACCACCAAAAACCGTTCAAAGCTTAAGATCAATCACATCTCTTTCCTTTGAGACTCAAGAAACTAATTGACACGGCCTGCGCTCTTAGGTAAAAAGTTTCCGCAACTCAACTCTTCTCGACATAGAACCTTCGAACAAACCATCAGAACAAGTCCATTGGCATCCACTTCTACATCTCACCTCTCCACAAAATATCATTACCAAACCAACCAAATGATGAAGCCACTAATCTGGTTCACAATCAAAAGAGAAGTTCGATTACAAAGGCAAAGTCTTTATCTCTAAAGACCAAACCTTTTCAATCATAAAACCCAAGCAGCATACCTTGACCCGATCCCGCTCAACAGTTGCACCATAATCCTTTCCAAGGATCTGAACCGCGACGAACCCATAACGTTGAAGAAACCAATCGAAGGGTCCATGATCAAGTAAAATCGAAGTAGGAACACTCGAAGAACACGAACGAGAGTGGCATTCATGACTTACTAATCGAGACAAACTATAATCCTCCACCAAGGCAAGCAACTCGTCCTCCTCCTCGTCCCCGACAAGGAAACACGAACCAAAAAAACAAACGCCGAACTCCTGCCCAACAATAAAACCTTACGCACAAGAGACTTCGCCAGAGTCTCCATAAGGTATCCCCCCCCCCCCTCCCCAACAAGTAAAGATAGGATGGAAAAACCATGAAAGGAAACAATCCAAACATATTTCCTTCAAGAACAATTTGTAACCAAAAATCATGAACAAGATGAAGAAGCACTCACGTGGGAAAGAGAAATCTTTGGAACCTGATTCCACGATGCCCGATAGCGAGGATGAAATTCATCTGACCAAAATAGGAAACAACAAGTTCTTCCCATATTTCATACCAAATCTGAACAACACCCCACACCCCCTCCCCCCCCCCCCCCCAACCCCCCACAATTTCTTCCAAGTCTTGGACGATGCCTTCCTCAGAGGAACAACAATATATTCTCCATAACCTAATAAAATCAAACCCGAGCGATCAAAAAAGCAAAAAAAAAAAAAAAGAAATATTACAAGTATATCTCAGGCGTGACCCATTAAAGGGATTGAGGGCAAACCCCCCTCACCACCACAACACACACTATATACAGATTGAATGCCAAAGGCGAAGGGGGGGAAAGCAATGAAGCAGGAGAAGAAGATGAAGAGTCGGTCTATGGAGAGGGAATAAAGCGAAAAAAGGGAAACTGTATCTCCCACCAGTTTTTTTTTTTTTGGGGGGGGGGGGGGGGGGTGCAAAAGATAAAGTTCTTCGGATAGTTCGTACCCTCGTGTACTTATCCTGGGATTGTTTTTGTTTTTGGTTTCCGTTAAGGAGTGAATAGTCCGATTCCGATTGATTGACTCACACCCAAACTTGAAAAGCATAACTTGTACCTCCTCCTCCTCCAACACAGAACAGAACAGAGAACATAAGAATATGAACACCATCCTCCCCTCCCCCCGCCCAACAGTGACGAAGAACACACAGCAAAGGAACAAGAGTCTTTTCCTTAATCAATGATGGTAATGATTATCCGGACTACTAGTTACTACCGGGACACGGTTTACTAATTTATTTAAGATAAAAGAAAATAAAACTCAGCCCAACATGTGTCGGGACAGTTGGAGGGAACAAAATCTTAGGTTTAAGATTTAGAGGGCAAAAAAAAAAGAGAGGAATTGAATCGAACTGCACAGATTAAATAAGAACAAGATGAAATAAAAATAAATGAAAATTGTATGAAACTAGGACTTGCACCTCCATCATCAACAAAGCATCGAAAACCCCCACACACACACACACAAAAACACCCAAAGAAATCAGACAAAATCGAGAAACTTCGTGGTTCGGACAAGGGGAGAAAAGGCTGACGGAAAGAGAGTGAGCACGCACCGGCAAAGGAATGATTTATAGAAATGAAACGACACCCCAAACCCATGAGGATGAACCAAAAAGAAAAAAATGAGACCATCACAATTGCCTGCGTGTGCTCACTCTCTTCTGTCAACCCTCTCTTTTCCCACTTCTCTCAATAAAAATAAAAAAATAAAATTAAAGAGCAACGGAACAAGAAATAACATGGGCGCTTCTTGGGCAGCCCTCGACCTGCAACAAGCTAGGGTTCATGAAGAAACCCCTCAAAGGAGTCGAAGGAGAAGAGGAGGATGTGAGGAGGGTACTTTTTTCTTTTGTGTGTGTGTGGAGGCGGATGGTATTGCGGGCGACCAGGGGGACCTTATGCCTAGGCCAATTTTTAAGCAACAAGTTGTCAAAAAGCCTCCCCCGAAGAGATTTACATAAAATTAAAGTAATAATAATAATAATAATAATATGATGGAGATGGGAATGGCGGTGGTGGGTTTTGATTTTGATCTAGTCAAAATGTTTCCTGTTACTTCATTTAGATGAAACCTCATTTGATTATCACTCCCTGTTTCTTCTTGTAAGAAACAAAGGGAAACGTGTTGTCATCCTTCTCCCTTACCAAGAACGTGTCGTTCCTTTGGATCGGTGTGATCGATAGTAAACAACCATTATTTCTTCCTCTTATTAAACAAAGTTTCATGGAAAACAGTACGCCCCCCGAGTTCTTGTTGTCTTTAATAACCTGTCGGGGTCGCATGTTCTTATCCAATAATGTAAAAGCGTTGTTTGGACACTTGTTAATGTCATCGATTGACTCTGGAGGGTCGAATTGGGTTCCGAGAAGACATCGTGGACTTTTTTTGTCTAACTCGGTAATAAGACGCACCCACCCCCTTTTTTGTCTATGTTATTTGCTTTGTTCAAATTTTAACCTTAAAGCAAATTGCCCAAGTAATGCAAATCCAATTTTTGAGTACAATGGGCTGCGAAGAGAATTGGGTTAAAGGGCACAAGCCAAAAACGATAGGGCTTAAATAATGTCTCCATGAAGAATTTTGGCCATTATAATTCGGAACAGACGATGAAGAAAGATGAAGGGAAGGAAAGCCAAGAGAACACACCGGGGCAAAGCTAAGATTACTTCTGGGGAGAATTTGAGCACTAAAACTAAATGATTCCTCCTCTCCAGGGAACACCCAAAAGTAGAAGTCCCCAAACGGGAAGGTGGGGGGGGGGGGGGGGGGGGGACTTAATTCGACTTCACATACTCCAGCACCACATGGCGAGCCTCAGTCTCTTCTCCAAAGTCCTGGGACATTGTCAATGGGTTGCGGAAAAAGGTTACAGGTGCAGAGGAAAGTAATTGTTATAGTCGCATGACGGGGAGGGGAAATGAGAGTACCTTCAAGACAACGCAGGAGCAGCCCACGACTTTCCTCGCCTTCCCCTCAGAGTCGATCTTGCACAGCTGCACACGTTAAAGGCAGAAAGTGACAGTCGGAAACGGGTAAGTTGTAACGGAAAGGGGCCTGCGTCGTGATGGAAGGGGATAACTTACGCCAGCCCATTCACCGAGGGTCTTAGCACTGGGCACATTGATCAAACTGACGTTGTGCTCCCCGCAGAGTGCCTTGACCAACTTAATGTAATCGGGCTGATTGCAATCCTCAGCCAACACGCATAGCAATGCCGCGTGCTTCTCGATGGCCTTTGCGGCCTCATGAAGTCCCCTTACGAGCCCTCCGTGAGCCAATGACTTCCTCAGGACAACCTGGAGGGCAGTCATCAGGTCCATGGGCTCACCAGGAGCTGGGGCGACGGGCTCGACCACGGCAGCAGCTTCTTCACTGAAGAATACACATGAAAAAGAAACAGAAACCTTAATATTGCTCGTACGAAACAGAAAGAGCTCCTAAATTCTACAACAGTAACAGATTGCCTCCATGGCGTCGGGAAAAACAAATAGACAATTGCAAACAAAGCATCACACAATTGAAGTCCACCATCCCGTAATTAGACACATCCGAAACGAACTTTCACCAGAATCTTCATCAATCTTAAATCAGGACAATGATACCCAATCACACACGAAAAAATTCCACGGGAAACTCTACAGGATAAGATCAAGATTCCGCGACATAAAAAATTGGAAAGATCCTCTTACCCCGACATTTTCCTTGGCTGTCCTTAAACCAAGGGGGGACTCCTTCCTGAATCCAGAAACAAGCGCAGGAGAAATGTCATCAGCAAATTATCCAATAAAAAAAATGAAGGTGACCAAACACAAATACCACAATTGCCAATTGACCACGCAGCACGAACCAGGGACTGCCGCAACAAAAGCAACCAGCGAATCCATCGCATTTAGCATGCAAACCCAGAAACCAGGACAATAAGAACACATCGAATTCACTGACTAAGGCAACCAATCAACGCCTACTCTAATACCACCGGGTCACCGGCTAAAACCATCGACTAATCCAACATGAGATAAGGTGAACACAAGGACTCCGATCACGGGAACTGTAAATTAGCATGAAACTTGCTTTTACCCGATGAGGACTCTGTGGCGGCGGAGGAAGGGCGGTCGAAAGAGGCAGACTGGGGCGGGAGAAGAGGAAGAGTGGCGAGGGTTAGGGTTTTGGAGTGGTATTTATGTAAGGGTCGTGCGGGGTATGCTTTGCAATTTTTCCTTGTTTGAGGGGCTTTTCGTAATATCAGTGACTGTTACTTATCCTAAGATGCATCCTTTAAGATTTTACGATTTGACCCAGTTACAAATTGTACGAGTCATATAGATTCTGACAACCTTTGTTTACATGAATTATTACATAATTGGTAGGCACGATGTCTTGGTCTCCATGACTGTTGCTAGGAAGTATTTGATTAAACACAATGGCCAAACAAAAGGAGGGCCAAACCACCCAAAACTTGGAAACTTGACGATCTACATTTCAAACTGGGTAAGGTAAGTTTTGGCCTTTATACATAAATAAGGTCGACAGACAATGGAATCAGAGAGTTTGGCGTCGGCTGCCTCCGCAAAAGGCCCGCGAAGATGTCCGTGGCAGCTCAGTTCAACCCAATCTGGCCTCTCTTCTGAGCACCTGAGAGAATGACAACACGGCAGATTCAGGAACTGATGCGTATTAAGAAGACCGACTTCAGACGGCCGTCCTTAATGAAAGGACGGTCAACCAGAGAGCGAAACTAAGGCATGAATTATCCACATCTACATCATACATAGAGATGCTTCAACTCATCACGGACCACGGGAAAAGAACTAAAAATTCATCTTTACTTTCTAGATCTCGAGATAACGAGAAGTCAAGAACTCCGTGGTCCTTTATATCATCGTGGACAAGAAATATGATAGTCATATAGAAACAGGTTGTGGCAAGAAATGTTCATATCTTAAGAAAAAAATTGGAACACGCGTGATTTTACACGGGAGAAGAACAATAGCATAAGAAAATCAGGATAAACAGTGTTGAATTTAATTGTGTCACCTCTTCAGCAAATTTTACGAGTATAGTTGTCCGTGGCCTTTGCTGCCCCTCCACCGGAACAAAATGTGCAGTTACAACAGCCGGAAAACCTGCGCTATCTAGGACGCCCTACACCAGACAAAACTATAACTGCGGACAGGCAACCAAAACAATTACAAGTCCAAGGAATAGAAAGCAGCAGGTTCTTACCCTCACTATTCCAGCCACAAATGCTCCACAATTGAATGTTCCCATATCTTTTGGTATGGATATAAACCTGCAAATTGAACAAGAAGCGAAAAACTGGAAGACGATCAGCGGTTGTAAAGAGAGTCAGCACTGAGTACAAGAATTGATCTTTATTCCTCAGTATAGCCACCGGCTGAATGAAGTTCAATTACATTGAGAATACACGTGAACTCTAAACTATTACCTGTTCACCAAGAGTTCCTTCTCGCTAATCATGTGCTCATCTTCATGTTCAGTGCCTTTTTCAAGAGAATCAGCAACATAAAATTGGTAAGAATGAGTCTCTGGAGATAAGACCAACAAGCGATCCCGCATGCAAGTGGAAACAACATGTCCAAAGCATAGAAAGCAGTACATGTACAACAATAAAACATAGCACAAGAGGCCAGACACTTTGTATTAGATGTGTATACCTCCTGGAGACATCAATTAGTTTTAAACAGCCACTTCATCCATAAAACCCAGATTTCCCAACCCTGACTATCCTGAACTCCTCATACCATATTCTGAAGATTTTAGATTGTTCTAATCTCGATGACCCACCTTTCCGAACAAAACCTTCCACACAGTGCTGTGGACAAAGGATAAGATGCCCACTAAACGGGTTTCCCTTCTGTTTCCCTGAAACAGGACCCAGCACAAGTGTTAGTGTGTAAGAGGTATGATTTATTAAGGAGAAGAATCTTGGATCCTACAGAAAAGAGGGTCTGAAACTGCTAGCCACATGAGGTCATTAACTCTGCCTACAGAGAAGGTGTTTCACCTATCACCATTTCCCTATGGCAAAGAAGTTCAAGAACCCAAGCCCCAACTGCATAGCCGGCATCTTCGAGCTTGTTCCATCCACACAGAATTTGTTACCAAGAGTTCATCTCTACTGATCATAACGTCTAAGAAAGACGACACCACAAAAACATCAATGCAACGGTCTGCTTTTCTGGCGATCTTCAACAACACATTTCAACAGAAGGCACAAACTCCAGCCGCAGCTATGCTATCTGGCGACAACCCATAAATCGGTACCACAAAACGTAAAAATGGCTGAAGAAGGAAGCGTTTACCTCCGCTCCAACTCGGCGATGTTGTCGACCTGAGTCTGGCTATACTGAACGAGCTCCGAGGACAAGAACGAGAATGCGCTCAAGCTCACCTACACCAAGTTCCCCCACCCATTAAAAAAAAAAAATCCAAATCCAAACCCGAATTTAAAAACGAATAACCCTAAATCACTCCAGGAAAGTACATCGCCAGATCAGTTCAAGTGACTGATCATAGAAAAACGCATCCATCGGCTTCAATAACAGACCTCTTGCTTCCCTTTTTCGAGGGGCTTGTCGAGGACGTTGGTGTACTGCTTGATCTTCCCGACGCTAATCATGGCTTCCCCCTCCTCTCCCAAGACAAGGAGACCCCTCTCTCCCTCTCCCTGTCTCAAGCAGATTAAAAATGGCGTCTTTTGAGTAGAGGATGAAAGAAGGAGAACATGAAGAATATGGGGAGCCCCTCTATAATAAATTAATTCCATTTGGTCTTATAATTACGAATAACTACAGAAAATGTATTTCGAGTTGTCACGAATTTGGATGACGGCGAGCTTAGAGGAGGAGGAGACAACTTCCCCAACATAAAACCCTTCTCGAGGCGAGCACTCAGCGCCGCCGTCGCCGCCTCCGGCCTCCTCCTCCTGACCCTGTGCCTGTCCTCCGACGATTTCCCGTAACAAGGGGGAAAGCGATCGCCATCGTCACGCATGGAAGAGGACGACGAGTTCGGGGACCTCTATACGGACGTCCTCCGCCCCTTCGCCTCGCAGACGTCTTCTGCCGCACCTGTGCATACGGTCAATCCCGACCCCGTTGGCCCCCGGCGTGATGCCGTCCTTCCACCAAGCAAGACCCTAGCTCTGTCCCTTAATCCGATCAGAATGGAGCAATCTGGAGAGAGTGCTTTGCCCCAATCTAGGGCTTCTGGGCCCAAGTTGGATGATCGGTCGAGGGGTGGAGCTGATGGGAGCTCCAAAGGCTCAACTTTGCTGAGGTTTGATATAGAGGAAAATGTCTTTGAGGATGAGCAGCCGGGGATCCCTGGGGTGTCTGATGGGAAGGATTCAGGCAGGGCTGGTGGCGATTGGGATAGTGATAGTGACAGTGACGATGACTTGCAGATCGTTTTGAATGATAGTAATAATAACGGGAACATTCATGGTGGTTACGGACGTGGCGGAGTTCGGGACGGTGATGACGACGACGAAGATGGTGATCCACTAGTGATTGTGGCCGATGATGGAGATGCCCATCAGGTTCTGGGTGAGCAAGAGTGGGGTGATAACACATTGGATACTGGAAACGACCAGAAGAAGGAGGTCGACGGCAAGGCAAATGGAGGAATGGGGGGAGGCACGGTCCCTGGTTCGGCTGCAGATGGGAAAGTGGGGTTCAGTGCGATGGGGTATCACCCGTTTCATTCTCAGTTTAAGGTTAGTTGTAGTTGGCGTATTTCGTATCAATTAGACAATGGTTTTTCGCTTTGCAAGCTGAGGAGTTGCTGGTGAATGTAAGAACTGAATGGCAATCTATTGGTGTATTCAAATATGAGGAGTTTTCTTTTTCTCTGTTTTATTGTTTTATTGTTGATAAATGAGGACTCATGCATGCTTTGATAAGTTTCCATCAACAGCTTCCAGAAAGCAGCCCACAATGTCGATGACTCTAGCTTGAAAATTTGTGGAGATCCTGTTAAACAAGCCTGTTCATTGGCCAAAGGATTAATTTTGGGTTTGTTGCTTGGTGAAGATTTCACGGCATGACTGTACCGATCGCTTTCTTAAGCTGGTGTACTTCAGAACAAAGTGTCTTCAGTAAACCTTTAAAGAGCATATTATTCTTAGTTGCAAACTGGTTTCACTCTTAACTGCCAGTCTATTGACTAATAGCAGTTTTACAATATTTACAAATCCAGTCCCTGGAGATCCTTTACTCAGAGCATCATCATTCCAGTAAATAAGGGTCTTACATAACCTTAAGGCCTGGGATAGTGCATCCTGAGCCCCTCTGAGATATGAAAGCCAAATAAATGTCATGAATATTACAAAAACTGGCCATCACATTGCCAGATATGCAATGTTTTGGCAAACAAATCTGCATGGATCCTTATTTGGTACACTTATCCAACATTTACTGTTGATTGCAGTATGTGAGGCCCGGTGCCTCACCCATGCCTGGATCAAATTCTTCTGCTCCTGTTGGTGCTCCTGGCCAAGTTCGTCCACCCCTTAACATAGGCTCTGGACCTGGCCGTGGAAGAGGTGATTGGCGTCTATCTGGAATGAAGAATGCTTCTGGATTGCAGAAAGGGTTTCATTCAGGTTTTGGAATGCCTGCTTGGAGTTCAGGACGAGGTCAAGGGGGAGGACTGGAATTTTCACTTCCATCTCACAAGTGATAATTCTATCCTATGAGTGATTTATACCTTCAAATGCCCTGAAAGTGGGAATAATGAGCAACTTATCTTTCATGCAATTGTTTTTACACTAGAACTCCATAACACTGTATGTATGAAGTAATATGTTGACTAGCTGTGTTTATTCTTGCTGACTTTAATAAGAGACCACGAGTACTTCACATAAATCATTTTTCATGAGATATTGACTTATGCACTTGTGGTCGTGTTGCTATATCATAATGACTTCATTCTTACACTATCGTTTTTTTTTTGTCAACCTGACTTTAGATGTTCATCTTCTCTCTTTTATCTCCAATCCAATGTGTTGTGAACAATCTCACTTGTAGCTTGTTCTTTATTCTGACCCACGAGAAATTTTGTTGCCATATCAAGAGATAAGTTATCTGTCGCATTGGCATCCCCGTAAACTTCTCATTCTTGAATTCTAGGACTATTTTTGAGGTTGACATTGATCATTTTGAGGAGAAACCATGGAGATATCAAAGTGTTGATATTACGGACTTTTTCAACTTCGGTTTGAATGAGGAGAGCTGGAAGGATTACTGCAAGCAGCTGGTAAATTAGGGTCCTTGACTTAGACCTCAAGGTTTCAAAAACAGCAACTCAAAACCTCTGCTTTAATTTTCTGCAGGAACAACGCCGCATGGAGACTACTATGCAAAGCAAGATCCACGTGTATGAGAGTGGTCGGACAGAAAAGGTACGAACACCATTCATCAAACTTCCAGACAACTCCTTTTCTCGTAATTTATAGGCTCATTATATTCATTTTTACCTTCTTCTTTAGGACTTTGATCCGGATATGCCACCAGAATTAGCAGCGGCTACTGGTGTTCATGAAAATTTAATAGACAATGCAACTATTGAAAAATCAGATGCCGGACAAATTGGCTTAAAAGCATCCATTCGCATGCGACCAGCACTGGTATGCACAATCATCTTCAACATATGCTTTGTCCTAGTTTCTTTGTTCTTTCATCCTACTGCCTGGGATTTTGCTCCCTTCTGTACATTCTCCTCTAAGATGCTATAAATGCATCATCCAAAGAATCTTTTACGATGTGCAATTAATCTTTAAATTGTTAGAATAGATAAATATGAGCTAGTAAAAATAAATTCTTTTTGTTAAATGGAAAGATGTAGAAGGATGATTGTCCTCTGCTCCAGACTGTTGAGAATGGATGGGAGTTGAAGTTGCTTCGCCAGGGTGTGATGGCTTCTTCCCTGCCATATCAATAAAATTAATTATAATTGGTGTTCAAAGTGACAGTATTAACAATTAGATACTCAAATGATGAATTTTCTTAATGAATATTACCCACAATCTATAGTTTAGTATTGAAGCAGGAGGTCTTGCTGAATTTCTTAGTATGTGCATTCATACTATTGTACAACTATTGATCTCAAGATTGCCCACAATGGGAGATGTGATTCCATCCTTTAACTAGTTTTTCTCCTTCCAGCCCACCGGGCGACCAATACAGGTTGAAACTGGTTTTGTGGATCGACTTCCTTCAATTGATACCCGTCCTCCTCGAATTCGTGATGCAGATGCAATTATTGAGGTAGATCTACAATTAATAAGAGACCTAGTTGAATTTGTGATGCTCATTTGGCCTTGTAGTATCCTTATTTGTTATTTTCTGTTTGGAAACCAGATTGTTTGCCAGGATTCTGCTGACGACAATTCCTCTGCTAGTGGAGCCCCAGAGTGCACTGATACTGAACCTACTACCACAGACCTTGGAGGGCAGCATATAGTTGAAAATAGTGCCGCAGATGAAGATCGAGGGAATATCCCAGTGTCTCCTGGGGGCCAAAAAAGAGAAACTGATGAAAGGAGTACTACTATGAAATTCAGTCAGCGTGAAACTTATGAAGGGGAAGAAGATTCATATCTTGTTCACGGAGGATCACCTCAGCAACGTCCACCTTCTAGGAAACTCATGCAGGATGCTAATGATTCTATTGGGGAGAGGTATGATTAATGGATGAACAGGAGGGTGTTGGTTTAGTTTGCTTTATTTGCTTTTTTTTTCAGGATGTTGGATCTTATTCCATAGGTTTTAGCTAATAGAAAAGGAATGAGCATCGTGAAACCAAGAAAATGGATGGAAAGACCAGAGCTATCTTTTTCACGAGAACCTTTAGTGAAAGAATATCATGTTAAATTTATTTAGTTTTTCCTAGATTAGAGTCATTCTTCTTTCAGTTCAACCCATTATTTAATGAGAGCGAGGTAATATTACTTTAAAGGAAATCATTTCTCCCTTGTTTTCTCTCATCTCCTTTTATTGCCATACATGAGATGGTAGTTGAAATTCCATTTCTGCACCCTTTGTTTACACATAGTATGGATTTTTCTTGTTGGATTGGTGACTAGAGTGAACACCAATGACAGTTTGCTGGTATATCTGTGACTGATATTTGTTTGAGCCCTTGAACTGATGGCTCGGAATGACCCTATTGTCGATTTTCTAGTGTTATTCCCTTGTGAAGCTTTGGTATCAAATAGAACAACCCGGTTATGCGATTACTTCATCTGCTGGTTTCAAAATTATAAGTATGTACTTATCAAAAAAATTACAAGCTTGCATTTCCTTTGCAAGAACTGAGTTCAGTTTTTGCTTCATGATGTGGTCGCCCCAGGGCTTCTAGGTGAAGATCTACTGGAGTGCATGCGTGCGTATTTCATTGGTTGAGTAATTTGCCGTCTCTCAAGATGATTGGATATAATTTCTTCATGAGTATGATTGATGGCAGTGTTGATTTTTTGTTTTTTATTTAAAAATCTTTGTCAACTCAGTTACAGTTTTACTTTAACTATTAATATTTTATAGGCTTGTTCAAGATGATTCCTTGCAACAATCTCCTTCTCGCAGTGAGGAGAATATTGAATCTCTTCAAGAACGTGCCAAACCAAAAAATGAGATTGTGGACAGCGATGGTGCTGAAATAGAACTACTCATGGAGAGGAACCATGCCCTTGAGAACAAGCCTTCAGCAGCTGACCGGAGCTCTGGATTAGAGACTGAGGAAGTTACTTCAGACTCTCAAAAGGCTATTGGTAAAAGCAAAACTGGAAAGGAGAAGCCAGATTCTACTGCCATCCAAGAGCTTGAAGGGGTGGGGGATGCTGGGGCTGCACGAAGTAGTGAAAATAGCAAAGCGAGATCGAGCAGCAGGGAAACCTACAAATGGCGTGATGGAGCTGATGATGAAGTTGTTCAAGGTGATCTTTCTACGCGGAGAGTCGCAAGAGGTATACCTGAAGATAATGAACCGGATTCTCGAAGAAGAGATCATAGTAGAAGACAAGAAAGGGAAGGAAGTAATGTCTCCATGAAGGCCATGGTGGATCCTCACCGAGATTGGGATTCTGGCTCCGTCCACAGTTTGCCCATTGAGAGGCGGAAGGACAGGGATCACCCAGATGTGTCTCGGAGAAGGCAAGAGGATGAGTTCGATTCTGAGAGGATTAGGGGTGAAGATTCAAGGAAGAGGGATCGGAGCGATGAGTTAGGGCCTAAAGACAGGAGCAGGGTTCGTGAAAATGAAAGGGATAAGAAAGAGGACTATCTGCCTTCAAAAAGGCCATTGGACAATGGCATTTACAAGAGTAACTATGAAAAGGAAGCTGTGACAAGGAGGGAGAGAGATGAATCTCTTAGGAGTAGATACGATAATATGGATGACCACCGCAGCAAAAGAAAAAGAGTGGAAGAATTTGTCCGGCGAGAATTTGACACAGAAGAGTTTCTTCGTGAAAGTAGCAGCCGTCAAAAGAGAGAAAAGGACACCTTTATTGACCTAAGACAGAGAGAGGAGCACAGAGGTAGAGAGCGAATGGAAGATCCCCACTCTTCTAGACTCAAGGATGGGGACTCAGTGCAGAGGGGAAAAAATGACCAGTCAAGGGACAGGGAAGAGAGGCACAAGGCGAGGCAGAATCATGAAGGAAGTCGTGGGAAGAGGGAAAGAGAAGAAGATCGAGCTGGTTCGAGAATTGGACGTGTTGCCGAAGAAAAGTCAAGGTCGGGTCAGGAGAGGACAAGAGATGATCATAAAGCTTCTGAGAAGGAGTACCAACATAAGGAGACTGCTCGCCCCAGGGAGCAAGTTAGGAAGAGGGAGCAAAACGAGGAGAAACATCTTCCACATCAGGATAACATTTATGCACGTAGTAGGCAGTTACCCGGTGAAGATCGAAGATCCCAGCATGAAAAGTCTAAGAACCGTGACCGTTCCCAAGATAATTTAACAAACAATAGGAAACTCCATGAGAGCCATAAGAAGAACAAGGATTCTCAGAGTGATGATCCGTATTCTTCGAGGAGGACTCAAGAAGATCGGACAGACAAGACTAACAATACGGTATGTTCTAGTGAATCCAGTTTGGATCTAGATAAGGATGTGGGCTAAAAGTCGGAAAAAATTCCTCCAATGGTACATAGAAGTTAACAAAGTTGTAGCAGTCACTTGTCTTGGTCACGTTCAGTAATGAAATGCAGGGATCTTAGACCCAAATCATATGCATTCCTCTGTCAAGTATTGACCTATTTTACAACCTCCTCTATACTGGATGACAGTATTTATATTTCTGCTTTACCGGTGCGTAAATTCATCAGCACTGGGGTGATTTTATTCTATTTCACTTCTCTCTGATCAATTCTTGAGTGAGGGTTTTCTGCTATAGCTTGTTTAGGCTTGCTTCCTTTAATTTTGATTTAAATCATTTTGTTCTTCTGAGGAAGGGAAGAGCCTAAGCCTTCTGATTTATCCCGATTCCTTCTTTTCTTCTTCGTTATTTGGTCTTTCCTTACTCATATAGTTAGGATGGATCAGATGTTGTGGGTAATAATTTATCTTTCCATAAATAGACTTCAGTTTTTGTTTTATTCTATGTGGGTCTGCATCTTCATGCCCTTTATATTCATGTTTCTGTTTGTTGTGCGATTAGTGATGTGAAGCCATTGTCAGTGTCCTATTCCAATTGCATTGTCTGTCAGGCTTTTAACGACCTTATATATATGTCAGAATCTGAAATATAAATTTTTGGGAGTGTTAATGAGGCATTTGATTTTGTAGAAGTCCTGTACTGATGAGGAACTATGGTCTTGCATGATTAACATTTCCCCTTTCTTACATGTGAATTGTCGCCATAGTGGAAATTAATATCTTGATCATCGTGGAAACTGTGTTTCATAGAAGGTGATGTATGGATTTTTTAAGTTTGAAAATTTATGCTTTCAAGTGGTCGTTAATGCAAGGAAAAGTGGTATCAATTTTATGAAAAGGATTCATTCATTGAGCTGAATTAGTTTGTTCTGACTAAGAGTTAATTGGTGATTTCTGACCAATTTGATTTTGGCATTTGCTATCTGTTACTTTTCAATTCAGGGATCGAGGGGTCCGTCCAAGCTGGGGAGCAAAGATCCAACTGACTCAGAGCAAATTCCTTCATCAAGAGCTGATAAAGAAGCAGGGTCCTCTGAGGATGAACAGTCAGATTCTAGAAGAGGGAGGTCCAAATTGGAACAATGGACTAGCCACAACGAGAGGGACAACGATCCTAGGCCATCATCTTCATCGAGATTTAAGGACACGGAGAAGAATGTCAAGCACACTGCACAAGAGGCCAACAAACTTCAGGACCCCGCTAAGGCATCTGAGGCTGCTGAACAACTCCTTTTGTCTACTGAAGGGAAAGATGTGGTTGATGTTGAGAAGAAGGATATCCCAGCAAAACCTTTGGATAATGCTAAGCACCTTGATACTGTGGAGAAGTTGAAGAAACGTAGTGAGCGCTTCAAGCTTCCAATGCCGAGCGAAAAGGAGGCCCAGTCTGTAAAGAAGATAGAAAATGAACCTTTACCGACCTCCAAAACGGAGACAGTGGTGGATTCTGAGGTTAAGCCAGAGCGTCCTGCCCGTAAAAGGAGGTGGGTTAACAACTAAACCGTGCTCTCTCCTTCTAGGGGGAAGATCCTGCTATTGTGCGGCAACTGAAGACTGCTAGTTGCTATCTGTGATCTTCCTCTCCAGCCGTGTCTTGTAAACCATTCTGCCTTCATTTTTACCCCTCCCTTTATTGTATATACTCAAGTCTCGTGGGAGGTGCAGTTTTCTTCTCTGCTTCTCGACCACGTTCCTGTGTGGCTGGTGGACAAGACCACATACTGTGGTCACCTATTCATCAGATGGAGAGGCAGAGTGAGGTCGATGCTGGTATCATGAAGCTGCGGTGTCGGAGGCCGCTGGTGGTTATGCTGCGGTTGCTGGTAGGAGGGAGCTCGTGTGGGATGTTGGCAAGCGTTTAACACAGAAGACGGAGGAGGATGCAGGAGGGACTGGGAGTTACAGTCCCCCCCCCCTCCCCCCCCCATTGTGTTCTGAAGTCCCTTTTTACTCTGGCTGTTCCCTTTGTATCTTTACGATTAATTAAAAATGTATACTCTCTAATTTCTTTTATAGCTGAGGATGATGATGATGATTTAACTTCAGCAGTAGGGATTTTACCACTTGCTTTAATCTAAAAGTGCACGTTTTTTGTATTAAGCAGATTTGTTTTAGATTTTCATAATCTTTGAATGAGAACATACAACTACTCGTAAAGCTGGTTCCTGCTTCTGCACAACGTCAAATTTAAGTGAACAACCTGGTCCTTCGGGCAGATTCGGCTGAGGAAGAACTAAACCATCACATAGAGACGCTGCTTTGTGGGTCGCTGCTGGTAAGTTGCAACTCAACTGGCTTTCACTGAACGATGCCATCACGGACAAGTTCACTGTTCTTGACAATGTCCAGTGGTTCGAAGTCCTCAACAGGATAATGGGGAAGTCCCTGCCAGCCCTGCAGTTAATGGGACCTGGGAGACTCGTCAGCGAGAAGGCGAGGGACTTCTTTCGATGGGTCAACGTAAGAGGCTGCAGCTGGCCAGGCTGCTGGCGATTGATCAGCCAATTTGGTTGCTCGATGAACCTTCAGTCACATTGGACGACAATGGCGTGCAGTTGCTCAAGCACATCATCGCCAGGCACAGAAAGAAGGGAGGGAACGTCCTCGTGGCCTATTGAGATTGAAGATGCCAGGGTGTTGAGGCTGCTGCGTAGGTTCCATGACATTGGTGGACATGCTGCATCGTGCAGAGATATCATAACCCGCTAGCGGACTCGCAGACGTGGCGATACATAGGAAATCATGGTTGGATCCTGTTTTGGGTTACTCAGATTTACAGCCGGTGATAGTGGACGGTGGCATCTGATTTATTGATTTCTTTTCTCTCTTGGCATATTGGAAACTGCAGTAATGACCTCAGTGTGGACAAGCAGCATTAACCAATCAGTGATGATTGCTTTCCGTGTTTTGTCCAATTATTTAATAAACACTTATATGATTAACTAAACTCACTCAAATACCCATTATTAAAATATAACGAGTCAAGAACATAAATAATTCAAATCTTACCTTTAAAATCAATAAGAAATAATTTGTACATGTAAAAAATTAAAGAATATTAGTCAATAACGCTGTTTATGCGAAATACATTGGTTAAAATCATATTTGTGGTCGCCAAATTTTATTTTGAGCTTCGTTGCTTCGTAGTGTTAGGGCTTAGCGCAATATTAATATAACGGGAAAAAATTTGCAAAATTGAATAGATAATTTAGAAATACAGAAAATAAGGTCCCAAAATCGGATTTAATATATCTGTGTTCACTTATGAAAAAACTTAGAATTATCTGACTTTTTTATGGGGTATTTTGGGAGTCGAACTTTATAAATCGGAGTTTGAAAAGACATTAAAAAAAAGTATACGTCCTACTTCCAAGAAAACCCTTGACTAAGTCGGACTTTATAATTCTGAGTTCCTTTTATGAGTGAACTCGGACTTGTAAACTCCGACCTCGGAACATTATTTTTGAAAATTTAAAACCATATACCTTATTTCACAAATTTTTTTCTCGTCTAACACTATTTCGACACTTTCCTCCACTTCGTAAACTATTTTACGACATAATTTTTTAATTTTAAAATTCATTTTCCTTAAAAAGAAAAACAAAATCTATGGCATTATTAAACAAATTTTAAAAATTACGAGCCGCTCGCTACCAGTAACAAAACTCAGTTTATTTTAACAATACAACACCCGACCTCATTTCACCCAACCTGAATGGGTTCCGGTCGTCAAAATCTCCGATAAAGATATTTCGGCGAAGGCGCGTAATCGTTTGCCCTGACAATGGGACCCAAAAGCGGATGCCTGAACGATGTGCAGATCTGGGATCGCCGCCTCACATCACGTAGGCGTTCCCAAGGTCCCCCCATACATCAATCCATTATTGTTCAATCAGATTTCAAATTGGCAAATTTGCCTCTCTGTACTAATTTTCCGACTGGACTGATATTATCTTCTGGTGATTCGATGATAATACCGGGATTTCCGAGGTCAAAATAGTTGTCCGAGGGAATTCTTGGTTTTGGGTGACTTGGGGCGATGGAGAAAGGTTCCTGGGCATGCACGGTTTTCACGCAGGTTTGTGTCTGCGTAGCCCTCTATGTCTCCTTTCATCTGGGTCTTCCTCGGGAAGAGGCAAGTAGAGGATATGATGGTATGATAAGGATCGTTGGTGGCGGCCACGGCGGAGGTGATGGCGATGTTGGTGCCGAAGTTTACTTTATCACTGTCAGAGGCTGTATTAGACCTGAGATTAAGCAGAACAGGGTCCTGAAACTGGTGAGGACTTACGGTGAGTAATAATGTTGAATCTGAGTTATTGTTGCTGATTATTTATCTGTGTGTTATTGTTGCTTCGTGTAGATGGAGAAAGTGGCAAGGGCTTACAGAGTAGGGTTTGTGGTGGACATCTCCGAGGATGGGGAGGATGATGTGCTCTTGCAGAAAGTAAGGACTTGCATCGAAATTATAACTCCTTGCCTCAATATTCATGGATTTCCAAACAAATTTGAGGAATATGTTGGATTAAATCCTTCATGGCCTCGTCTTTTGATTTTGAAATAGCATAATTTGCCCGAGATCGATATCTTGTTCTGGCTTTCATGGCATCTTCCACAATGATGCCTCTATCGAATTTGAATATTTTGCAGGGTGCTGAGTATTATAGGTCACTGAAGATTCCATGGCAAGTATTCTTATACAGTAATGCCCTCCGAGTACAGATACTGGGATTAGATTTTATTCGGCAACCACGGAGAAGTGACAGAGATTAATGATTCTGTAGGTACATTACTAAATCTTCGGCAGGAGGAGAACAGCATTACATACAGCAGATTGAAATCATGCATGGGAAAACGTTAACACTAGTAGGTGTGGTTGCCAGTTTCTCAATGGTAGGCTCTCCTCATCTTCTTACAATGCAGTTTTTCTTACTTATTCCTTATATGAATAAAATGGCCTTGTTTTCTGGTCAAGGAATTGTTTGTGGTCTTTGTCAGCCAGCATCATATAATTTCTAGAGTCACTATAATATCTTCCATTGTGTACGTGCACCCTTCCGTGACCTCGCGGCGCGGGTTGATCCTCCCTTAATTCTTAATTGGGCTTATTCGGGCTCTCGCTCGATCGTCCGAAGGCGACGAGCGAGAAGCGGAGCTGGGATCTTCAGGAAAACCGGGAGCGGCTCGCGTCGCCTTCCCCTCATCCAGGCTCCGTAAGAAAATGGTTGGTGTTGCTTAACCTAAGTAAGCTATTACGGAGTCGCCACCGGCTTATTTATTAAATGGTTTAAGTCAAAAAAATCGTTGGTTCGGGGATCATATCTACTAACTTTTAGCCCCGGTTTTGTGGGTGCGTAGGAGTTGGCCTCCGATTTCTGTGTGTGAGGGAGGAGCTGGCCTCCGGTTTCCCTAGAGGGGTGAAGTAACGTCTGATTGTCTTTTATCATCCTCTTTGGTGACTTCATGAGATTTTTTGTAGATTTTATTTTGAAGATTTTTCTCCTCTTAAGATTTTGTTTGTTTATGAAGATTTTGCAATATTTGAGGCATTGCACATTGTATTAAAAAACACCATTGGTGATAATGAGACGTCTTTTTTGTTTTTGTTTCTTTGTCTTGTCATTTGATGTAGGGATTAAGGAGTGCCATTTTGAACGAAGGACCTCGAAGGCTTGTAAGAACCCTGACGGAGGCCAACAGTCAATGGTGGGTAGTTTTCTTGCGAGTGTTTCAAATTGTGCTGTTGTAGCTGTAGCCATTTAATGCTTCGAGATATAACAATAAACTAACCAAGTCTTTTACGGTGATTTGGTGGCTTTCTCTGCTACATGGTTTCAGGAATATTTATGTTGGACTTCATCCTTCAATCTCTTGTCAGAACAACAGTGGTCAAGTGGATACGAAGGATCAACTTCTGGACTCATTCTATGACGTGTTCCCCAGATATGGAGTGGTAGTGATTCCTGTTTCACTGGACTTGGTTATCTCACCTTGTCCGGTTTCAATGAAATTCAGTATAGTCACAAACAGACATGTTTCATCCATTGTCTTCCAGAATGCCTACTTGAGCGGAAGAGCATCTGCAGATCGTGTTTGCCAAGATGGGTTAAACTATATAGCAAATCCAGATCCATGGAACATGAGTACTGATTCAGCTTCCTTAAGCAGTGCTACGTCCTTATGCCGGTAGTTACTTTTCTCCGCTTTTTCCACTTCATAACCTTTGCAGGGGAATCAGTCATCGGCTGAGGTGTTCATCAAATCCCTCTTGCTTCTGCAGGGATTTAGATGATGGAATCCTTCTCCACCGAGTAAACTCTCAAGAAATTGTGAGTATTTAGCGTTAGAAAGATCCTTTATTTGTATATCCCTTGATATCGTGCAAGGGCTGTTCTGACATATATAATGTATTCGCATTGTGGTTCGGCATGGAGTCTTCTGGTAAAAATGGCGATTCGACTCATGCACTGCAATACTTTTTGTGGCAGGCGACATACTTCATAAACTTATCCGGTAAAGAATTTTACAGAATCATCATTCAGAAGAGAAGTAGGGGAGTGATGTAAATTGGCATTTCTTCGGTCTTCGTTCCCGGACATCAAACAATCAAGTCTTCAATTGAAGCCAAGCCCTCCGTCCTACTTTTGTTGCAACTAGCTTTGCTGTTGAGATTCTTGTGATTTTAGTTGACCATCAGTGTAAGCCACAGTTTTGAAGCTCTTGGATTGTAAATACTGATTTCGGAGACAAGCTTTGGAAATGAAATGATTGAACAATGATCTGAGACATTCAGGGCTGAAAATTCATCTTACGATTCTCTCTGATTCGACGTGGATTTATATATGTTTGTGGCAATGAGATATTTCTGCCTTCATGTTACAATCTCTGAACAAAAAGTCAGATGGGGAAAGAAGCAAGTTGCTAAGTTTTTTTGAGTACTGGGTGATTCGAAAGAATGGTGCGATGTCATTCTCAAGATGACCCTAGTATTAGTGCATCAGAGATATCAAACTAATCGGCAAGATCGACATCAGTGAAACAGCGACAGAGGCAACATTGGTGACTCCACCCGATTTATCGCCATCAGGGGCTGGTGCTGGCGGGCTCAAGGCTGTTCTGTCAGCAACCGGAGGTAGAGGCGGGTCGACAATGTCTGCAACCTGGAGAGCCTGGGCGGGCGCTGCTGCTGGCGGCTCTGCTCCTTCGATGATGCTGACAAGGGAACCTGGTTGTGCCGGCAAGATGGCTATATCGTTGTTGAGGTCGAGGCATGGACTTCCTGCAAATGTTAGAAGAAGGCCGGCGGTTATTGTTTCTCACTTTTCACTTTGGCCAAAATGAAAACCAGATTAAATGTTCCGTGATTTGTGATACTCACTCAGGTATTTGCTTGCCGTGCTAGGATAGTCAGTTACCACGCCATCAAGGCCGTATCCTGCGATGTAAGTCGCCAACTCCACCATCGGATCGGCAAAGTAATCGAAGGCGAGGGCGATGTATTCATTCCTCAGTACAGAGACGTACACGGAAATGTTTGCCGCGTGCATCTCGTTGACCACACTCGTATTGGCTAAGAGGAATCCGTTAGAGACAGGGAAGAGCGATGGTCTGTTGACAATGATGGAGTCAGCATACTTCTTGACCTCTTCAACTGATTGTTGTGGGGCATCACTGATCTCCTCGGTGATGGTTAATACCCTCTTATAGGTAGGGACGTTCCTGAATGCCGACAGGACGGAAGTGTCGTCCGATTGGATGAGCACTTGTTGGGTGGACTGCTGATCAAATGTGGCGTTGCTCAGGGCTTTGGAGACGGCATCTACTATGCCGAGACCTTTGTTGGATGCCAGGTAAGCAGCGTGCTGAGAATACGAATCCAGCAGTTCAAAATTCTGAGATCTGGGAAACATAATTATCAGCTAAGGCGAGCAGAGCTGGTTTTACTGACCTGGATATTGATAAGAACACCGGAGACTGCCTTCGTCTTAGCCAACTCCAGGAAGTCGGCCAGGGTTACAAACTTGCCTGCATTCTTGTTTATCGGATTTCTTGGTAAGCCCCCCTCAGTTCCGAAAGGGCTCGTGAGTTGGGCTGAAAATGAGAGAAGATGCATTGTGAGCACATGCTAAGTTTTCTCTAAAAGATTAAAGCCAAATGGGATCGGTAATCCAAGCTTTGTGGACGGCCTTACGCTTCAAGCTCTGGATTTCGCTCCATGTGAGATCGAAGGAAAAGATCCCACTGTTCTCTTGGATCTCGGGGATGGTAGCGGACCGAGACATGAAGGTAGGCATCGCAGTTGTAGCTCCCGAAAGGTCGGCAGAGTCTAAGCAGAATGCTATCCCATCTTGCGACATTTGGACCGAGCAATCGATGATGTCTGCCCCATCTTTTATTGCTTGATCATAGGCAAGGTCAGAGCTTCCAGGGTAAACCCCGCTTGCTCCATTATGGGAGATGATCAATGCCTGTCCTTGGGGAGGCTTGGCACTGTTGGTCACACCAGCGAAGCATGCTGCAAGACAACCACAGTCGAAGTTAGTCGATTCTGCATTTCTTTCATTCCGACTGAATATGGGTGGTACAAAAGACGGGTTAATGTGAAGTTACAGATTGCTTCGGCTGCAGTTGGAGGGAAATCAGTCAAGAATCCATCAACGGCGAAGTCACCATTGTTGATGAACTGAGCATACTCTGAGGTCGGGTCATAACTATAGTTGTAGCTCGCTGGGATATCATTAGCAAATCCAGATGCATAAACTAAAAGGCCCGCTTTGTGGGCATCGGCAACGAGGGTTGTAGCTGGCTGCAAGTACTTGTCTGCACTCACTGGATATATGTACTCCTTGGGTACAAGTATCCCGGAAGCATATGCCTTGATGGCAGCAAGATTCTTCAGAATCGAGCCGTAAGTTTGTCTTGTGGTCGGTTCGACCTCATCAGCACCCAGGACACGGAAAATGAATGTGGTCTTCGCTTTGTTCACTTTTCCTTGAATGGCCTTCAGGAATCCGATCTCGGGAGATGAGATTACGTCGATAGGAGAATACATCATGATCTTCTGAATGAGTGTTACAGGGCTGTGCATTTGTTGAGCGTAGAATGAATCGTGCTGCCACGGAACAATTATGAATAAGTGAGCCGGGACCACGAACATAGGCAATATGCAAGAGGTCACGGTCAAGAAGGTATGGAAATAACCTCAACATTCAGCCAAAGGATCGTAACAGACTTGCGTCCCATGATGTCATCCAGAGACTGAATCGGCATTGATCCATCAAACAAGCTCGGACGTGACAGCACGTTTTGGACCACTGGAAGAAGATGGAACATTAGGAAACATTAGACCGTGTTTACGAGTACAATTATTGGAAACAATTGATGCTGAGCTACCTACATGTGACATTGTTAAAGAGCTCATTGGAGGTAAAATCCACGGCGAACCAGCCCCGTATGTCTTTTCCGTTGACGTTGTGAGTAGCATCCTCGTCCGGGTAGACCAACGCAATGTTGGTCGTGTTGTCGAGCCTCAAATCCGGCTGGCAGATCCCAAACCCGTCCTTGGTGATCTGAAGATCACAGAACAGTGCCACATCGGTGATGGTAGAAGTCGTAGCTATGTCCACGGCAAACTCGCTCGAATCCGGGAAAATGCCGGAGAAACCTCCCCGAGCTATCACAAGGGGCGCGCTTCCTGGATCACAAGAAAATTCCCCATTACCATACACTTTGGGAATTTCAATGACTCAAACCAGAGCTTGGGCGTGCAGCATTACCATCTAGAGTCTTCCAAGAACCCGATGGCGCAGGAGTTCTCCCTGGGGGGGTCTGAGCCAAGGCCGGGACGAGGATCAGGGACGCGAAGAGGAAGAACCTAATCATCTTTACAACCTGGACATATCATCAACATCCACAGCTTATCGAATTTCCTCATTTGAAACAGCGAAAGAACACCACAGAACGGCCGAAAAAACATCCGAGCTCGCAAAAGACGAACAAACGCGACTTACATCAAGAAGCTGTCTAAATGGAAGAAAGCACGCTACACATTCCCTGTCCGTAAGTTTCAGGGAAAGACGAGGCAAGAACGATGTCTATTCTGGCAAACAAGGGTCGGTAAGAAAACCAAAAGAAAAAAGAAAACTCCCAAAAAGGAATTAACAGTTGGGGGAGAGGAGGAAATTGAGGGGGGGAGGAGTTTTTTTGGGGGGTTACAGATAACTCCCGATTTCCCAAAATTAGCTGGTCGGGATTAATGGGAACTTCTTTACCAGTTTCTTTCTTCTGGGTTGGGGAGTCGTAATTAGTTGAAGCATTTCTTCTCATTTTTTATTTGTAAAAAACATAAGCACAAAATGTTTACCACCCAGTGATGTCTTTTAACTGTTCCAAACTGTTTTTCTTACTCGGACACGTGATCATGTCGGGAGGAATGTGGAATGCTATCAAACATAAAAACCTACCTAGACCTCTTATGCAACGGGTACTTCACTTTAGGGTCACGTGCCCATATCCAGATACTTATCAAATTTAAGCGAAATCGAAATTTTTATCAAACCAAAAATATTTTGACTTGGTTCGGTTAAAAGTAAAGAAAATGTGGTGTTAGTGCAACAAGGCAAAATGACAGAGTTGTGAAATTAGTTTTCTGAAAAAAAGAAATGAAATGAGAAGTTATATATAGGCATCCACGTGAAGATTATCGATTCAATGTTATCTTTAAATATTTCTATATTTTCTACTAATTTATCACGGAAGTTAAACGAAAGAAATTAAGATATACTGTTCGAATTAATATGTCTTGAATCCAAAAGTAAACTAGAATATATTATTCGATTTTGTTTCGCTTTCTTTTTCAAAATTTCAAAAAAAAAAATCAAACCAAATTAAAAGATTCTTATTCTAAATATTGAAAGGGTTAACAAACCTAAAGCCCCTGCGTCCCACGTTGAATATAAAATACCTCACAAATTAGTATATACGTTCAATAGGTTATTCCTTTTATTGTCAATTAGTTTTAGAGTGGTATACGAATAGATCTGCACCGAATTTTTCATATGATACAAGGCCTGGAGTAAAATGGGTCTTTTACAAACCCATACCCCCAGTTCCAAGTTGTCAAATGAATCAATCACGCTTATATGATGGGTTCGGGAGTGAGACGATTCGAAATTTTTATACGGTATATTATATAAAATTATATTGACTTTATAATCCGGATATTAATTATTTGGTATCGAATCCTAATATCTTGAAGTTTAGACTCGTATAGTATGTAATGTACGTATCCGTATCCGGTGATGCGGACATCGTACATAAAAAACAAGCAAAAAGGCTTGAATCAAATTTTTGACCTTTTCATAATTTCTTTCATCTACACAGGTAGTAGAAGGAATAAAAATAATAAAGGGGGGGAAAGAATCGGTTTTTTCATCACTTCCTCCCCACCAGCTAATCTTCCCTTACGCAACAACCACCCCCCCAAAAAGAAGAAAAAGTTCCGATTTTTCCTTCGACCGACAACATCCTCCATCGCACCCAGAACGAAAGATCGTGTCTTTGCCAGTTTTTCGATCCACCCAGGTAAAAGGGTAACCGGGAAAAGCCATGAAGATCACGGCTTTGTTGGTCCTCAAGTGCAACCCTGACGGATCCGACCCCATTATCCTCGCCAACGCATCCGACGTCAGCCACTTCGGCTACTTCCAGCGTTCCAGCGTCAAGGAATTCATCGTCTTCGTCGGCCGCACCGTCGCCAAGCGGACCCCTCCCGGCCAGAGGCAGTCCGTACAGCACGAAGGTTGTTCCTAGGGTTTCCTTTGGTGGTATAGATTTTTTTGTGGTGGGGGTGGATCCCATCGCTCTGACTCCCTGATTTGATGTGAAAGTTTCATGGAATTTCTTTTTCCGTAGCTTTTCGGGGAAGATTCTTCCTTGCGATGTTATAAGGCTCGTGTGGTTGGTGGTTTGTTGTGTGATTCATGGCATGTTCTGAATTAGTAATTGGAAACGATCCTCTTTCCAAGGGAAAGCTTATTGCTGGAGATTGAGAGATGGTAATTTTCGGTGCCCACATGTCAAGCTGTTGTGTTTATTCTTTATCTCCACGGTTCTGGTGTTTGTTAATCATATGGAAAATATTGTGGAATCGTGCTATAGATGAGCTTATCTGCTTGTTGCTTAGTTTAGCATCCTATCTGCTTCGTCTTACAGTTGGACTAAATGTGGGATTGTCCACTTCTATTCATCATGATGGGATTTGGTTTTGGTTTGCTTTCAGAGTACAAGGTGCACTCATACAATAGAAATGGCCTTTGTGCTCTTGGTTTCATGGATGACCACTATCCGGTTCGAAGTGCATTCTCTGTTTTAAACCAGGTACCTAACCTTTGATACTTCAACACTCTGTGTTTTGGATAGTTGCTTGAAATGTGGTTTACCTATTTGATGTGGCTTATCTTTCGGTGTTCTTTTCATGGAGCATATCTAGAGTTCTGACTTGTCTCTTATTGACTTGTTTTAAGCATAATTTAGAATTTTGACGATGTCTTAGTTTTTGGTACCAGCTTCTAGACGAGTATCAGAAGAATTTTGGGGATTCTTGGAGATCTGTGAAGGCTGATGGATCTCAACCTTGGCCATATTTAAATGAAGCTCTGACTAAGTTTCAGGTGAGGAACTTAGAGAATATCTTTTTTATTGTTAATTAAATTAGTCCTGCTTTAGTACGCCGAGTTGGAATACTTGATGTGCTTTCTTATTGTTTCATTTTGTTTGATTCTCAGGATCCTGCAGAGGCGGATAAGTTGCTAAAGATCCAGAGGGAGTTGGATGAAACCAAGATTATACTTGTAAGTGTTTATTTTGACTCGAGATTCATTCAACCTTAGTCAACAATTATCGTTCTCCGTCTCTCAGTGTGTCGATGATTGGTTTCGAACTTTCTTGATAATCTGTCTCTCTACATGTGAAACCAGCACAAAACTATAGATAGTGTGCTTGCCCGAGGGGAGAGGCTCGATAGCCTCGTTGAGAAGAGTTCAGATCTCAGCACAGCATCACAGGTACTTTCAATTTTCTATGATACAGCTGCAAAATATGCATGACCTTTTGGCAAGAATGTTGGTCTAGTATCTTAGGTTGGTCAGGATTTTGTTGCAACCCAAGTTATACATCAGAACCCCTTGATTAAGTTGTAGTCTTATAGCTTTAATTGTTTGTAACATCAGTTGGAAGTGAACGTCATCTTATGTGCTTGCTAAATCACAAGTTTCTTGGGAGCATCGTGTAGCATTATTCTTCTTATCCCATCGGCTCCTTCTCAATTAGTCATAGATGAAGTTCAGTTCCACTCATCCTCCCATCATCTTAACACCTTCGATCAGCTCTAATGTAGAAGTTGATCTTCTGTTGATTGCAGATGTTCTACAAGCAGGCAAAGAAGACCAACCAATGCTGTAGCATGCTGTGAGGCTGGGCTGGTGCCCCCATCCCCCTTGGCTGTCCGTAAGCATTCGCCGATTGTTTGTCTTGACCGGATTCACTGTGGCTTTCTGTATGTTATATGAGTGGTATAGATCATGTCACACATTCTGTAGGTGGGAACTACAAGTATAATTCAAGTGTGGTTGATTGGTTGGGTTGCTGGCGTCCCATTTCTCATATTTGTTCAGACAGCTGAAATGAATCATTTAGACACCAACTCCACGTCTTAAATGTCCATTAATAGAGCTATTACGGCCAATTGGTGAAGTTTCCTTCAATGAGGACACTGCACTGGGCAAAATCATGCAAAGAGGATTAACCTGGAATCTTCCTGATCAGTCCACAAGAAGACCCTTTCCTTGCAGCACAATTTCGATTCGTCTTCTTCTTTACACAAGTTAATCCTCAAAACCCACACAAGGGGGAACAGACAACACAGTGCAAAACTTCCACAACTCCATCATACACCCCAGTGCATATACACACATCACTCCAAAAACTTCCCAGCGTATACACAAAATGAACTGGACAGGGTTATGAAAGTAAAGGACAATCCCCCATATTCCCCCAAACATGATAAGACAAACGAGATTTTGCTTTGTTTTCTATTATTCATAACTATGCTCGCAAAAACTAATGACGACAGCAAAATCCAGTCTTTACTTGCCCAGGAGGGACTTGATCCACCATACGCCCTTGGTGTCCTCGGGGCCGCCATCCGGAGGCGGGTTCTCGCTCTGCGGTGTCTTATGCAGTTTGCTCACGTCGTAACCCTCTTCAACCGCCTTCTGGACCAGGACGTTATACGTCTCCTCATCCAACCTAGGTTCCCTGGACAGGATCTTGACCATAGAAGGAGAAACAGCAAACAAGAATTACACCACAACCTCGGAAATGCATCCCGTATTTCTCAACAGGCGACAGAGAGGTCATTCGGAGAAAATACCCAGAGGTACCGACGGGAGGGCTGACCGATGAGGGCGACCTGGTAGTCGGGGTCGAGGTAAAGGATCCAGTAATCACCGACGACGGGGAAGATGGGAAGGAAAGGGGGTACATAGAACTTGACCTTGAGCTTGGCCTCATCGCTATTGGGGTCGGCCTTGTAGGCGGTCCCCTGGATGGAACTCCGCTTTCCGTCGCTCCAGGTCTCGTTGAGGACGTGGACGGTGCCGTCGGGGTTGAGGGTGTAAGTGGCCCTTGTGTCTACCCCATTCTTGGGCTGGAAGAAAGAGGGGAAGGAGGCGATCTCGTACCACCTCCCCATGTACCTCTCCAGGTTCACCCCCTTCACCACCTCTATCTCCTTCTTCACCATCTTCCACAGGTTTTTTCTCGCTCTCGTGAATTCTGGGTGTAATGCAGTTGATGGAGGCAGGCAGTAGGGGTGGCGGGGGTGAGGGATTTTATCCTTGTGATATTCGTAGGGAGAGAGGGGGGAGACGTGGAGGATCCTCGACCTTACAGTTTGGAGTGGAGTGGAGGGGGGGTTGGAAGGTTTGTCTGTTTCTGTCGGGGCTTAAGGTTTAAGTCTCTTGTCGGCCTGTTTCTGGCTTCATTTGTTGCTTATGGGCCAAGAAAAGAAGAAAGTGAGGGTGCCTTGTCTGTCTCTTGGATTTGGACTGCGTAAGAAAACTTGGGGAATGGATGGACCCAAGTTTTTCTTGAGAGTCTGACATCTTCTTTCCTTAGGCTCGTAAACAAGAAGGCCCCCCTCCCCCACCCATCCATCTCTCCTAGCCTGAGACTGATCCTCTGGTCACTGTGTCGTGAATGCCGGCCACATCAGAGAGGGAGAGAGAGGACAAAGATGAGGAAGTAAGTCTCCAGGGGGGTCGCTGTCATTTGTCAACAAGAATCAGTCCTACCAATAATTTACTTGTTCGAAATTAAGATCCACCCATGGCCTTGTTACGGAAGGATGAGTTTTGATGGAGAAATCAATGGCCTTGTTAAGGAAGGATGAGTCTTGATGGAGAAATCAAAGTTATAAATTCTAATTTCATTAAAAATTTAATTTTTATAAGTTCGATTTCGTTAAAAAGTAGTGAAATTAGAGTTTTTTAAGAAATGTTTTTTCAAATCTTAACTGCGGTCCCCAATAGTAGGGGGGGGGGGGGGGGTACTTGATTTGCTGCTGCTTTTTACAATCAAAGAAAGATTCCAATCCCAACTCAAGCGGTGGGGCATTTCCAGAAAGTAAGCACACTGGCTGGGTGGGTGGGGGGGAAGGAAAAGGAGGGAGACTTGGGGGAAATTCCAACAGTAGGGTGAGGGACCATCTGCCATGCCATTGTATGATTGTGATGACAGCATGTCACGTTTGTGGAGAAAAATCAAATCCACCCTTTTCCTTCTTCAATCCCCAATTATTTTTAAGGAGGAGACTTTTTGAAGTTGAAGTTGAACTGAAATGAATTCACTCCAAACTATGCCCATGTCTTTTGTGTTCTTTCTCCTCTTTACCTTAACTGCAACTCCAGCAGCAGCCACCACCCATCCTCCGCCAATTTTCTTCCCTGGGGCGGCATCCCGATCCCAGGCCCGAGCGGCTGCGAATACCCAGTTCCAGACTCGATACTTCCCACAGAATCTGGACCACTTCACTTTCACCAGCAAGAGCTACAACATCTTCTACCAGAAGTATCTCATCAACTCCAAGTTCTGGAGCCGCCCTGGTGGTCCTATCTTCGTATACACAGGGAATGAAGGGGACATCGAATGGTTCGCTTCCAACACCGGGTTCCTCCTTGACATTGCTCCCAAGTTCAAGGCCCTCCTAGTCTTCATCGAAGTACATTTCCAATCCTCTTGCTGCTCCCTGTCGGGGTGGGGGGGGGGGGGTGTTCTAGAGATGGTGTTCCTTCTGAATCCTCGTGTTTTGATGATGTGCTGCAGCATAGGTACTATGGGGAGTCGTTGCCTTTCGGGAAGGATTCTTACAGCACCACGGATACGGTGGGGTACCTCAACTCGCAGCAGGCGTTGGCCGACTATGCTCTCCTGATAAGGAGCTTGAAGCAGAACCTGTCCTCAGAATCTTCCCCAGTTGTCGTCTTCGGAGGTTCTTATGGAGGGAGTGAGTAGTAGTCTCTGTCTGTCCACGCCCTACCCTGCATTAAATGACTGAACTTCCCATGAATCTAGTGCTGGGGATTGCTGCTTCCCTTCTTCTGTGGAATTAAATGACTGAACTTCCCATGACTGAACTTCCCATGAACAAATTGGGATGACATTAAATGCTTGTAGGAATTTTGCGACTTTACAAATTTGCATATTTTATCTCAGTGTTGGCGGCATGGTTTAGACTCAAGTACCCACATATTGCAATCGGAGCATTGGCTTCTTCGGCCCCTATACTGCATTTTGACGATATCGTCCCAAGCACTAGCTTCTACGATGCTGTATCCCAAGACTTCAAGGTATTTCAATGTCCCAGAGTGAGCGATGGGCCGGCCTTTTGAAATTTTTACCTGCTTTAAACTTGGAGGTTTGTGCGTTGCTCTTGCATGTGCAGTCTGCGAGCTTAAACTGTTACCAAGTAATTAAGGAGAGCTGGGGGGAGCTTGACGTATTGTCCACACAGAAAACGGGGTTATCTCAACTTAGCAAAAGCTTCAGAACTTGCAAGTAATCTAGTAGCAGTCGGACGATCTAACTGTTATGAGAATACGATCGGGATGTGCTGTTTTGTGTTGTGAAATTCTGTTTTTGTTGATCAGGGAACTTAGTTCGATATATCCTGCGCGTAACTGGTTGTGGTCTGCTTTCGTCTACACTGCGATGGTTAATTATCCAACCCCAGCCAATTTCATGAAGCCCTTACCTGCCTATCCAGTCGAGGAGGTGGATTGCCGTGACTCCAGCACAAAACCAGAGATACCCGTTCTTTAGCATTCCCATTTAGAAGCTCACTACTTTTTCTTCTGCAGATGTGCAAGATTATCGATTCGTATCCTGCCAGGGGTACGAATCTTGAGAAGGCTTTCGCCGCTGCTGCTTTATACTACAATTACACGCGCACTGAAAAATGCTTTAACTTAGAGAAGAAAGCCGATGCTCATGGCCTGGGTGGCTGGAATTGGCAGGTTAATGATATGGCCTTGTTTCATGGAATGGAATGAGATTTTCCGTTAAAACCGGCTCTTTATAGAGTATCGAATTGATTGCATGATCTTTTCATTAGGCCTGCACGGAGATGGTGATGCCGATGAGTTGCTCTAGCGATAGCATGTTTCCTCCAGATACCTACAACTTCAAAGACTTTGCAGATAATTGCAAAGCGATGATTGGGGTGACGCCTCGTCCTCATTGGATCACGACCGAGTATGGCGGCAAGGTGAGCCAAACCGAATTTCTTTGGGAAAAGATGCGTCTAAACTGTTGTTCAGACTAATATATCCTGCGATATCCTCTTAAATGCAGCGAATTGGGCTCGTTCTCAAGAGATATGGCAGCAACATGATATTTTCCAACGGTATGCAAGACCCGTGGAGCCGAGGAAGGTACCATGTTCTGCTATGAATGATTATTTCGATATCCTTCGTTAAGTTGCCGTCGGCCCTTCTGAAAGCCGCCATCTTTTTCCCAGCGTTCTGAAGAGCATATCTGCCAGCATCGTTGCCCTCGTCACCGAGAAAGGTATAAGCCTATTAACCCGACTTCTTTTGTTCCATTGTTAACTCAGCAAATATTCTCACCTGCGGTACACAAAACGGCTTTCGCCAGGAGCGCATCACGTGGACTTCCGATCTGCGACAAAGGACGACCCGGACTGGCTCATCAACCAGCGGAAGCAGGAGGTCGAGATCATTCAGGGCTGGCTCGATCAGTATTACGCGGATCTGAAGCAAGAAGCAAACACCGACTAGCGAAGCGAGTGTAGAATAGAGCTACTGATGGATGAAAGACTCGTAGAACTCGAATTATTGTGATGCCATTCGGCGTCACGTATTTTATCCCTACGTTCGTATTGTTCTTATGGGGAATTGAATATAAGTAACATTGTACGGCGTCGTTTGGGTAAATCCACCACGTCTATTTCCTATATACCCACGCTGCAAAATAAACTGCTTCGACTGGGAAGAGGAAGAAATCTCGATCTGGCGGAGAGGAAGAGGAAGAAGGAGAAGAAGCTTAGGTTCAGATTCGCACTACCGGTGTTCGGCGTAACCCGCCCAGGAGATTTTCCGATCTCGAACGATATCGATCGGTTGAGGTGGGGGGAAGGATAAATGGGTCCTCTTTGCAATGTCGAGGAGATCGGGGACGTGCCTCAGGCTATGCCTTGTGATCTTCGCCATCGTGTCGGCTCTCGGCGTCTGTGGCCCCGCCATCTACTGGAAGTTCAAGAAGGACATGAAGTTGGAGGGTTATTCCAAGTCCAAGTCCTGTCCTCCCTGCATCTGCGATTGTCCGCCTCCCCTGTCGCTCCTCAAGATCTCACCCGGTGAGCATTTCGTAGTCCAATATTTAGGGTTCCCGCGGGGCGATTTGAGTCTTGTATTTCTTTGTTTGTTCTTTCCGAGGGATGGAATTGGAGATTGTTGTGATCAGGATGAACGGCTAAACTTCTTCTGAGGTTATATTGCTCCGGGTTTGCTTCAACTGAGATTGTAGTTGAGGTCAGGCTCGGTGGTCTGTTGAGTAACCTACGGGACGACTACTAGAGTGCTTGTGCTGTTGAGTTTGGGGTCGGAACGATGATCTGAACTCGATTTATGGTCCTTGCAGTTGTGTGGGAATACCAGGGAGTCATTTCGGGCATGGGATTTGAACATTGCGGGCCGCGTCAAGTATATGTATAGAATTCTTGTACTTTAGGTAAGCATGTATTTTGGAGTTGGCGGATTCTTTGACTCGTTTTCTGCGATCGATTATAAGTGGATGCTCAAAGCAATGGCCGTCCTTGTTTGTGTGGTTTCCTTGGTATCATGTGTTCTTGTGGGTTGCTTTCTTTCTCCTTTAATAATCTAATCAGCGACATGTTATTTCCTCATGCTTTCTTGTGTCCAAGCACTGTTGTGTATTTTCTCTTCGATGTGGGAAGTCTTTGAAAGATAAGATATTGGTTTCGGATGTTATTTGTCATTTCTTGGCAATCATACAGAAGAATACCTGTACTACGCAGTAGACTGCCCCTTGAACTGTGGCTATAATGATAAGATTGATGCTTTGCTCCCTCGCCTCATGCCACTGTTAAATTCTTTGCAGGTCTGGCCAACCTCTCAGTATCAGGTCAGTGTTCAATGTTTAGTTCTGATCGTCAATTTTTTATGTTCATTTTAGCATGACTAGCTGGTTAACACGCCTAGAAAATGTGAAAATTTGTAGTGCTGTTGAAAGGCAGTCCCGCTGCCTTTTATATTCTCTGCTGGTAAAAGGTATGAAATGCTTTTATTTTGATTTGGGTGCTCATCCGTCCCACAGATTGTCGAAGTAGCGACCCCGAATTGAAGGAAGAGACACAGAAACAGTTTGTAGACCTCCTAGCAGAGGAACTGAAACTACAAGAGGCTGTCTCAAAGGAGCACAGCTGACACATGAACATCACCTTTGTAACTGCAAAGAGAGTGGCATCTCAGTACCAGAAGGAAGCAGAGAAGTGCAACGCCGCCACAGAGATATGTGAGGAAGCAAGGGAGCATACCGAGGCTCAGCTGATAAAGGAGAGGAAAGTGACATTGACGTGGGAGAAACGAGCTCGTCAAATGGGATGGGAAGGCGAATGAAGAAGACTTTCGTTATTAGGAGTCACTATTCCCCCTTGTAATCATATCGTCATGTAGCCCAAACCGAGCAGTGAAGATATTGCTCGGGCTTGTCATGTTTTGCATTTGATGTGTATTCACATGACATTGCCATGCCTACTCAAATTCAGTAAAAAGAGTGCCACTTCTATTATTCGCCTTCTCTTTTTTCTTCGATTGCTGAGCTTACTGCGAGCATGCGTATTGTAAAGTGGTCTTCAGACATCTTGTGGTCGATGATGAGAAATATTATAGGTGGGAAGTGTCATTTTGACGTATTGCAATCCTGTTAAGAACACCCTTGATGGCTAGATCGAACGCATCTTCCAAGCCATGTTCGACATCATGCCTCGGGTCTGCATATATGACCCCGGGGATAAGCTTGATCACCTCCTCCCTCATCTCCTTAACTGTCTCGCTAGGAATCCGTAAAAGGGTTTCTGTAACACTGACTTTGTTCTGCAATACCTCGTCTTCGGGTATGAAGATGCTGTACTTACTGTAATTCCTGGGTAAATGCCAGAAGTACTGACTGTAGGCCGAGTTCCTGCGGAAGAAGACGGGGATGCAGCCGGCGAGCATTGAGTCAAAGGTAGATCGCCTGGTGTCGGAGTCCCCTGGGGGCTGGAGGCAGAAAATCGAGTTCTTATGCACTTTCAAAACTCGAGACGGATCGTCACAATTGCTGGCCTTGTCATGACAATTGAAAAACAGGCATCGATTACCAGAATCTAAGCATTTGTCCATCAGTTTGATCCTGATCGAATCGTTGCGGGGACCCCCTACAAATGAGAAGAGGCGACGCCTTTTCTGTTTTCTCATTTGGTTCTGCCACCTGGTAACCTCGGCACGAGTGGTTGGATGGAAGTAAGTTGGATAGGGAATGGCGACGTCATTGTCGAAGAAGGTCGACTCAATGGTCAGCATGGTCATGTTCCTACATTCAGCTACTGTCATGAGTTTTCCGCCCCATTCCGCCTCATCATCTGCCCCTCTCCTGAAGTCCCACCCTATTCTCCCACCTATCAGGAAGTGGTCCACCCCTCGAGTCTTTCTCCACTCGGGCGCCCTCTTAAGCCACTCAACGAGATCATTCTCAAGTGAGTCCCTCACCGACGCATTGAATCCCCACAAATGTCGACCTATGTCGAGCCCTGCATAGAACGGGACAAAGACTGCGGACGCCATGGACGAATCATTGGTCAGGCATTCATAATGCTCCATCCTGCCACGAAATATAACCTCTAGCATGAACTGATTCGTGGCAAACCAACCCTTCTTCTCCATACCAGGACCGAGGCCCGAGTTTACAGCAAAGGGACACATGTCGAACCATTTAGCGAGCGATCTGCAGTTGCGGAGCAGGTCGTCGTTGAACTTGCTCGGGAGACGGTACATGTAAACATACCTCCCGGCGCAGCGATCCGCGACGCCTGAGCCCGATCTCGTAGAGGACACCGACGACGGCAGCAAACCGTCGTTCATGACACCGAAGCCCGATTTCAAGCCAATTCTGCCGCAGCCGAATTCCGCAACCAAGTAAAACGACGCGAAGGCAAGGATAACGAACCAGTGTCTCGAGACGTTGAGGAGGCAACTCTCCCTCGACGCGTCTTTCTCCATGAAAACAAGCAAGGAAGGAATTAGATGGCCGACTATAACAGGGATAAGATCTTGGGATTAAAGGAGCCCTTTTTCTTTGATGACATACAATGCCAGATCGTTCTTGGCCTTGCTATCGTAGTAGACATGAATTTGACTTTTATCTTCCTTTTTCTGATATTATTTTCCATAATTACATCTTTGAGTAGTGTGTCATAAATTCATAATAACACCATCGAAAATATTTGTACGATTTCCGAATTTGACAAGGAGAAACGTATCAGGAAATAAATCATCCTGAAAAATTATTCGAAACCCTAAATCAAACATCCTACCATACAATCTGCATACAAAATTAAAACCCTAAAAATAAAATCAGTCCTAATAGGAAAGAAATCCATGGGTCTACCGGAACAAGCCGTCGATGCCCGTATCTTCGAGGTCCTCCTGCATTTATAGATGTTACCAAAGTTATAGCATGTGAGGTAAATGAAATTTACCAATTAAAAGGAGTATTAGGTAAAGTTTACCTGAATGAAATTCATCCAGTCATCGTCAAAGGAGAAAAATTCTTCCTCGGCGTCAAATATCGGATGATTTTCCTGCGCATCACTCCGCAAAAGTTCAGTCGCATTGGCCTGGCGGTATGTGTCTCCTCCAGTCAGCCCGGGCTCGTCGACTGGGTGGTGGTTTAGGCTTCCTCCAGCCAGCCCTGGAGCATCGTTCATTGTTCCTCCACCCAACTCTGGCCCCTCCACCGGGCATTGCACGCCTCCACCGGGCATGACCGGGCATCTCACAGCTCCCAAACCAAGCCCAGGTGCCTCCACCGGATAATACACATCTCCCCCACCAAGTCCCGGCACCTCCACTGGACCATGCATAGCTTCTCCACCAAGTCTCTGTGCCTCCACCGCGGAGTAGGCAGCTCCTTGCGGCCCGATCATGCCACACACAGCTCCTCCATGAAATCCGCTTGGCGAATGCATAAGACTTCCACGACGTTGGCCACGTCTTGGCGAATGCATGACTCCCCCATCAAGTCCGCCACCTCGTGGCTGATTCACAAGTCCTCCATCAAGTCCGCCAGGTCTCGGCGAATTCACCAGTCCTCCATCAAGTTCGCCATGTCTTGGAAAATGCTCAACTCCTCCACCAAGTAGTCTTGGTGAATGTACAACTCCTCCACCAAGTAGTCTTGGTGAATGTACAACTCCACCAACGTTTTCCATATTTTGATTTACCGAAGGACTAGTAACACCCCGATAGGCAATAGATAAATTATCGAGCTGAGGAAGAAAGCTATCGCCATAAGAATCAACCAAAGGATTTGGGGGCAACGGGCCGTTGATCTCCAATCCATTATAATCATACAGACAGTTGCTATCATAGAAGCCATGCTCTAATCCACCTCCACTGATCCCCTGAAAGCCGTTTTCGGATAACATGTCATTAGATGGTGTGCGGAAAATACCTTGGAAGGTTGGATCAACCCCAAACTGATTCGAGAGTGCTGTAACTGGTTGTGGCAGAACATAACAGGTGCACTGGCCACTAGCTTGCATCGCCCGTGTGTTGGGTAGCACACAAGACCTTCTGGACTTTCCAGAGATTCCACTCGTGTCTGAACTACGGTTTTTCCGGCTTTCATTGGGGAGAGCACGACCTTTTTGCATTTCTCTGTGCTCTTTTCTGAGGTAAAGCCTAAACTTCTGCAAAAATTAGACATGATAACACGATGAGTACAACGATTATACACAGAGATGAGAGAAATACGAAAACCTTGCCTGCAAGTGACTTGCAACATTCTCCCTGGTCAGACCCTCGACCTTCATCAACGCAAGAATCTTTGTTGGCACGGCCTCTAAATGAATAAAACTATAACGCGTGAGAATCGACTCAGAAACATCCCCGAAACTCGTCAACCACGAATCGTACTCACTCGTATAACCGAGCTCCCTGACAGCATTGAGGAATTGATTGTGCACTTCTGGAGCCCAGATGAAACGCGGCTTCTTCCGTACGCCCTGATCAGGACTCTTGGCGTCGTTAGCGACTTCCTCGCTCGGTTGCTTCCTCTTTGTCCCCATGCTTTGACGGGCCTCTTCGTTCTCGTGTTGCATCATCGACGAATCCATCAGTTCAGCTTCATCGAAAAAAAAAAAGGGATTCACATCGTATTCAAGCAACCAAACGGGAAAGAAAAAGAAAAGAAAAAGAAAACTAAAGAAAGCATAAGCATTCGAACCTTGAGCCGTGCAATGCTCCAAGAAACCAACCAACCACCCGAACCGTACAGTGACTCGTATCCTGGTGGCGGCAACCCTTCTTCGTCCTTGATTTGCACAAGTAAATAAAAAGGGAGAGAAAAGAAGAACAAAAGAAGAAGAAGATGAAGTCAAGAGCTTTTCCAAAGCGAAAGGAGTCTACACCCGAACATATAGGTCAAAACAGAGAATTAGTTAGGGAATAGGAGAGAGTATTCGAAGGTGTTCTGTTTCACACTTCTGATAAATAAACTGCAACAAACAAAAGAAACGAATCCCATAAATTGGTTTTATTTATTCTTAATTTTTTTGTGAACAGGGACATTTAATCTTTTCAAATTATCATCTATATTTTCGGTTTTGTTTTAAATCTGCACTCCCGTCCTGAACCTACCACACTCAACTACAAAAATATGTATATATAGTATTTTTTTTAAAAAATATTTCTATTTCTATTTTTTTGACTACGACGTGATAAAATTGATTAAAATATAAATTTTTTACCCGCGGCGAGTATTTTATTTATACATAACTTCTCATCCTAATTTTCAGATTTAGAAAGGCAATAAACCCAATTAAATTTATCATAAATAATTCAATAATTTAATTTTAGGGAAGACAATCTAAAAAATAATTTCTGGCTTTCTGTATAATATTAATTAATAGACATAATTAATTATATTAATTTTTTTACAAATTACTTTTACTAATTATATGGGTTATTTAATAAAAAAATTATATTTGCAAACTACTAAACAACCTTTTACCGACTTCAAAATTTTTTTCTAATTGCATGAAATTAGTAATTTTCAAAATATTTAATTTACTTTACAAAAATTCACTATTTATAAGATCACTTAATTCTTTGTATAAATATTTTCATTAAGAACTATTCATTTTACCACGATTTTTTAAATAAAAAATGAAATCATTGATTGCTTTATTTATTGGCCTAATTAGCAATTCTATCATATATTATTTTCGTTTTTTCATATCCATCATGTCGTTTGAAACGTTTCATACCCATGCCCACACTTAAGCCGTTATCACAAAAACTATCCTCTGTTACCTCTCCTTGTAACGGAATCCGACGTGGCAGTTCTCCTGGCTTTAACGGCGTTAAAAAACATGGCATAATTAGCAATTCTATCATGTACTATTTTCGTTTTTTCCGATCCATCATTTTGTTTGAAACGCTTCCTACTCATACCCGTACTTAAGTCATTATCACAAAACTATACTCTGCTACCTCCCCTTATAACGGAATCCAACGTGGCAGCCCACCTGGCTTTAACAGCGTTAAAACCCCCGTTATATCCCCAATCTCCGAAATCGACAAGAAATCGAATAACCCTAATTCCTCTTGGAAAAAATTAACCCAATCGAAGAACCATAATTCTTCTTACAAAAATCACTAATTTCCTCCTTCCCTCGTCCACCCCTTCCCCCATCCACCAATCCCTCCCAAATCCGTACCCCGGGCTCCCCCATAAGCCTAATCGCGTAATCACTCCCCGTCCACCAACCACAATCGCCTCCATTGTTGCAAAATCATCTGGCTTTCAAGTAAGTGTGCCCTTAACCGAGTTGGTCGTATTTTTCAGGAGGTATAACGTGTTTGTGTTCTTACTTCTTTAGATGGACGTGCAACGTGGTCGGACAATGGGTTTCAGCAAAAGTTGTTCGTCCAGAAGCTCTTCCAGCACTATCTTGACTGACAATCGTGTTTTCTGTCATTGCGGAATTGAGTGTAATGCTAAAATAGCTTCAACTGCAAGAAATTATGATCGAAAATATAATCGTACACTATAATCGGGTTGTCACGTCGGATTCCATTACAAGGAGATGTAACGGAGGATAGTTTTTTGATAATTGCTTAAGTATGGACATGGGTAGAAAACGTTTCAAACGATAGGATGGATCGAAAAAAATGAAAATAGAACAGGATATAATTGCTAATCGTTAAAGCCAGGTGGGCTGCCACGTCGGATTCCGTTATAAGGGGAGGTAACGAAAGATAGTTTTGTGATAATGACTTAAATACGGGTATGGGTTGGAAGCGTTTCAAACAATATGATGGATCGGAAAAAACGAAAATAGTACATGATAAAATTACTAATTAGTCCTTATTTATTTATTTGTAATGCTTGTTGTGATTGGATTTCTAGAAACGCGGTACATTTAATATGTCATAAACAATGCACCATTTTTCAAAATTGTTGAAAAAGAGAAAAAAAAACACAAAGGTATGGTGTTTTTCTGGTGAAAAATGTTCTCTAATTTATATTTTTCATAATAATATTTCTTTCAGCTAATAAATCGTAGATCCAACTGTTATAAAACATGAAACTGGAGTTTTCATTTTA
Organism: Melastoma candidum; assembly: GCA_023653495.1. Classification (NCBI taxonomy): domain Eukaryota; kingdom Viridiplantae; phylum Streptophyta; class Magnoliopsida; order Myrtales; family Melastomataceae; genus Melastoma; species Melastoma candidum. The sequence continues at coordinate 1,472,290 of CM042882.1, forward strand.
GTAACTTAGGATGATGGCAATAGAATTTCTTCATATGATGATTATCTTGAGCTTACAAGAAAAAAAAACTACTCCTTGTATAAGGACAATCTAAATCACCTTATCATAGAAATCAACATCGACCATCTGATCTATGTAGCGGCACGAGCTACTACAACCTTGGACTACAGCTCCCCCATGTATCTTGGTGGCATCAAAAAGGAAGTTCTATCTGCGCAGTGTGCGAGATCCAGCTACTGGCGGATGCTCTTTGTATTTACGGATGAGACTCCTCCTGCCAGGTGCCGATGCAGAGCGGATGCGTAAAAAGAGAAGCAACTCGAGGTTTTCGACTGATTTTACCTCTTTCCGAATCTCAAGCACTTGTTGTGCTTGACTTCCGTGAAGTTGGAACTCGAAGCCAGAGGCTGTTTCGTCGGTGTGGAGAGGGAGCGTTTCTCCATCGCGCTTATGTACTTGCGGAGATGCTGGATGTATTCAGGGTAGGTCTCGAGATTGCAGTGGCCACCTCCTTTTACCCATAGGGGGTCGTACTTCTCTTTTGAAAGCTCCCATAAGCGCTTCCCGTGGGACCAATCCACTACGTCGTCGTCTGTCCCCTGCAAATCCGATCCATCAGAGTCATTTCTCTTCATCAACTGACTCTAGGGACAGTACACTGAAAATCCTTTGATAGAAACTTACATGAATGACTAGAACCGGGCAGCTGACCTGCCTTATTTTATCAATGTTCTGTAGTTTCATCAGCAATGCAGAAAATATCAGCACGAGACAGCCCCTCTCATCAACAAGGGGCGAACTAATTGCCATTAGGCTTACCTTAAAGATGTCGAACCAAAACGTCATCTTCACTGGATACAAGACCCGTATACCGGAGAGAATAGCGCCGTGAAGAATTACGCCCCTCAGGTTTTGCAGCCGAGAGGCCAAGTGTAATGTCGGTCCGCTCCCTACCGATTGACCGTACAAGATGAGGTCCTCCTGCTTTATACCGTACTCTCCTTTCAAACAATTATACACAGCCTCGATGTCATCGTACGTGTTGAACTCGGATGGCTGCCAGTATTGGAACAAAGGTTTGCAAATCAACAAAAAATGGTCGCAGAAACTGTCCATCCATAGAACTTCTCTGCTACTAGGATACAAAGACAAAAATTGGCTGCCATGTACTTCCACTTTTACGAAACACAGGGCTACGACAAAGACATCGCATAAACCTCCAGAGCATCTAGAGCTTACCTTACCAGAAGATGCCCCGTAACCCGAGTAATCGTAGCTGCGGAAATCATACAACAAACAGGGTTACGTATCTATAAAATTGGTGACAAACCGAATGATACGATTCTGAAGGAAAAATATGGCGATCTCCCATAAATGAATATCCAATCAAGTCAAGAAACACATAAGATAACTAAACTTGGAAGAACAAGCAAACCTCAGAAAATGTGCTGGAAAACAGGAAACATCAGAAGAAACTACATAAACCCAGGATAATGTCAGGAGGCCTAATAACCTCATGACGTTGACACGAAGGTGAGCTCTGAGCTCGATGAAGAGCTCCTGCATCTGCCCCAAATCCGCGGCATTGCCGTGTGAATAAAGCAGGGTGAACCTCGCAGAGGGGTGCTTCCAAAAGGTGGCGACGATCTTCTTCCCACCCTTGGTGTCCAACAGGTGAACATCCATGTTCTTGTCGGCCCTAACGCCGGTAAACAAGAGCTTCCCGTCCCCTCCCTTCAGGACGTCGTACGTCGGGGGGTCGGGAGGGAAGAAGGCGAACTTTGCCGCCACGCCTGACGTCACGTTCCCCATTCTCTAACCGCCCCCTCCGTGTCCCAACTTCCCCAACCAACACCACTTCTTTCCGGGAAAAGATCCAAACTTTGGCGTTGAATCGAGGAAGGACCGACGGCGGGGGCCGCAACGAGGAAAAGGGTATCCAAAACTCGGGATTGTTGCGGGAGATTTCTGGGAGGTGAGGAGGGAGATGGGGGAGGAGGGCGGTGTTCCCGGTCCTGTATGTGTTTTAAGTCCGAGGTTGTTTTATATTCCTCCCCTTAATTGGTCAAAGGCTGCCATGGACCATCATCTATGTGAATGTGAAGTTAAAACAAAAGAGAAGCTGGATGAGGAGCTTATGTCATGTTATGACATGTGTGGAATAGATCGGACATTCCCCATCCCAATCCCATCCTCCTTGTCTCTTCCTCATTCTGTTCGTCCCCGTGACTCTCGGCGTTCTCCCATTTGCAAACATCGTAACGTGATGTGATGCGTGTGATTCGCAAACGAGATCACTTTTCCTTTCCCTTCGTTTGGTTTGGTCCAAATCGGACAGCCGGCTGGCGGGCGAGTTCAGTTACGAGGCAGTTGTTGATTATGAATTTTCATCTTTATTGCGTGTTTGAATCGTCCTCAGGTTCTTTTTTTTTTTTCTCAATTCCAAACGAATGATTATTCTACACCGTCCTTTCAATTGACCGATTCAAATTCATTCAGCCTCGAGATTAAATTCCTAATAATTCAAAATCACATGCCCCTTTAATCAAGTTAGATGAGGATCTCTCTAGGGAAATGCTAGTCCCAGTTAAAAAAAAAAGGCAAAATAAACGCTAAAAAGATTAATGCCTGTAAGTTGTTCAACATATCATTGGGCTTGGAGAAAGATATAAAAGTAAGGCGAAAATGGCTCATGCAAGAATGGTGCAGACCAAAAAAGAAAAAATAGACAGGGGAACAAGATGTTCCCGATAGAATAAAGGCGCAGCGCATCAATTACATCAGACTCCGAGCCACTGCCCCCTGGGCTGCCAGCATGTCATGTGACCCTACACCTTTTAGGGGATGGTAATAAGTCCCCCAACGCAGGTCACTTTTAGCATAAACGGTCCCATTGTCTTAGATAGAGGGGAACATAGGTTTGAGTTAATCACGTGAGTGTCTTAGTAATAAAACTGCTGTTTGGATGAAATGTTCTTTTTTTGTTTTTGTAGGCTTAAGGTGTGAAGAGTACCTGCTCTTCCTCCAGTTTGGTCGTTTCGCCATGGACAGACACCCAGGTCTCGGCAATCTTGACCACCCTTTTGTCGGAAATCTCCACCACAGTGAAGGCCCTTGCAGTGCCAGCGAGATCAGGAGCATCGCCAGGTGATCTGCCATCCGTTGTGCTTTGGCTGTTATTGGGATCGCAGGTCAAGGGCCTGACCCGGGGAACAATTGCGCCGTTCAGATAGATCATGCCGTCATCCCCCAGGACAATCATTTTCCGTTGGCCTTTTCCGAATGCGAGCCACTTGTGCATGTGGCCAAACACGACCAGCGGCATTTGGAGTTCTGTGCCGTTCTTTAACTCAGACAACGCATCGGCTAGATCTATAAGGACAAGCGTTTAAGCCAAGTGATCAACGTAGTCGTAATGAGCAAACGATGTTAACCATCGCAATTCTAGAACCCTGGTGGAGTTTCCAGATGGTTACCCGGATCACCATTATCCCCACTGCCTTCTGACACCCAATCCTTTCCACATATATCATCATTTTTGGACCCTAGGCCTGCAAACTAAACCAACATTAAATGAAAACTCAATTATAGATATTCAAGGATTAAAAAGTTAGCTCGATTACCTGTAGGTCCGTTATGAGCAAGAAATATGATCAAGTGATCCTCAGGAGCCCCTAAAGCAGCATTGCGGATTCTCCTACTACTCTGATCCATGTCATCAACCCCAAATCTGAAGAAAATTTTCACTGCTTCAGATGCTGATGGTACTATTGGAGAAGATATTAAGTAAGAAATCACAGTTACTACTATATAACTCTCATTCATATCACAATCCCTAGTTCAGTGATACTTCCCCAGAAATACAGAGTAAAATCTCAGGTGAAAAGTACGTAAATCTCAGGTGACAATACCACCATGTCCCCAAAAGAAAAAACAAAGACAAACCTTGTTGATAGAAGCTTTTTTCGGAATAGCTGGTCACCGCCCCAAGAAAATGGCCTTCCACCAACGACACTCAACTTCAACAGAGGGAAATCTAACCGTCGGTAAGCCACGTGTTCCTCACCAAGACTGTAAATAAGATAGTTTATTGTGAAAGAGAAATTGCTATGGGTTATTCGAGAGTAGCCTAAATTGACAACTTTTATGGGAAAGAAGCTCACAATTCAAGCTGCAACTGGACATTATCCTTTCTCCTGAAGGAAAAAGCAATATCTTAGCTTCTCAACAGGACATCAGAAAAGACATGCTTCTTCGCAATGATTTGATGAAATTCTGACATTAATACAACCTTGACAAGAGGAATAAAGGATGGCACACGTAGCATGAAGTATGTAATAAATCCAACATAGCATGTTTTTACAACATACATGCATCTAGACGAAATAAAGCAAGCAGATCTTCGCCTCAATATCAGATAAAACAACCAACCTAATATGCCAGGCTGTGAAATGTCTTCTTATAACAATGCCAAGTCCTTCCAAGAGAAAAATTGTAGTGCTGGGAGACAACTTGGAAACTACTACAGGGTGAGTAATCCAAGCTCTAAACTTACTTGCTAGAGAACTGTTGGGTGTGCCAGGAGTCATGATTTCCCAAAATGGCTGCTTTCGCAAATTCAAGTTTTGCCACATTTCGAACGACATCAACATTCTCGTTTCCAAAATCACCTGATGAAAGACTCTTTACTCAGTATTTCCAACCGAAATATTACTGGAAAAAAATTTTCCAGGGTACACGGGTGAGTGCCGCGTTGGAAAGGATGCGAGGAGTACAGGAAATCAACAGAAAGAGAGGACATTTCAAACGAATAAAATCAAGCAAAGAAAGTATGTTCCATCAGACCGGATATCAAGCTAACCACTCCAGAATTGAGAATCCATTGAAGACGAAAATCCGAAGACTCATTCTATTTCAGCTTACCAGAAATACGGAAACTACCAGGAACAAGTAGCTAATGATCTCCGACAAAGAGGAGATAATGTACGGCAAAGGCTTTAACCTGTGAAGAGCACCAAATCTGGCTACACAATCACAAACAAAGAAAAAAAGCACGCATCACATTTCGGAATGCCAAAACGGAACACAAGGTCCCCTAAAGCTGATCAACTTCCAACAATCAACACAAAATTCGCCGGACAGGATCCCTCGAAACACTAAAAATACCTTCAAAAACTGCAGGGCCTTGGTATCCGCTTCCAAATCCCACTGATCATGCTTCCGACGCCACCGCAAATGCGAAAGGAAAGAAAAGGACAGATAACCACCAAATTAGGATATCAGAAGGAAGCGGCAAATCTGTACCCGTGAAGAAAATCTACGACGGCGTACCACGTCTCCGACGACGGCGATTCGAACCGACGGAGGAAGCGCCATGGGGGAGCCGCGGGTCGAGAAGGAAGGAGGAGGAGGTGGTGGCCTCGCGAAGGGAGCAGCAGTCCACGAGCTCAGCATCGGAGCCGTTGACTCGAGTCCTTTGGTCCAAGACATTCGGTCTTAACGGGCCTATATTAGGCCCAATAGCCCATTGGGCTTATAGTAGCCCATCTATCATGGATAGCTCCTGAGATTCTGCCACGTGTAGACTCCAATTGACCCTCGGCGCGACCACCCAATATTCCAAACAGTATTAGGACAAACCGGAAACTCTCTTGCTTGCATTCCTCTGTCATTGTAGTAGGAAGTTATGGTTCCCGGACAGCCACAAGTTCCGTCGTCAAGGGACGTATTACCCTTCATGGACAGGTTACAGTCCCCAGTCCAATAACACATCCTTATTCGCCCCCACATCTACAACGCCTTTATCAGCCCGAGTACCATCACACACGATTTAGATGTCGGGGATGACAAAGTGGCGTCCCTCTCGGACTTCACCTCCACGCTTCGTCGGAAGAACAACACCGTGAAGGCCCTCTTGCCCATCGGTGGTGCCGAGGAGGGGCCTGCCCTGTTCGCGCTGATCGCCTCAAATGCCCCCTCGAGGGTTTGTGTTCATAAAATCCTCATTTGAGGTCGTACGGAAGTATGGTTTCGATGGGCTGGACCTCGACTGGGAATACCCCAGGACCCACCAGAAGATGGATAACCCGGCACTGTTACTGGGCGAACGTTTTGAGATCAAGGAGGAGGCACGGATGACAAACCAGCCCAGGCTCACGGCCGCGACCTTCTTCTCAGCAGACATCTTCCTCAATGCGGTGTTCCGTTCCTACCTGGTGGCAGCCATCGAGATGAACCTCGACTGGATCAACACCATGTGCTATGACTACCGCGGACCTTGGGACCTATCGGCTGTTGGGGTCCAGGCATCACTCTTTGACCCAAACAGCAACCTGAGCTCAATGCACGGTCTGAAGTCCTGGCTCAAAGCAGGCCTTCCCAAGGAGAAGTTAATAATGGGTCTGCCGCTCTATGGACACTCGTGGAAACTGAAGTACCCGAACCATACCAAGTTTGTGTCTCCTGCAGTGGCCAAGGGACCAGGGGATGAGTTAATGCCTTGCTCGGACATGCAAGGGTTCATTAGGAACATAACGCCGGGATGATCTATGACCCGGAAACTGTGTCTACCTACACATATGCCAATGTACCATGGGTTTCGCAAGACAGCGTCGTATCGGCCACGGTCAAGGTCGGGGTCGCCCAGGGGATGGGCCTTGGGGGATACTTCTTCTGGGCATTGAGCTATGAAGACAACTGGGAGATAACAGCACCAGATACTCCAAATAATAACATTCCCAGTTCCATTAATTTTGTATTATCACTTAATTACGAGATTTTAATTTAAACCCATGTTTCTTTATATCTGCTTTCTGATGCATCACATCGATTGATGGATTCAAGAGGATTGAAGATCAAGGAGGGAGGGGTTTCCTTTACCTTTTTGTTTTTGACAAATCATTTGTAAGAAAAAATATATGGGAGAAAAGATTGTTTCTCCCAAAATCTCATCACGGTAATTTTAGCCACAGCGAATCGGTCGCCATAATTTGATTTGGGGACGTTCTTACAACCTCGGACAAACTGGACGAGAATGTCAGAACCGGTGGCAAGGGATGAAAACATCTCAGTTTTACTTTCCCAATCATCCGGGGACTGTTTCTTACTGTGTCCGGGGACATTGGCAAGCCACGAAAAGAAGACTTCTCATATTTAGTAATAGAGGAAAAAACCAGCATTGCCCCCTGTTCCGAAAATAGCAAGTCCTGCTAATCATTTTCGTTTCTCTAATCTCGTCCTTTCTTTTTGTTATAAGTAGAAAAATCGTTCTTTGTGATCGTACCTGTTCTTCTTGTGTCTCAGGACATCCCGTCTCTAGGCCTTATGAATTCCCTCAAGGCCTAGAGAAAAGGATACGACCCAGAGTTAATTCGCGGCAGTCATGGCGTCGGGGGATATCTCGTTGGAGGAGATCAGGAATGAGACCGTTGATCTTGTGAGTGCCCGTGCACCCTCCCGATTCCGGAGTTTACTTGGTTTTGGATGCCCGCGATGGGATTGTTGCTGATGTTATCGTATGTTGTGTCCCCGTCGCAGGAGAGCATTCCTGTGGAGGAGGTGTTTCAGCAGCTGAAGTGCACCAAGGAAGGGTTGACGAGCGATGAAGGCGAGAAGAGGCTCCAGATCTTCGGGCCCAACAAGCTCGAGGAGAAGAAGGCAAACATCTCGTTAAATTCCTGTTTTCGTCTTCGATTGGATTCTCGGAATGTGTCTAGTAATGTCTGGATTCTGGGGCGTGTTTTGTTTTCGTTACAGGAGTGCAAGCTCCTCAAGTTCTTGGGGTTCATGTGGAATCCTCTGTCGTGGGTCATGGAGAGTGCTGCCATCATGGCCATTGCTCTCGCCAATGGAGGAGTGAGCAACAAAATCAAACGATCTTGATTTCGTGATCGAATTCGATAGTCTGTCATCGAGACTATAGAAGGGAGTCACGTTGACGAAAGTTTATGCATGTGTTGCAGGGCAAGGCCCCCGATTGGCAAGATTTCGTCGGTATTGTCTCATTGCTCATCATCAACTCGACCATCAGCTTCATCGAAGAGAATAACGCTGGAAATGCTGCGGCCGCTCTGATGGCTGGTCTCGCCCCCAAGACTAAAGTCTTGAGAGACGGCAAGTGGAGTGAGCAGGAGGCGGCCATCCTTGTCCCAGGAGACATCATCAGCATCAAGTTAGGAGATATCGTCCCCGCAGATGCCCGCCTTTTGGAAGGAGATCCTCTGAAGATCGATCAATCTGCTCTCACAGGAGAGTCATTGCCCGTGACCAAGCACCCGGGAGACGAGGTTTTCTCTGGTTCGACTTGCAAACAGGGCGAGATTGAGGCTGTGGTCATTGCAACCGGTGTCCATACCTTCTTTGGCAAGGCCGCCCACCTTGTCGACAGCACAAACCAAGTCGGCCACTTCCAAAAGGTCTTGACGGCCATTGGTAACTTCTGCATCTGCTCGATCGCCGTGGGCATGTTGATCGAGATCATCGTGATGTACCCCATCCAGCACAGGAAGTACAGGGAGGGTATCGACAACCTCCTGGTGCTCCTCATCGGCGGTATCCCCATTGCTATGCCAACTGTGTTGTCCGTCACCATGGCTATTGGTTCCCACCGTCTTTCCCAGCAAGGTGCCATCACCAAGAGGATGACGGCCATTGAGGAAATGGCTGGAATGGATGTCCTCTGCAGCGACAAGACTGGAACTCTTACCCTTAACAAGCTCACCGTCGACAAAAGCCTCATCGAGGTAACTAACCCGATTGCCTCACACTGAAAGACTTGGGCTATAACAGTGCTGATGGCCATCTTCGTTGTTTGACAGGTCTTCATTGATGGAATGGACAAGGATACTCTCATGTTGTTGGCTGCGAGGGCATCTAGGGTTGAGAACCAGGATGCTATTGATGCTTCGATTGTTGGCATGTTGGGTGACCCCAAGGAGGCGAGAGCTGGAATCAAGGAGGCCCATTTCCTTCCCTTCAATCCGGTCGATAAGCGCACAGCAATTACCTACATTGATAGCAATGGAGACTGGCACCGGTGCAGCAAGGGAGCGCCCGAGCAAATTATTGACCTGTGCGAGCTCAAGGGAGCAGTCAGGACCAAAGCGCATGATATCATCAGCTCGTTTGCCGATCGTGGCCTTCGCTCGTTGGCTGTTTCTCGACAGGTCAGTCTGCTTAATGCAATTTCATAACTACGTCTTGTTTTGGTAGTCCTTATAAAAGCACACCGAGCGAGCGATATCATTGGGTCTGCCTTCTTTTGTAGACTGTTTCGGAGAAGAGAAAGGACAGTGCTGGAGACCCATGGGAGTTTGTTGGTCTGTTGCCACTTTTCGACCCACCGAGGCACGACAGTGCGGAGACCATCCGCCGAGCCCTTGAGCTGGGGGTCAATGTTAAGATGATCACCGGTGATCAACTTGCCATCGGTAAGGAGACTGGACGCAGACTTGGCATGGGCACGAACATGTACCCTTCCTCATCACTCCTTGGGAATCACAAGGATGAGTCGATCGCCTCAATTCCGGTTGAAGAGCTAATCGAGAAGGCCGACGGGTTCGCCGGAGTGTTCCCGGGTAATTACCCACCTTCCAATTATGAGGTCACCCTATCAATGCATAGAACACCCTTTTCACCAACCCGTGTCTTAATTCTTATCAGAGCATAAGTATGAGATCGTCAAGAAGCTGCAGGAGAGAAAGCACATCTGTGGCATGACGGGAGACGGTGTCAATGATGCCCCCGCTCTGAAGAAGGCCGATATTGGTATTGCTGTCGCTGATGCCACCGACGCTGCAAGGAGTGCATCCGATATTGTCCTGACTGAGCCAGGATTGAGCGTGATTGTGAGTGCCGTCTTGACCAGCAGGGCCATCTTCCAAAGGATGAAGAACTACACCATCTATGCCGTTTCCATCACCATCCGTATTGTGTTAGGTTTCCTCCTCGTCGCCCTCATCTGGAAGTTCGACTTCTCTCCCTTCATGGTCCTCATCATTGCCATCCTCAACGACGGCACGATCATGACCATCTCCAAGGATAGGGTAAAGCCGTCTCCTGTTCCCGACTCATGGAAGCTTAAGGAGATCTTCGCTACTGGTGTCGTTCTTGGTGCCTACCAGGCCATCATGACTGTCGTATTTTTCTGGATTGTTCACGACACTGACCTATTCTCCGTAAGTTGCGAAGCTCATTTACTAAGACAGAATCATCCTATTCAAATTTCTAACGAAATGAAACCTCAAATCATAACAGGACATTTTCGGAGTGAGGTCGATCAGGGACAATGTCGATGAATTGACTGCTGCTCTGTACCTACAAGTGAGCATCATCAGCCAGGCCCTCATCTTCGTAACCCGATCGAGGAGCTGGTCCTTCATCGAGCGCCCGGGTCTCTTGCTCGTGGCTGCTTTCATCATTGCTCAGTTGGTCAGTATGCTGTTATCATCTATACATCCATAACTAGGCTTTGATTGCACCGACTTGAACTTACGATCCTCCCGAATTTTGGTGATCAAAGGTGGCCACCGTTATTGCTGTGTACGCACACTGGGAGTTCGCCAGGATCCAAGGAATGGGATGGGGATGGGCCGGAGTCATCTGGATCTACAGCGTCATCACTTACATTCCTCTCGACATCCTCAAGTTCGTCATCCGCTATGGCTTGAGCGGCAGGGCCTGGAACAACCTTTTGGACCAAAGGGTACGTTCAGCTTCCCCCTGATCTCAGGTCGCCCCGCTTGGGAAAACCACGGTTGACGTCTTTTTCTGGTCATATTAAACTGTGACAGATTGCGTTCACCACAAAGAAGGACTATGGAAAGGGTGAGAGGGAAGCACAGTGGGCACTAGCTCAGCGCACGCTCCACGGCCACCCGCCCCCAGAGAGTATCTTCCACCACGACAAGGGAACCACCGACGAGCAGTCATTGCTCGCTGAGCAGGCCAAGAGGCGCTCCGAGGTCGCAAGGTAATAACATAACGGCAGGGAAACACCACCGAACTCGATCCATTACGCAGAAACATCCAGGTGGGGTATACTGACGTTCTGGGATGATTTTATTGACCATTTCAGGCTGCGGGAGCTGCACACACTCAAGGGGCACGTCGACTCAGTCGTGAAGCTCAAGGGACTCGACATCGAGACCATCCAACAGCACTACACAGTGTAAACGACGAGAAGAGCCGACGAATAAAGCAAAACAAACTGACATCATGAAGAAGGACAAGTTTTTTTACTTCTACATTTAGTTTCTTTTGACTTTTGAAAGAATTGTAAGAAGAGAGTGAGAATGATCGTTAACTTGCTAGTGCACCTTTTCTATTTTTTTTTTGCAAAATATTAATTTATAGCGTTTAACTATGAAGTAAATTTTCTTTTTTTTGTTAACTTAGTTTATTATATTTTTTTAATCACCAACTTTTCTTTTATTTTGATTTTGATCAAATTTTAAAATTAAACCATGAATCATTTATCGACTAAAATAAATAAAATAATAAGAAATAATATTGAAACCCCTCGTATGCTTTTTTTTTTGGCAAAATATCAATTTATGGCCTCACCTTTGAGCCAACTTTCTGTTTTGTCCTTAACTTAGTTTGTTATATAATTTTGTCACCAACTTTTGTTTTTATTTTAATTTTGGCCAATCATGAATTTCTTCTAGCGAAAGCCAAACAAGGCCTTAATAGACAATTTTCATTTATCGACTAAAAAGAAAAAAGATTTTAAAAAATAAGAAATAATATTGAAACCTTTTATTTGTTTTTTTATTATAAAATTTTGATGAACAAATCAAGTGAATTGGAAGCCGAAGTTAACGATAGTTGCTGATGTTTTCAAAAAATATGAAAAATCGATGAATGTCGGATGATGTTCTATTAGGGGGGCGACTATTACGGATAAAGTGGATTACGAGACGAATGAATGAGATGTCAAAACTCCACTATTATATGCCACATGTTAGACTATATTAAGGCCTTGTTTGGCTTTCGCTAGAAAAAATTCATGATTGGCCAAAATCGAAATGAAAACAAAAGTTGGTGTCAAAATTATATAACAAACTAAGTTAATGACAAAACAGAAAGTTGGCTCAAAGTTGAGGCCATAATCGTATATTTTGCCTTTTTTTTAATTTTGATGGACAAATAAAGTTAATTGAAAGTCGAAGTTGGACGATAATTGTTGATGCATTTAAAATCGATGAAGGTCAGATGATATTCTATTATGGGCTGCTAATACAGTTAAAGTAAATTATAAGACGAATGAATGCTCCGTTATTATAAGACACGAGCCAGACCAGGCTTAGTTTGACTTTCGCTAGAAGAAATTCAATATTAGATAAAATCAAAATAAAAACAAAATTTGGCGACAAAATTATATAATAAACCAAGTTAATTATAAAACAGAGCTTAAAGTTAATGCCATAAACGTATATTTTACTTTTTTTTCTAAATAAATGGGAAACTAAGCAAGGCTGACTTGGGTATATTTCTTCCAAAACTCTTCTTTGGGTTGTTGAAATTAGTTTATTTTCTGATAAATAAAATTTTTATTTAAGGATTACATTTTTAAATTTACAATTTCAAAAAAAAAGCAAAGCACAACACATTTTCTAATTGAACAGTTTTATTATTATTATTTACTGGTTTATTTATTAAGCTTGAGCAAATCGCTCGGACAACACTTACATGCGAGTTGGCGGCTCGAAGGGTACGAGGTTCTGTCGGAGAATGATTCTGCTGACGTGGCATCTTCTTCGTCTACGTCGTTGAGGAGCCGGGGAAGTAATGCTTTGCTCCCCGACGGCAATTCACGTCCTCAAGAACCGCCGGACCCTCCTTAGATGCCACTCCCCTCTCTCCACTCGATCATATTATTCTTCCTGTGCTTCCTCCCTCGCCGGCTTTGAACAGGAGGTCTCGAGCACTTCGGCTGTAGAAGCGCCTAAAGGGCGAACGAAACGGAGTAGAGCTGTTTTTGAATCTGCCTGGGAAGGTTATGAGTCGAGTACCACGGAAATTTTGAAGCTTTACACCAGGAAGCTGCATGATTGCGCTGAGAGAGGGTGGCTGAGTATTGGCAAGGCGATTCACGGACGGATAATTCGGAGTTGGGAATGCCCGGATGGTCATCTGTGGGCGTCTTTGCTGAATTTTTATCTGAAGCGTGGAACTATAAGGCACGCGAGGTCGGTGTTCGATGAAATGCCGCAGAAGGACGTTGTCCCGTGGACGGCTGTGATTTCTGTTTAAGTGAATCGGTGTTGTAGCGATGAGGCGATCGGGATGCTTTGTGAGATGCAAAGGAGAACAGTGATGCCTAATGTGTATACCTATGTGACGTGCCTGAGGGTTTGTGCCTTGAGATTGGATATCTGTTTTGGGAAATTGCTACATGGGGCGGTGGTTAAGATTGATGATAGATTTGTACATAGGGTCTGCTCTGGTTGATGTTTATGCAAAATGTGGAGATGTAGAGATTACAAATAGCGTTTTTGACAGCATGCTTGAGAAGAACGCAGTCGTGTGGAGTACTTTGCTTAATGGGTATGTTCATTTGGGGGATGCGAATGAAGTTTGGAGGCTGTTTAGCAGCATGGGGGATCTTGATTTAAAATTTAGTAGATTCATCCTGTCAATTGTGTTGAAGGGTTGTGCTGATTTGAGAAGCTGACGGAAGGTCGAGTCGTACATTCTGTTGTTATCAAGACCGCATTAGAGTTTGATAACATCATTTTCTGTGCCCTTGTTGATATCTACTCGAACTCGGGAATCACAAATGATGCTCTTAAAGTATTTTGTACTGTCGAATGTCTGGATGTCATTACTTGGAATGCTATGATTTCTTGCCTTTGTAAGGATGGGTGGTACGAAGAGATGTCTCGCGTTTTTCAAGCTATGAGGTGCAATGGGGTGTCGCCGAATGACTTCTGTCTCAGCAGTCTCCTCAGTTTTGCTGGTGATGTTGGCCATTTGGACTATGGTCAAAGTGTCCATGCTTTACTATGCAAAAGTGGGCACCAAGAGGACACAACAGCTTGCAATTCCTTGGTCACAATGTACTTAAGAAATAACTGCCTAGTGGAAGGAATGCGAATATTTCAGGCAATGAAGTACCTGGATTCGATTTCATGGACTAGTCTATTGTTTGGATTCCGTTATTACATTTTGTCTAATCAAGAGCAAGCATGAGCCGTCCGATGCATGAGGGGGACTTAGGATCCAACGGCTGCTTGGTAAGTGGGGCGTCAGGGCTTTCCCATGACTTCGCAAATGCTGCTCATGTTAAGCAGCTACAGTCCCTATTTGTTAAGTATGGCCTTACCAGCGATGAAATTGTCGGAGGTGCACTCATTGGTATTTATAGCAAAAAGGGGTGTATGCAGGATGCGGAAGTAGCCTTCAGAAAAGTGATCAACAGAGACCTGATGTGTGGGACAGCCATCATAACTGCATACGCACAAGCTGGTCAAGGTGAAAATGCTGTTAATCACTTTCTCCTGATGCTACAGGAAGGAGTTATTCCCAATGAGTACACTATAGCTAGCTGCGTAAATGGCTCAGGTCAAATTGGGTCTTTGGTGGCCGGGCAGTTGCTACATTCAGTGGCAACCAAAGCCGGACATGTCAACGATTTGTTTGTAGCTGGTGCACTTGTAGACATGTATGGTAAATGCAATTTGATTCCGGATGATGAGACTCTCTTCAGCGAGCAAGTTTCTCGGGATACTGCATTATAGAATGCAATGATTTATGCGCATTCTCGGCATTGCCAAGGTGAAAAGGTTCTCAGTGATTTACGACAGATGTTAGGTGAAGGAGTCCTGCCTGATAAGATTACATTTTCCGGTGTTACGACTGCTTGTAGTGGCATTGGTCTGGCTGACGAAGTTATGAAGCTCTACTCTTGTATGATATATCTGTTTAGGCAGGCTGGTAGGTTGGATGAGTTTGAAAAATTTATCCATGGACCAAAGCTGTCCACATGCTAAAATCTGTGGATCTGCATCTGCTATTGCAACATGAATTTGCTCGGCAATACACTTCCTCTGGTGGATATGCGACTCAGCAAAGAGGTTGAAGATAATTGAACATTATCTTCATGGTACAGAACATTTACAGAGGATTTCCACCTGGGCTTCAATGGAAGTCGACAAACGTTCCTATTTTTTTGGGCTGGCTTCCGTGTCCTTCAGGCACATGGACTACCCATCTCACCCTTACGAGAGGTCTTGAATGCGGTGAGTATAGGCTGGGTTGTGCTTCAAGTTTCATCATTTTCTTTCTCTACTTTACAGAGACAATCTGAATGCAATAAATAAGTATCATTTTATTAGATACTTGTGCACTCGTGGTTTATCCATCCCATGCATTTTTCTTATGTAGAACAGAGACAGAGTATGCAGGGCAGAATACTGTCTTCATTCCTCAAACACGGTAACAACAGATATTATTCTGCTTAAGCTGTTGTCCAAACGAAAATGGTTTACTCAGACAGATGATTTGTGGATGTACACACAGACATTAAGACAACATTAATACTGGTGAGTCAATATATTGCTTTCTTTGTCAATCAATTTTATTTTTGATCGTCGAGCTTATGCCATTGCAATAAGGAAAAAAAACCACGCAATGCCATTGCTGCGATGAAATGTCACAGGTCTAAAATACGGAAGTAACCATAATTGTCCGGGATGCAATATGTAATAGACATTTGCCTTCTCCTCAAGAAGAAAATGTTGACAAACGTTGTGAATGTTCTTCTACCTTTCTGACATGGCTTGATGATTGCAGCTAGTAAACATAAGAAGGTTCTCCAGAAATTCTATCATGACCACCCTGTCGAGTCCCGATATGACTGCCATTCCATGCCTATTCAATGTGCATCCTTGCATAGTTGGGACACCACACCATTTGGGGCTACTAGCAGTGGCCGGAGTTATGTGCTGGCTTGCTCTAAGGAACGCTGGAACTGGCTGCGATTCCTCATGGTTTCTCCTGTTAGCCGCATGTGGAGGCATGCATTTGCTGTGCCGAAATTATCTGTTGCAGGACGTTCTTTTGCTTCCCGAGAAAAGCATGAAAGAGCGAGCCCCCAGCTCCCAATCCCGCAAACAACAAATCTCTACAAGAAGGTTTACCATGCACAAGGTCGTTGATCTTAACCCCCCTCTTTAAGACAAGAAAATGGAATTTGGGGCTTCAGTAATAGTTAAATCGCCCAGGCAGAGTTACTTCTATGGTACGGAATTACACGACTCTCTCTCGATTCGGATTCGGAAGCACAAGCCCAGGACCATGTAAAAGCCCATTCCTCTTTTTCGAGCACAAAATATGGCCCAATTATATGTAAGTTCAAGCCCAATTGTGGGTCAAGTCTGAGCCCATAATTAAGAACTTGACTGAATTTGGGCTCTTACCCAGCCCAATCTCAAACGTGGGCTAAAGAAGCCCATCACGAATTTTGTGGAATTAAAAAGGATGCGTAAGGAAATAAGTTTGTCCGTACAATAATAAAGGTGCGATTTGGCTATTATTGAAACCCCAAATCCAACCGTTTGAAACAACAAAACCAATCTGTCTCCCTTCCCTCATCTGCCAAACTTCTTCAGTCACTGATCAAACCCCTTGCATGGATCACGAGCGAGCGCAAGAGCTGGAGGCCGACGCTCGAGGAGAATCTTGGAGACGACAACCGGCAGCGCTGGGACTTACCAATGAAGAGACCTGTGGCAAAGAAAGGCCGACGAGGGAAAATTGTAGTTGATCTTGTGCGGGGAAGGTTTTCGCCTCTCTGCTGCCTTTGCTGTGGAATCGGCGACCTTCCAACATGGACCTCAATGTCTCGACAAGACGAAGGAGGTGATGGCGACCTTGATCTCGGTAGGAGGCCAGTGTGGTAGTAACCCAACGGCGAGTCTCCATAGCCGATCTGAAGTTGAGATATTACAATCTTTTCAGAGCTCACGCAAAAGACTCCAGACAGTGTTAGAAATAATAATTTCATTTGGTGGCCCGACGTTTATGTTTAGTCATACACAAGCTATTCGGATATTGGACCTGATTAAGTGACCTTACCTACATCAATATTCAGAGGGTCCAATTGACATCTCGTTAAGTATAGGGGTATATTGTGCAGATACCGTAATAATCTCTTATTCTGTGATGGGTGGAATTAAAGAGATTATTAACCTCAGGGACTTAATTGTCAAAAAGGGGTTATGGTCCCCAGGTCATACGATATCTAAGACAACTGTAGGGCATCCCATTACCCTAGTCAGTTTTTCAGACGTCTAAATCGTAAAGGCCTGGGAGACCAAAAACCTAGGCGTTCTTCTCAGAAGTTCTCCAAGTTTCTAATGGATTCATCAGGTACGCTTCCGCATCTAGATATGGATCTCGGTAATTTGACATGTGTGTTCCCGGTTTTATGTGGATTACAATTCTAACAAGCGGTATCAGAGCCGATCATGTGTTGAATTACTGGGAATTGAGAATTAGGGTTTGAGATTTTTTTTATCAGGAAAAGGGCGAATTTTTTTGTTCTGCTTCAAATTTTTTATGTAGAAGGGGAGAAATCTCTGTAGAAGGGGAGAGATCTCTGTAGAAGGGGGGAGATTTTTTTTAGAGGGGAGAGATCTTTGTTTATCCCCCCATGTTCTTGTGTTTTTTTTTCTTGAACAAATTATCTTTTGGATATAATTAATTTAAGTTTCATGCTGAATTTGGGGGTTTCCAGTCCCGATTTCGAGCATGTCAGATCAAATTTTACTGGTTGTTTGGATCTGAAAAGTAATGGCATATTCTGGAAGTCTGTATTTTAAAATGGGCGGACTGAAGCGACATCTC
Source organism: Melastoma candidum (assembly GCA_023653495.1). NCBI lineage: Eukaryota > Viridiplantae > Streptophyta > Magnoliopsida > Myrtales > Melastomataceae > Melastoma > Melastoma candidum. The sequence goes on from CM042882.1 coordinate 1,490,140, forward strand.
CCCTCGGAGCTCTCTCGTGTAGGGAAACCCATTTGAAATATAAGATGGCGTGTTTGGTTTTCATGCGAACAGTGATCGGCCCTTCGGAAGGCGCTGTTTGGCCGAATTCCACACATGCACCCGCAGTATTAGATACGAGACTATCATTTGGATATCCATGTGAACATTGAGTCGGCCCCCGCGGAAGACTTCCTTGTTTGACAGGATTGATGGTCTGTGTCTGATTGTTGCACTGAGATACCACTTGCAAGTTGACATCGCGGTCCTTCGATAGGGTGTTAATGTTGCGCTGGTGTCTTAATGGGACTTGCCATTATTTATATTTCCCTTTATTCGGTTATTGATTGAGTGAGCTGATACATTTCCTCTGTTTGTTCTCTAATCAGCTGTTACTCCTGCTACCAATGTCAGTGCTGCACTGAACTCCATCCCTGTGCTTAACGGCACAAACTTCAGACCCTGGAAAGAGCACATTGAGATCAATCTTGCTGTCTTGGATCTGGACATGGCACTTCGGGTTGATCGCCCCCCCGCTCCTTCAGATGACAGTTCGGCTTTTGTTAAACAGAACTATGAGCGGTGGGAGAGATCCAATCGCCTTTGTCTAATGATCATGAAACGTGCTATTCCAGATAGTTTTCGGGGCGCTGTGTCCGATGCGGCAGACGCCAAACAGTTCCTTGCCGATATAGAGAAGCGTTTTGAGAAAAACGAAAAGGCTGAGACGAGTGCGCTTCTGGCGTCTCTTGTCTCAAAACGATACAGCGGCAAGGGCAACATACGTGAGTACATCATGGAGATGTCCAACATCGCTTCCAAGCTTAAGGCACTCAAACTAGATCTCTCGGATGATCTGCTGGTGCATCTGGTTTTGATATCCCTTCCTGCACACTTCAGTCATTTTAAGGTCAGTTACAACTGTCAAAAGGAGAAATGGAGCCTCAATGAGCTCATTTCTCACCTAGTGCAGGAGGAGGACAGAATGAAGCGAGATAAGACTGAGAGTGCTCACTTGGCGTCCGCACGTAAGGGCAATGCTAAGAAAAGGAAGAGCATTCAGGCTACTGCGGTTGCCCCGCAACAGAAGAAGCAGGCTCCTGTGAATCCTGATTCCTGCTACTTCTACAAGAAGGAGGGGCATAAGAAGATTCAGTGTGCCGGATACCGTGACTGGCGCAAGAAGAAGGGTAATCTTCTCATTTTGGTTTGTTCTGAAGTTAATTTAGCTTTGGTACCTGAGAGCACTTGGTGGGTAGATTCTGGTGCTACTACTCACATTAGTGTCTCTATGCAGGGTTGCCTGAACTAGCGAGCTCCAGTTGATGCTGAAAGATTCATCTATGTGGGAGACGGCAAGTCAGTGAAGGTGGAGGCCATTGGAACTTTTAGGCTATTACTGAGGACTGGTTCCTATCTGAACCTGAAGGAGACTTTTGTAGTACCGTCTTTTAGACGGAATTTGATTTCTGTTTCTGCATTGGACAAATTTGGTTATTCCTGTTCATTCGGAAACTGTCAATTTAGTCTCTTTTATGGTTCCCGTACTATTGGCACTGGTTCATTATCAGCCTATGATAGACTTTATTTATTGGAAACAGTGGCCTCATTTAATGAAACCTTGTGCTTCAGTTCTCGTGGTACGAAGCGTAAATTGACTGATAAGAATTCTGCCATTTTGTGGCACAAGCGTTTGGGTCACATTTCGAAACAGCGCATTCAACGGCTTGTGTCGGACGGAATCCTTGATATCCCCGATATGGCGGACCTACAGGTCTGCATTGAGTGCATTAAGGGGAAACAGACAAACATTAGGCGTTTTGATGCCAACCGGAGTACGGATGTCTTAGAACTTGTGCATACAGATATCTGTGGGCCTTTCCCTACGGCATCCTGGAATGGCCAACAGTATTTCATTTCATTCATAGACGACTACTCACGGTTTGGCTATTTGTTTCTGATTAGTGAGAAGTCTCAGGCTCTGGACACGTTCAAGGCATATAAGGCCGAAGTTGAGAACCAACTAGGAAAAATGATTAAGGCTGTCAGGTCTGACCGTGGTGGTGAATACTACGGCAGATATGATGGATCAGGTGAACAACGTCCAGGTCCTTTCGCTAAGTACCTAGAGGAATGTGGTATCGTCCCTCAGTACACCATGCCGGGTAGTCCTACGATGAACGGCGTGGCTGAGCGACGAAACAGAACACTTAAGGACATGGTGAGGAGTATGATTAGTCATTCTACCTTACCAGATTCCCTCTGGGGCGAAGCACTTAAGACCGCAGTATATTTGCTCAACAGATTGTCAACTAAGGCCGTTCAGAAAACCCTTTATGAACTATGGTATGGCAAGAAGCCAAATTTAAAGCATTTACACATTTGGGGTTGTCCAGCTGAGGCAAGGCCTTATAGACCACATGAAAAGAAACTGGACTCTAGAACGGTTAGTTGTTATTTTGTTGGTTACTCTGAGAAGTCTAGGGGTTTTAAGTTTTTTGATCCCACTGCTAGATCATTTTTTGAGACGGGAAATGCTCGATTTTTTGAGGATGTTGAGTTTGAATGGGGAGATAAGGTTAAGGATGTCGTCTTTGAAGTGGAAACAGTTTCTCTTCCTTCGGTTATTGTTCCGGATCTTGATCTGGTGCAACAAGACGACAATGAGATACTCCCTCTTCAGCCTGAAGAGGCTATTCCGGATGAACAAACTCAACAACCTCAAGAGATAGTGCCACTTAGGAGATCTACTCGAGAGAGGAGAAGTGCGATTTCGGACGATTTCGTTGTTTATCTCCAGGAGCATGAGGAAGGCATTGGAATGACAGAGGATGACCCGGTCAACCTTTGTGAGGCCATGCAGAGCTCCGAATCTCAAAAGTGGATTAATGCCATGAAGGATGAGATGAAATCAATGGCTGACAATGACGTTTGGGATCTCGTTCCACTGCCCATTGGTGTGAAACCCATTGGTTGTAAATGGATTTTTAAGACCAAGAGGGATTCTAAGGGCAATGTGGAGAGATATAAGGCTCGTCTAGTCACCAAAGGCTTTACTCAAAAGGAAGGCATTGATTATACAGAGACTTTCTCTCCGGTTTCTTCGAAAGACTCTTTCAGGATTATTATGGCACTTGTGGCTCATTTTGATCTCGAGCTACATCAGATGGATGTAAAGACAGCGTTTCTCAATGGCGACATTGATGAGACGATTTATATGGTACAGCCAGAATACTTTGCTTCGCAAGATGCAGAGAAGATGGTATGCAAACTTAAGAAATCCATCTATGGGCTAAAGCAGGCTTCTCGTCAGTGGTATTACAAATTTCATCAGGTAATAGTCTCATTTGGTTTCGAGGTTAATGTCGTTGATGAATGCGTATACCACAAGTTCAGTGGGAGTAAGTTCATTTTCCTGGTTTTGTATGTTGATGATATATTGATTGCGAGTAACGATGTAGGCTTAGTGCACGGAACTAAGAAATTTCTCTCGGAGAAATTCGAGATGAAAAATCTTGGTGACGCCTCTTTTGTATTAGGGATCCAGATTCACCGAGATCGCTCTCGGGGTATTCTTGGATTATCACAGAAGAGCTACATCGAGAAAGTACTGATGAGGTATGGTTTAAAGGACTGCAAACCAGGAGATACCCCTGTAGCTAAAGGAGACAAATTTAGTCTCAATCAGTGCCCCAAGAATAATTTTGAGATTCAGAAGATGCAGAAGATTTCCTATGCATCGGCAGTTGGGAGTCTGATGTATGCTCAGGTCTGTACGCGTCCAGATATTGCGTACATAGTGGGGATGTTGGGGAGGTACTTGAGTAACCCGGGCGTGGATCATTGGACAGCAGCCAAACGGGTCTTGAGATATCTACAGAGAACAAAGCATTTCATGCTCACTTACCGGAGATCAGATCAATTGGAGATCATTGGGTATTCTGACTCCGATTTTGGTGGATGCCAAGACAGTCGTCGATCCACGTCAGGTTATGTTTATCTGCTGGCTGGAGGAGCTATTTCTTGGAAGAGCGCTAAGCAGAAGCTCACAGCGTCTTCGACCATGGAAGCAGAATACATAGCTTGTTTTGAGGCGTCCAATCATAGGGTATGGCTGCGAAATTTTGTCACAGGGCTGCGCATCATTGACAGCATTGAGAGACCACTTAAGATATTATGTGACAATAAGTCGGCAGTGATGTACTCCAACAGCAACAGGAGCTCTTCGAGGTTTAAGCACATTGACATCAAGTTCCTGGCTGTAAAAGACAGGATTCAGAGTGGGTCTTTATCTATAGAGCACATCGGTCGTCTTCCATGATTGCGGATCCGTTTACTAAACCATTAGCGCCCAGGGTCTTTCACGAGCATGTTGCTCGTATGGGTGTTATGTCACTAGATGATGTAATGGTTTAGTGGGAGATGTTACTTCGATGTATTTTAGTTGTACGTACACTTTTGAACTTCAGTTTCAGCTTTGATTTCAGTTTCAGTTTCGGTTACACTCTGGATCGAGAGATTATGGATCTCACCTTAGGAGGACCAGTTGGAAATAGGCATGTACAGATCACATTTCATGTAATTTCCATGCTGCACACCTATACTTGGTCTATGTCGTTGAGTGTGTTGGTATTTGTGATTATTGAAGGTTTAGCTGCGATTAATGACAGCGAAAGCCGCTTTAGTTCTGATACTGATATGCTTGATGGACCAGACTGTTGAGATGGTTGATACGGATATGTTTTATAGAGATCTCATTTAGTGTGTTATGACTGTTCGGCTTTATCAGTCGGTCCAAGTGGGAGATTGTTAGAAATAATAATTTCATTTGGTGGCCTGACGTTTATGTTTAGTCATACACGAGCTATTCGGATATTGGACCTGATTAAGTGATCTTACCTACATCAATATTCAGAGGGTCCAATTGACATCTCGTTAAGTACAGGGGTATATTGTGCAGATACCGTAATAATCTCTTATTCTGTGATGGGTGGAATTAAAGAGATTATTAACCTCAGGGACTTAATTGTCAAAGAGGGGTTATGGTCCCCAGGTCATACGATATCTAAGACAACTGTAGGGCATCCCATTACCCTAGTCAGTTTTTCAGACGTCTAAATCGTAAAGGCCTGGAAGACCAAAAACCTAGGCGTTCTTCTCAGAAGTTCTCCAAGTTTCTAATGGATTCATCAGGTACACTTCCGCATCTAGATATGGATCTCGGTAATTTGACATGTATGTTCCCGGTTTTATGTGGATTACAATTCTAACAGACAGAACTCAACTGCAGTCCACAAATCAACCGGAACCCTGTTCTATGATCCTAGCGCACAAACATCACATCTTTGGTGTCTGTCAGTTCGTCCAGCACACGGGCCGAAACGCCAGGGTGCCCCATCCTTGGGGAGATGAGCAGCTGTCGAGACCCTCTGCTTCAAAACTCAATGCTCCCGGTCGTCAAGACCCGCTGAAATTCTCCTCACGAGAATACATTAAAAGCCAACGAATTCGAGATGGCCTAAATAAAAATTTTGGGCCACAAATCTTAGCCCAATATGCAGATCGACGGTCCAGAACATATGCCCAAGGAAGGAAAATTCAGGAAGGAGGTGGCCACGAATACACACCAGGCGAAAGTTTGCTGGGCAAAGGGATCACCAAGCGACGGGATTACCAGACGACGGTCGATAATAGGTCGATGAAACGACAAACGACAGTCAAACTAGGCGAGCACCTTTTCGTTGTCCGGAATATTATTTTCAAAATTTTATTATTTCTCTTCGTCGGAAGCACAAGCCCAAGTCCCGCTGACCCTCCTCTAAGCCCAAATTTATCCCACTCATAATATAAGTGTAGGCCCAATATGAAGAGCAGAATCCGAGCCCTTAACTCAGAAGCCGGGCTTTAGCCCAAAAGGTCGTCAGTCCAAGCCCGGCTCAAAGTTTATAAAATAAAATAAAAAATTGGATGAACGGAAGCCCGTTCGTACGGCAAAAGGTGCGATTTTGCTATTATTGAAACCACTACTTTTACTCACGAAACCATGAATTCTGTTTAGTCCCTATACCTCACCCGCCATCAATCCCGCCAGGTCCGTTCACTAATCAAATGCCTCCGGCTGGCGGAATGGACCGGTGCAGCGATGGCTGCCAGTCTCACTGATGGTGTCGGCGTTGTTTTGGTGGGGCTTGTAAGAGCAGAAAGTTGATGGACGACAAAGGTGACACTTCTCGACAGCAGAAAGTTGTACTACGAGCAGTCGTGCGCACTGCCTCTGCGTCGGACATTTTTGCTGATGAAAAGTTCTGAATTCAAATGATTTGAAGAACAAAAAAAGTGTTAACCCCTTCAGATCATTGATCGAACCACTTTTAAGGAAGATTGAATGCCGTTCAGACAAATCTTGCTGGCAAACAGGATCCTAGCCTAGCTATCTCGCAAGTGGGGAATTGGTAATGGATTTGAATGCCAAGATACTGTCGGAACACACTGTATTATATTGCATACAGACAGATGTAACAACACAGTGTTAGAGCATACCAGAGTGGTTGTAGTACAACATGAGGCCTCGAGATTAGTGTTGCTTGCAGAACATCTATAATCAGGCTTATAGCGAACAGGAAGTAGCTATCTTTGTTTTCTCTTCCAAGAAGTCAATTCTGGGGGTAGTACATTTTCACAACCAAGTCTAACAGCTTGTGCCATCAGTTTCCCCAAAAAAGCATGAAACAGCAAGCCCCTGGCTCCCAGCCCCGCAAACAGCCAGTATCTACAAGAAGGCTTTCCTTGCACAAGATCGTCGATGCAGCCTAGAAGCGGAAGCGAGCCAAGGGTAGTGTTTGGAGGCATGGCACGCACTCCTGCCCTTGCTCCCTCAAAGGTCCAGTCCTTGATTTTAGGGTAGATGACGGATGCCTTTGGCAGAAGCTCCTGAAGGGCTCTTGAGGATTCTTCTTCCGAGACCTCTGCCGAATAGTTTCTTGACCTCCATTCCCACGTAGAGCCCATGCACAGGTCCTTTGGCCCTTGAACAGCAAGCCAAGCATCAGACAGGATTGAGGGGCTTTGATCAGGGTAGCATTCCCTACATTGTGGCAAATGTGGTAATTTAATGCGCAAGTGAACAACAAAAGTGGAGAATATAAAAGAGGAATGAGACATAATCATGAGAAAACGGTCTTTACCGAGTATTGGTTGGTAATTGCATGTGAGCAATGACACCTCTACAAGTCCTCAGAGGGAGCTTACCAGAGAGTTCCGGAAGGAGGTCCGACTCTGCACCCAGACAGATGATTACTGCATCATATTCTCCTGGTTTTCATCACAAAAATTGCAAGGAAAGATCAGAAATTTACATACATTAGCCCACATTTTACATTCCAGCGTTGTCTGAAACAATTTTGAATACGAGGAAGACAATCCCAGACAGTTTCCTTGGACAGACAGGCAGAACAGAGAAATGTTGCACATTTAAGTAGACCACAGCAACAAACCCATCTTATTTACACACTAGAGTAAGATTGCTCTCTGAGAGCACAGTAAATAACAATTTCCATTCACTTTTAGAGGCCAAATATAGTTAATCTTATACCAATAATAGCTAAGAATGGCCAAGTGATATTATATTACCTTCGATATCATGAAGACAGTCAACAGATTTTCTGTTAAGATTCAAATCCATCGCCCCAATGGAAGAAGCTCTATTTTCTTCAACCAGATCTTTACAAGCAAGAAGAATCGCCTGATAAAGTTAAGATTGTATATCACTAGTCTGAAAACTGAAGAAGAAGAAGGGAGAAGGAACAGGCTCAAGCCTAAATTACCTGAAGATATTGCAGAGGCCAGATACTCAACGCATCGGGCATGTAGAAAGCAGATCCATAAGGTACAACCAAGTTTGGCAATAAATTTTGTGCAGCATCCCTATCAACCCTCTCAACCACACAGCTCGGGAGGCAATTGCTGGCATTCTGAGGATATATTGAACCAGCAATCATAGTCCACAAAACAAATGATAAGGGAAAAGTCATTCCACAACTGATACATTGAGTGAAGATATCTACATTACTCAATATGTCCAAGTTCTTCACATCCACAGCCGGTCTTATGATGCCCCTGCGTCAAGCTTCAAATGAATGCAGTGGCAATGAGTAAAATCAAGAAAACCAAGTAGCTGAAATATACTCCAAAATATTTTAATTTCCTACACAACATAGAAATATCACAAAAAGCGGACTACACAGACTGTGAACAACCCCAGGGGATACCTTCTCCTAATGATTCTTTCTCTGCAATTCGTATACCAAACAGAACCACTAGCACCCGATTTTCTGGCATCTATCGCCGTCTGCGCGACTCCAAGAAGTTTCAGACACTCCTCCCAGCACTCCTCTCCGAGCCAAAGTGGTTTCACTGCAGGTAATAAGTACAATGCTTCAGGGAACTCAAATTAAAACATCGACGCGGAAATGGAAACGAAACTGTCGGGCAACCTTTGGGCGAATACGGGTGAACAAGTCCGCCAGATATCCCGGAGGCGCCAGCTCCAACGCCACCTTTGTCGTAGATGTCAACACTCAGATGAGACCCCGCGGGACTCTCCTACAATGTCAAACTTAAAAGGAACATCGCAGAGGATTCCCAGGGAACTGAATTCCGTATTTTTGTTTGTAGTACCTTGAGGAGATGATAAACCACGGAAAGCCCGGCGAAACCAGCACCTAGAACAGCACACCTTTTTGCCAAATACAAAGAAAAGGCAACGACTGAGCACATAGCCACGCCAAGCCAGGCACACCAGGTGTTCGTGCTAAAGTACCTGAGAGGACGCTGCGGGAGAGAAGAAGCCGCAGCGGAAGTCGCACGGCGGGCAGGGAGGAAGCGCGGGCCAGGAAGCAGCAACGTCGGCGGCATCGCTCCACTCCAACTGCCTGCCGTCGCCGTTGCCGCCGTCATGTCGTAACCGAACTGCCTTTTCATATACAGAAGGGCCCTTTCGTCATCTGCGACGACATCGTGGCGTCAGCCTGCTCGTTTTGTTGAATGGATGTAATTTGTAGGGGTTGGAGGGACTTGGAAAAAGAGACGAACATACAATTCGTTTTTATTTTTTAATTCCTGGTTCGAATTTGTAAATTTGAGTTGACTTTTTACAGTTATCCAATCCCCGTTCCCATTTTTTGTTTTCCAAAAACCGTGTAAAATATTTTAAAAAATAAAAAATACAGTGAAATATTTCATGAGAGTGACATCATCATCGGGCAGGGATTTCACATGGAGTCCTAAAGAAAAAGCTTTGGCTTAATTTACAAGTAGCAGAATGCTTTTGGTCTCCAAAACAGAAAGTAATGGGTCTCCTTCCTTCAGGCTTTGCGGAAGATGAGGCGCCTCTCTCGCTTGTACTCCACTTCATCTCTTTGGTGCATTATTATCAGGGCTCTCCTCACCTTTTCATTTTTTTTTTTTTTTTTTTTTTGGTTATTTCCAAAAAGAGCACAGCACACCCAACCACACACATGCTCAGTCCAAAATGAACGTTTTCAGGCTGACAGATTCAAAACTTATACATGGAAACGAAGGCTTACCGTGGACTCATTCATCCCCATCCTCGTCAGCTCGTCGATCAACTTCCTCTCTGATATGTGGTTCCCAATCCCTATCCTTCGCCTTATTTGAGTTTCCGCTTGCTGTTTATCGTCATGTGAGCAACCAACGTCACAAGGTTAGACTTCGAAATGAGGTGGGATAAGCAACAAGGTGCTGCAACATTGAACCGAAGGACAAACCTTGATTTCGTTCCCCATGTCCGGGGTGATATTGATCTGTTGGTTGACCCCAGACCGTGCCGCGTCCATCGTTGAAACCGTGAACAATCTTATCGCTTCTTGCACATTTTCCTCAGTGGCAACATGGGAACTGAAGTTGCAGAAAAGGAGTCGGTAGAAGAAAAAGGGCATTGCATTTCATCCTCGTACGAGTATATAATACATAATAACAACCACAGGAAATGAGTATAACACGTCATAATAACCTCTTCTGGATACAGATTTTATGTTCATATTCTCATATAGCTTCAACCATTAAGACAGTAATGTCACTAAAACCAGGAGACACGCCAGAAGAAGATAATTAGTTTATAACTCATGTTTCATGCTCCTCAACCTTATATTATTTGTCAACTCAGGCAATTAATGTTCAAACATCGATGACATTACCCATCAATGAAACTTTAGCGAGACTAGTAAAAAGTATTTCATCTATTTATTTACTTGCAAAGGCCACAAGTAAGACTGTTTCAGCAAGTTGTCAAAAACATACAGTTTCATTTTCGCCAGGGCCTCACTGAGCCTAACTATAGCTTCCAGCTGCCTCACAGTAATAGGAATAGCAGCAGCCTCACCTGTATCATTAGCCTGCTGCCTCATGTCCTACAAGATTCAGAATGAAAAAAAGTCATCAGAAGCTTGTGGTGGTAATTGCCTCAAACATCATTCCAGGTCTCAGACAGGGTTGCTCAGCATTCTAAGGATTAGATGGCACTGAAACAGGCTAAATCACAATCTATTAACCATCTGGTATAATCCCAGAGCATAATCCTAGATCCTTCGTTGCTTTCTTCAAAGTAAAGTGACCATCAGACTATAATGGTCAAACAAAAGAGGAAAGGCCTCAACTTAGGCATTATAAGGGTCAAACTAATAGATCATTTCCACTTATCTGATTACATGGGGTCTATGATCAAAACCAAGGTTGTCAAAGGAAAACAGGGCGCAAGCCGTGAAATTAACTTAAGTGGCGACATCACTTTCTCTCTGATTGAACAACATATACCTGTCTAATTGTAACATATGTGTTCTGCAGCATCGTCGTTGCTGATTCTGTTAATCGAGGATGGCATTCAGTTCGACAATAATGTATGTACCTACAAACAATTCAGCTAAGAGACTTTCTGCTGCATAAGAAAGATATCTTTTTGCATTGAAATCTGCAAGGATAGGTACCTCTTCAACCAATTTTCTCCTTTTGAAATTTTACTATCAGCAGAAACTGCATCCGCAGAAGCATGCACTTTAATAATATGGCTTGCAATAATCTGGAACAAGACATAATCAAGGAAATAAGTTATGAACATTCAGATAAGCCATGTCAACATGGCACCAATATAATCATTGATTTTCCTACAAGACGAATTATAATTTGCAGAAAAATGCAATGACCTTGTCTTGATTGTACTTTCTGATATCTTTAACAATAAAGATTAGATCAAATCTGGAAAGAATGGTGGTCTGCAAGTCAATGTTGTCTTGGGCGGTCTGACAAAAATTGCACCCCAAATCAGCGTTATAGCACAATGTGAATGCATGTCACGATTTAAAGCATGACGTGGATTGCAGACCTTCAGATCATCGTATCTTCCTGACGGTGGATTTGCAGCAGCTAGTACAGAGGCTCTAGAGTTAAGGACGGTAGTGATTCCTGCTTTAGCAATGGAAATGGTTTGCTGCTCCATGGCTTCGTGTATAGCAACCCTGAGTGAATAAACAGCAGTTAAGATCACATGAGACACAAACCTTAAGGCTCTGTAAAGTTCAAGGACTGATATCTGCAATTAAAATTTTACCTGTCCTCAGGTCTCATTTTGTCAAACTCGTCAATGCAGACAACGCCGCCATCAGCCAAGACCATGGCACCCCCTTCAAGGTAAAATTCCCTCTAGCAAATATTTACAAATCAGCAAGATCATTTATAATCTATTAAGTCAGAAAAAACTAGGAGAAAGTTCAGCAGCCTGGGACTCACGGAACTGCCATCCCGGATCACAGATGCTGTAAGACCAGCAGCTGATGAGCCTTTACCAGATGTATAAACTGCAATAGGAGCTGTCTTCTCCACGAATTTCAAGAACTGCCAAAACAACAAAAAAGAATCAGCATCATGAAGTGGGAAAATGATTTGCAATGACTTAGAAAAGATCTCACAAAAAAAAACCCCATAAATGAGATAATCAGGACCAGGAATTGATAAAAAGAAAAAAAATAGCAATTGAGAACTTTCGAAACTGTAACTCAGATTATAGAAATATGATGGTGGAAAAAGCAAGACCATAACCTGCGACTTAGCCGTAGAGGGATCTCCCAGCAGCAAAACATTGATATCACCTCTGAGCTTTACTCCGTCAGGTAAAATCTGCAAGTAAGGGAAGCAATTTCAGTATAAAACTGACAAATCTCCAACTCGGTGTGTAATCTACATGTTTTGGTACAGCACGTGTACCTTTCTTGATCCTCCAAACAAAAGACAAGCAACTGCCTTTTTTACATCATCATGACCAAAAATGGAGGGTGCAATTTTTGAGCAAATTCGTTTGTAGACATAGGGTTCAGCGGCAAAACTTTTGAAATCTTCTATCTGAAATGAAACACAATTATTTGTCTGATAGGTAATTGCAAACACAGACTTTTATGAATAGATAGATATTAGTAACCCACCTGAGGGTAAGTAAAGATTAAAATGGTTATAATCAAAGATAGGGGGTAAAATTATAAGCTGGAAACTCCATGTTCGCTAATGAGTGATCAATAGTTGATATGTACCCCGTAAAAATGGAGTCATGACCACCTTTAACATATCCTTTATAGGCCAACTGAGTCACCCATGCTTATTCACTCATCCCACTCCCTCAAAAATATAATATAGGGGGTGGGAAAATTCTACACAACACCAAAAGCGGCCAAAGTTTACCTCCTCGGAAGTGAAAGTGGCAGGACCTCTGGAGTTTGCCTCATGGGCCCCTTCAATTCCTACAACTCGGATATAAGGCTGTCTTACTGCAACTGCACCTCTTCGTCTGAGAACATTAATGTTTTAATAAATCAAATGTTGAATTATCAAGAAGAAGCATAATGAGGCAATAGCAATATAACACATGTAAGTAGGCCTACAATGCAGTTGAATTAGCAGACTGGAAGATGCTGTAGATTCCCATGATTGTCAATCTTGACCCCGGTACAATAGTCTGGACAAGATGCCGATCTACTGATAGAAGTATATTTCTAGGAAGCTCCCCAGTTGGCACATCCTTCAAACATGAAATTATACCCAACGATGATGAATATAAAACAGAAAACTACAATATTGGTTTTCTTAGTGATGGCAAAATTCTATGATATAAATTTTATTAGTGATGAGAAGATTCATACTTCCGGATTTTCTTGCAACTTAAGTGTCTGTTGATCAACATATCTGCTTCTATCAGGTGCAATGAGCCAAGGGTCGAGGGGACATGGTTCTTCTCCAGGCTGAATTTCAGACAGCAGCAGTAAGTTCCAACCACGACTGAGAAGTAACAAATGAATATTGTGAAGTTAGTTTACCTGTGCTTCATGATCACAATATCTCGGAACAATGGCACCACCAAGACCTGGTCTACATGGAACTGTCTTAACATTTTTACAGTTTTTACACACTAAAGTGACATATATAGCCTTTGCTTTAGTCCTTGAAGCAGCAATAGTTATTCCAGAAATTTTTACAAGCTTCGATATGTACTGGGCCTACATTGCAAGAAATAAATTAGTCTGAATTTGATATAGCAAACAGAAAAAACCATCGAAGTTCGTCGGTAGAACAGACCCCAAGAGACCGCATGGACACCGGATCCTCCTTTGAAGTAAGAAGGATTTGCACATCGCCAGTTTCAGGTTCCTCCATCTCACCAGTTTCACCAGACACTTTTGACTTCAGGCTCACCACTACCTCGGCTGCTGCCGTCTCAAACTGCAAGTCCACAAGAAATAAATGAAGGAGCAATCCTTGCTACTGAAGATGCTATTTCAAAACTAAACATGATCATCAGTTTTAAGGTCATCCAGCCAACTTTAGGGCCAACAAAACAAATTCAACAGACCAGCGCAAACACAAATATTCTGGTGAAAAAAAATCCGAACCTGATTGGAAATGCCAAATTCAACATGGCAACTTCGAACCCAGATTCTAAAGAAAAACCCTAAATTTATGACGGAAAGCAAAAAAAAAAAATTAACCATAAAATTCCGCCTCTCTTCAGCACCACACGCAGTAAAGCAACCGAAGAAACTCAATCCCTTTCCTCCCCTCAATAAACCTCAATCAAGATGAAATTTTCAAGTAGCAAAAGAAGAAAGGAACTCGCCAGAGGAAGAAAATCGGCAGGGGAAGACCGCAGCATAGAAGGGAGATCATTGTCGAACCCATCCAGGTCCTCCAGATCAATCGCGAGGAACTTAGGGTTCTCGACGAGGCTCTCCCTATAAGGGAACGTGTTCTTCGCCGTCTGGAATCCACGTATGAACTCCTTGAATTTGCGGAGGACGGAATGCCGCGTGGCCGAGGAGGTGCCAGGGTCGCCTCCGTCGCTCGTACCGTCCCCGAGGACAGCCGCCTGGTCGCTGTAGTACACCGCACCCTCGTCCCAACCCGACATCTCCGATATCCAACAGCTAGGGAACTCCCCTTCCCCTTCGTTGATCTCTCGAAAGAAGGAGCAAATTCCTCCCCAAGGGGAAAGGGATAGGAAGGATCGGTCGAGTGCTGTTGAGAGGAATTTGGCGGGAAGAATTGGCGCGAACTTCCCTGTCCAGGCCTCCGGAAATTGGGCTTTTATTGGACCCTATTGGGCCTATTTCTGGCCCTACATAAAAAGGCCCATATGTAGGTTCAACTAAAAAATAACCAATCGTTAACATAAGATACATCGTAATCCAATTTCATAATAACAATAGTAACTCCGTCATATTATTACTGACGACAAGATTAGTCAAAATATAATTCCTCCTATCAAGAAGGCAAACATTATCGGAAGGTCCATCCGTGCCAATATTGAATGGACATGTCATACGTTATGTACTATGGAAGGGACGGGTCTAATCATTTACATGATCACAGCTCCGTACCGTACGCGAAGGCGGAGACCATTCGCAGCACCAGATCTCGGAGCACAAAAATGAATATGGTCAGTCGTGGTTGTCGGGCCATAACGTCAGGGACAAAACCGCAGGGCTCCTCAGTTCATTTGATGTAACCTTGGTGTTTCAGGTACCAGATTGCGCCCTCTGCAGCGTGCTCCGCCGCGGCTTTCTTCTTCGGCCGCGGCTCACTGAAGCATTCCAACACTCTGTTAGGGGAATCTTCTACCTCAACGATCACCTTGTACGTGAACCTGTTGAGAATTCATGCGGAACTTCAGCAAAAGCTCATATCTACCACCTCCTAAGTCTAGCGCAATTACTCTTTTTCCAAATTCATGAAGCTTAGAAAGGTTACTCACAACATTAAGTGACCAGGCCCTTCCGTCTGGCAACATTCGAACAACGGCGGATTCCAACAATTAGCAGCACAGATCTCATGAAGATGTGACTTTGCAGACTTGAGTGCTTCACCTGAGACCCAAATTATCCAGAAAGTAGGGTACCGAGTCAAAAGTTGTCTCATTCTCAAGGCTTAGTGAAGAGAGATCATTTATCTCTTCCATACCTGATCTCTTCAAGTCTGAGCAGGAGCTGCTTTCGTCTATTCTTTCAGTCAAACATTGTCGAGCAGACTTACTCTGCCGCAGCAGCTGATCGCTAAGAGAGACGATTCTAGTGGGGGATTTATTTACACTGGTTCGGGAGTCTGCAGGGTACTTCACAGATTCCACCTTAATGTGGTCAAATTGTGTAGGGCCAGAACTACTGACTTCTACCACAGCTTCGTCATATCCGATCAATTTGGGTTTCATCTTTGGAGTAGACTTCAATGCTTCCTCCAACGGAGTTGTTTTAGGCAGGTGACCTGCAGCCTGAAAGCACCGGAAAAAAATGGGTTCATGACGAGTTGAAGAAATTTCTCTGTTTTATGAAGTGTTTTTCCAAGGAAACAATTCATTAATGGAAATGCGGATGGGTAAAAGCTAACTCAACAAAACCATTTTGTCACGCGAGATCTACTTCATCCAAAATTCACGGAGGAAACTACCTTTAACTTCGCCAATATCCCCAGTGCCGAAATTTTGATGGCATCGTTCTTGTTTCGGTTCGTACAAGAAGCTGCGACTGAAATGTTTTTACCCTTTACTCGTGCTTCAACCGTATATGAGTTACCATCCTTGGTTGCTGGAAGTTCCAAATCCCAATTTCTAGACTGACAAAGTTCCCGCAGGTCTCTGATTGGACTGAGCTGCAGGCTAGAAAGGCCTGCGATGGGATCAAGAAAGGAAACCATCATAGACCATACCTTGTTCAGATCAAACCCTGTGTCCAGAAGAAAGGCCCCAACACTGGATTCGACAACATCTCCAAGAGCCTGAAAATTTATTTGAAGATGGAAATCATTACACGTCCATATTTAATCAGCAGAAAATATGCTATTTCAATATTTTCGAGAAACCTATATGATTAATCAACATCAGGTTTGATTTGCATGCGATCAGAGACAGTAGGAGAGTAGCAGATATCAGGGGCACCAACTAACCTTTGGGCACTTGGGCCCCTCCTGAGATCCCCTCTCTCTTGCAGGCTTGTTAAGGGATGCTGCAAAGTCTTCTATTGCCTTAGAGAGACTAGGGGAGTCATGGAGAAGAAACTGGTGGAAGGACCGAGCAACAGCAACACCAGCGAAGGCCTTATTGTTGACAGACAATGACCTCAAATCGGTCAGTTGACCAGGCTTCAGCTTTGGGTATGCAGTGAACAGATACGAGGTAATCAGGTAATCCAAGACAGCATCCCCTAGAAACTCCAGACGCTGCAATGAGTAGAAAAGTTGCTGCTCTAAACCAAGCTCACTATGTAATTCTTAATCAGCACCTTTGATTTGATAAGAAATTCTACCTGATAACAGCCTCCAGCATGTTTGTTATATGATGGATGTATAAATGCTTGCAGAAGCAGGCCTACATGCTTAAACTTATATCCCAAATGATGTTGAATCGAGTGAACATCCATAATGTCAGTAAGGGGCATAAACTGAACACTTGCCGCGAGAGCCTTGGAGACTTGCAAGTTGTTGAAGTCTGTGTTGATTCCGATCCACTTAAGGAAAGCAGTGGCTGCTTTGAATCCACTGTCAACTAGAAAAGCTCCAACCAAAGCTTCTAAGACATCAGCAACAGTCTTCCTTGGTAACCAATGATGGTTTCTGTTACATCTGACTTCGCTTATTTTAGTACTATTATTTACTTTGCTTGATTTCCGAGAGTGGATGGTTCCTTCTGTTTTGTTATTACAATTATTCTGACAAGGACGACCTACTGCAAAGAACTGACTAGGTTCAAACGGCTGATCCCGAATGTAAACCTGCAATTTCAACCTCTGGAATTATATTTAGTGCTAAAGACAGGAAAGACACAGGAAAAAGAAGACGGATTTCGAGCAACCGTGATAACAAGAAAGTCTGAGAAATTTGATTCCAAATTAGAACAAAAAATTTGCTAGCACCTGCAGATTCTTCTCAACAGCCAACTTGAATAAGTTTGAATTGTTAACCGTGTTTGACCGTTTTCCAGTGAGCCCTCCTTCATCTAAGGCATCATGCAGGAGAAAAAGATGTCGCCCAACTGAAAATTTAAGAAAAGCATCTCCAAGTACTTCAAGTCTTTCCAGAGAAAACCGCTCTTGACATTTCTCAGTCGTGAGCGCTTTCAAAAGCTGAAGGAGAAAAACAACCACAATTCACTTCACCTTGTCAGTTTCATTAATCAAATAAATCTAAAATAAATGAATTATCGGTCATAAAAATTCACATATTTTCAAGCTCATGTATTTTGAATGGATACCGTTTCAGCAGTAACTTCCTTGCCCTCAGGAAACGACATGGAGAATTCTTCCTTCAGTTGAACAGCCACAAGCAAGTTCACCAAACGATGAATGATCGATGGCAACAAAGATAAGGAGCTCCCAATATCCTTAGAAAATCCCAGTATTTTCAGTTGACAGAGCTCAGGAGGTAAATCGATGAAATATTCCTCAAGTTCGCGAGCGCCTGTTAAAAATTATGAATAATCGAAGCAGGTGGTCAAGAAGGAACTTGAGGAAGCTTCCCTATTCAGGCTGACCCAGTGAATTGAACTATTTTTCAACAAATGTAGGATCTAAAAAGGGGAATACTGATACATTTTGCAGAAAATAAAACCAACAGTAGGATTAACTAGAAACAGAAGGTAAGTGAGAGATTGAACACATTAGGATAGGAAGCAGGCAAAATTTTACCTGAATCCTCCTGCTTCCTTTTGTGTAACAAGTTGTGCAGAGAGAAGAGAGGTTTTGCATGCAGAAGAGGCTGTTCCGCATGCTTAAGGTGTATCCCAAACCTATTACCAATATTTGAAGTAAAGGAAGACATGCCTCATATCAGAAACGGATCATGAAAGTCTTTTATACCATACTAAAACAATCACTTGCACACTTCAGAATAATGGTGAACAACATATTTACCAATAAAGAAAAATGCAATGACAAATCGTTAAAAAACATGAAATACCCACTTCCGGCTCAAGTTTTCCACATGGGTCAGGCGATCTGCTTCTTTGTAAAGACTGTGGCCATTCTTATCCCAATTGATACTAGTCACGAAGTAAAATTCCTTCTTATGTGGAACATACACAAGACTATTTTCGACATCACTTATATTTAGGGTACCATTCTCAAGAACCACAGTAGATTCCGAGTAAGTATCAACTCGTTTCAAACCATCAGTGGGGTTTCCGAACACTGGAGAAGATAAGCATCTTCTGATCGTCTTCCAATCTACAAAATTATTCTTGTCAGAGTAACACAGGACTGGTAGTAACAGGTAAAATAATGATACTCCGGCTGGGAAATTTTTATTCTCTCCCAGAGCAACAAAGCCTTGCACAAATTCAGCTCGATCCAGGATAACTTTAAGAAACATCTCTTGAAATTTTTGAGCCTTGAAAATCTGTTAAGCAAAAAAACTAGCCCATGAACCAAAGGTTCCAAATAAAATGATAGAAAGCAGAGGTTTAAACTCAATTAGTAGTAGCAACCTCATTTTTGTCGAATCCAACAACCCCCAGATGGATAAGCTTTGTGGTGACTGTTCTACCATGAGCCAGATGAAGTTCAAGTTCCAACACCTCAGCTTCGGATGGAAGAGGCGTCTTTACGAAGAGTCCAAACTCCTTGTATGTTCTATCCACTGGATCAGGACAAAAGCTAATAAAATAATAATTAAGGTGGACGACCTCATCCGAGTGAGACCATGCTTCTTTAAGTACTGACGGAACCAGCATCTCATGTAATTCCCCTCTTATAGCCTTGTCTGTCAATGATTAAAATAGCATAACAGCCATCAGGTAAGATTATACATGGAAGACGAAAAGATAAGCAGAGTGTGGCAGGTTAAACCGCCTAACCATCAATATTGTCAAAATCATAGTCTGACATCATCTCCTCCTGATTGGCATGCTCTCTGAGTGGCAAGAGATAGTCATCCAGTGCTCCCACTTCATGCAATTCTTTAATTGCTCGCAGGGAAGCATCCTTCTTTGCAGCTTCTCTTGACATCTGTGTAGTGCTTATAATCTGATGAATTGGGGAATTGGAAGGCAAAATAATGTGGCAAATAGTCCCCTCTGTGTCATCGAAGTAATAGAATCTAGGCAGTGGGTCAAAGTACCTTACACAAAATAACCATAGAATCATCACGATGCATTAAGAAAAAAGAGATGTAACTCTTGCATTAATAGAGGCAAAAGAAATCTCAGCCAATGGATACTTAGAAAAACAGGACAGGGACTCACTCATCATGTGGTAATTTGGCACAATACTGGTAGAGTAATGAAAGGCTGTATGCAGAACTAACTGAAGCGCCTGAAGATTCAACCTTGTAAATGCTTTCCTCATCTGTGCTAAATGTTGCCTCAGAAGTTCTTGAAGCAATCTCCACATTCATTCGAGCTTCTTCTTTCTTGAACTTTTCGATCAAATCTAGCTCGTTATTGCTGTGTCTGCAATATCACAAACTCACCCATTACAAGTACAAGTTGAAAGTTTATTCACGAAGACAGAAAATGACGGAAATACCTGTCCACCAGAAATGCATACTCAGAATGGCGCACTCTTGCACGTCCTCGCGATTGTATGAAGCTAGCAACAGTTTCTGGTGGATCAAACCTTATAACAAGGCAGCAACTCTGAATGTCAAGGCCCTCCTCACCAACTTTTGTGGCAACTAGCAGATTCAACTGTAAAATTAAAAAGAGATGATTCATGACAAAGACAACCTGTTAAGCAAGAAAGCCTTTGCATTGAATGCACAAGGTTGTCACTACGTGATGATAAAAATATATCCTGACATAAGTAGCTCCTTAACATCAATTACTTGCACAGATTTGCTAGAGCAAAATTTAGAATTTTCTTTATGCAATAGTTTATGAGATTTATTTGATATCAAACAGGTAAGTATATTGGCCAACAAGAATAACTTCCTATATCTAAACCAAGAAGTGAAAGAAAGTAAATTCCATTGAAAGCGCGAAATTACAAAAAAAAAAAAAAAATGGGAAGCATCCAAGACTATAGAAAAGAGAAGACTAGCACACAGAAGCAGACTGCACATAAGTTTAGAGAAGGTTCAAAGCAAGGGAGAGGAAGCAAAAATACCTTCCCAGATTGGAACTTCTCAAGAATGATTTTCATGTTTTTCCGTGACATACTTCTTTGTGCAGAGTTAATACCCACAAGATAATCGCACTTCCAATAACCCAAAACAGCTATATTTTTCAGTATATATGTCAATGACATTGCTACAACAACCCTGTTCACGAAAACTATACACTTCATGTTTGGCCGAGACCTGCAATTGAAAAAAAGTATATCGGCTACTGCACTTGAATTGTCAATGAACCAAGGATACTCACCTACTTAATTATCGAGAACTTTTCTTGGAAAATTTACAAGGTCTACAAGTGGAAAATGTACTCTTCCAGGATCACTAGATCTACTTGCTTTCTTTTTCTTCAAATCGGGCAAAAGATCTTACCAGAACTATTTGATTTTTCAATTACATCTATTAACAAGCTCGGTAGTAAGTAAAATTTTAAAGAACTTGGAATTAACCTGAAAGAAGAAAGTATTCCCACGAGGCAAGAAAGTTTACTGGAAAATAATGGTTCCGTCAGACCCTCTTTGGAAGATAAATTAGACAACTGGTCATCTGAAAAAGTAGCAAACCCAACAGCGGCACAAGTAGTTATTATGAGCCTATAATAAAAATTAACAAGAATACAAAACCGCGATTGAAATGCCATTAAAGACTGGCATCGAGGTTTTCCAAATTAGTTTGTATCATGGAGGTTGGTCTCGGTAATTTGCACCATTAGTGAGCTTCTGGTCACACGAAATATTTGTAAGGATAAGGATATGTAAATTTATGCCCGTCTTTTTGTAATTCGCACTAGCTAAGAAGCAAGTCTGATCTTCCGAGTGGAAACATTCTTGTCTATATTTTTCGCCATGAATGTTAATTAAAAAAAAGCACAAAAACAGCATTTGAAGAATAGAAAGATACCTTCATTTAAAGTTGAGGCTTTGTTTAAGTATAAATCACACACTGACATATCACTTGAATTTCCTTCTGCTTCAATCACGGATAGTCGCTCGCTGTTATCAACTCCGAGTCCGAGAAAGATTTGACATGCCTTAGAATGCCCAAAGGATAAAGGTCAGGAAACAAATTAGAATTTGTGTCGTTGCCTGATAGGGTATGAGCACATTCAAAAGTGTGTGCACATGACACACAATTCTACTGAAGAATACTCCTACGCCAATAGTAAAACAAAAAATAACACTAGAAAAATTTATTTGTCAATTTAGAGATAATCTAGTGGTGGTGAAACATGCCTCAAAAAAATAAACCAAGAGTGAATTATTCACAGATTACAAAGAATTAAAAAGGAAGAGAATTTACTTGCATAGCGCCCCATAATCCAAGTTTTTCTGCACAAACAAGGATGCTTTCATGAATTCTCCCGAGCATCCTTTTGGTGCTCTGAATGTTTTCAAAGTCGTCCGTTTTCCTACTCAGCATCGATAAGCACTGTTCTCACCAACCGGACAGCCAATCAGCTTATTAAAAGACCATAAAAAAACTGAATCACGGTCTAAAATCACAAATCAGCATAAAGAAGTACCTGTCTTTTTATTTCCTCAAGTTGATCGAAATAACTTTTGTAGGAGATGGATGCGCCCGGTTGAGTAGAACCGTAAAAATACACTTTTATAACAGGGGGTGCAACATAATTATCCAATTCTCCTCTATCTTCCACTGTATAAACCTGTGATGTAAAGCAGGCTTAAGTTTTGGAAAATTATAACGCAATTGATATTTTAGCTATATCTTACAAGATTAGGAATTTGTCAGAGTAACTACAAGATTAGAATAAGGATGAATCAGAGGCTTCTAAGACTTGTTCGAAGGAATCCGTCACATCTTGTGACATTAAAAAAACATAAATGTTGCACAGACAGTAGGAACCAGCAAGAAATACATGAGCCAAACTAAAAATCTTATCGGCTATAAAAACTCGAAACTCACCTTAGCATCAAGCAATCTTTCAAGACTATTTATGCATCTTGAGAGATTGTCTAGATCAGAAGCACCTGTGATTTGTTAAGGTTAGAGCACGCAAGAAGGGAATTATAGCATTTTCCAATATTGGACTTCACAAATTATGGCCTCAGATAAGAAATATGCCAACACCAATCACAGGTAGACATCCACAAAAACACAATGCAACAGAAGTAAAGCTATCCGGCGATACATGAAATCGTTGCCTCTTGCCTACGTACAAATACAAGCAAGATTGGATCCGTCACACTGACTGGAAAGGAAGTAATGTTTCATTGATGAAAAAGCACGCACTGAAAAGAACTATTTAAGAAACTCTATGTCCAGATCTGCCAGTTGCTCGGAATGTAATTAGTCAATGAATGTGTCTTCTACAAAGAATTGATCAAGGAAACATTACAGGCAGAACAGAAACTACGTCTTGCTTCAACAAAGCACACACGTTGAGGAATATATATATATATACACACACTCAGAAATTCTAACATAAAAAGCAGAAAGAACAAGATTGAATATAACATTATCCCTACAGCCCGATTGATTGCTATTAGAAAAAAGACATTATCAGTGTTGTCTGGTTACCTCTCCCCACAATAGGAGATGCTGTCATGCCGAATATACGAGGAAGCTTTGGAAGATCATCTTTATAGAATACCTGTAGCAGCGGAGTGTTCAATCTTGAGAATCCATACAAGTATAGAATGAAGACATGAAACAGATAGCTATCTGTCTATTTCAACCTTCATTATTTCAGCATACGGATGACCACTTTTTATTTGAGCATGGTGGCATTCATCGAAAATGAGAAGAGCAATGAACTCCATCTTCATGAACTGATGTGATAAGTTCTGTAGCAGAATCATCGGAGTCATCACAAAAACCTGAGGAAAAAAAAGCCAGGTTCAGTTGACCATACGAGGACAAGAAATGAACTATGTTTAACACATTTGAGCCAGTATTATGATTGTGAAAGACAAGGATAAGCCCCCATCGAGAATGGGACTTCTGATTAAGAAAAACAAAAACAAAACTTCCTTGAATTCAAAATAGTACATGTATAACTCAAGTTTCTTTAAAATATTAGGCCTTATTTTGCTTACTGAATTTTCCTGACTTTTTATTGTCATTTACCTCATACTTTTCAATCTCTTTCTCCCACTCCTCATGTGTTTTCAGACGCTTGGAGCCCCCGGAATAGCAGCCGACCTTCATGTCAAGGGACTCCTCAATAACCCTGGCTTGCTACAAGAGGCAAAGGCAGATCAGATAATGAACAGAATCCAGAATGTAATGATACATTTGGGTTTCAACAACCAAATTGACTATTACAAGGATAACATAACTCATGTCATCTTCCCAAAAGGATAACTAGAAGAGAGCTTTGTTCCCAAATAACGTTCGTCGGGAATATATTTCGCAAAATAGGGCAGCAATTTTCAAAATTCACCAAAAAAATGCCCCAAACACCGACTTCCTTAAGGGACGAAATCGGTGTTTCTAACACCAATTTAGGAGCATTATTTGGCGAATTCTAAAAGTTGTTGCCCTATTTCGCAAAATGTTTTTTAGACGAACCTTATTTTGAAACATAGCTCGACTAGAAGATGGTCTGTTTTTCAGTTAAGAAGCTTTTCACAAACCCAGATGACAATATGATATGCTACCAAATAAAGCAAAATAATAATAGAGATGATGATATCCAGCTCATTTGATTTAGTGATCAATTTTTATCTTCATTTTCATACTCGTCCTTCAACATTCAAATATCATTGTTCATTAATTAGAATTGATGAGATTCCCCCTCAACGGATTTTTGAGAGATGATCTAGCTGCACCAAACATATCCTGTTCTCTACAATTCCTTTTGAAATAAACAAAATGAGATACTTACTTGTTGTACCAAAGCAACTGTTGGGGCAAGAAAAACACAGATATTCTGTTGCGGTTTCCTTATCAAGTGACTTAGCTCGTATATGAGCAGAACAGCAATGTGAGTCTTCCCACAACCAGTTTCCAAATACACTATCACGTTTTCCTCCAAAGCTTTCTTGCACAGATCCAACTGGTATCTGAACCAACATAAAAGAGCCCAATAGATCTTCAGTGACTGCAGTTGAAGTCTCGTCCCCGCAGAAAAATGGAAAAGGTTGGAAAATTCCTAATCAAACTCTACAAAAATGCAAAATACAAAGCATTCCAATGCCTATAACCCTAAATACGGGTTTTTCCGTCCTGATCCTCTAGGAACTAAAAGTTACAAGAATTTCCGAGTTACTAAACAGAAAGAGAAAGAAATCATAACACAAGAACGAACAGGTCATAAACGGATTGTTGGGTCGATACATTTCTGGCATTGATAAGCCGCCACATAACAGTGACAGCAGATTCAATCCGCATTTTTGGACTACGATTGAGAGCGGGAAAAATAACGAGTATCCTCATAAATACTCAGAGTTAAAATCATAGACTGCTCCAACCTCAGTCCATCAAACAAAACAAGACGATAGCCCAACAAAGTGTGCGAACACAACAAGAATCGAGTGAAAATGAAGCAGGAAAATTGAGCAGAAGAAGCGACAGTACGAGCGAACTCCTACTTACCTTCCCCAACAAGTCACCTGACAGGCAAGAAAATCGTTCTCTAAATGAAATACCAAAAAACACGACCAAGAAAAGCATAACGACAGAGCCCACAAAACAAAAACACCAGTTTCCCCAAGAAAGGGGGGAACTTTACGCACTTTCTTGCAATCTTCTTGGGATCCTTCTCCAACCCATTTCCCACTTCACTCACGTCGCCGTCTGGCATCTTTCCCACCTCTCTCCCTCTACTCGTTTCGGGAAACGGAGAGGAGATCATGAGCCGGGCGAAAGACACTTCTGGACACCCTGATCGAGGGTCCTTCTGGCGGG
Source organism: Melastoma candidum (assembly GCA_023653495.1). Lineage (NCBI taxonomy): Eukaryota > Viridiplantae > Streptophyta > Magnoliopsida > Myrtales > Melastomataceae > Melastoma > Melastoma candidum. Next base: position 1,515,655 of record CM042882.1, read on the forward strand.
GTTTCAACGCTGTTTCCTGACAACCTGCGACGAGGAGAGAGGGCCATCTAATTAATATATATAAGGGCCGTCGCCCGTTGATTTTAGTGGGATTTCTTGTTGACTCTTGCTGGAGAAGAATCCGTTGATGCTTTTCTTTGCCAAAGGTTGGGGAGCTTAGCTTCTTACTACATGGGTAGCGTGCTACTTGGGGTTACCTTTCCTTATTATTCTTGATTCTTTTCCTACTATGAATGTTTTTGGTATCTTGATTCAGTAGAGAGTTTGTAAATTTAATTATGTCATTGTTAAGGGGCACATTCGAGTATAAAAATCGTGTTTAAATGCGTATTTTTTAGTTTTGTACATAAAAACCATTGGTTTTAAAAAAAATTATGAAATACAATTTTAGTTTACAAAACTTGTCGTCAATACGTCATGGTGAGAAACCGCGACACTCAGTTTAAAAAAAAATACGATTTCTAACGGCAACACTAGCTCGGGAGAAGTTCGTCGTGGTCGGAAACCGTGTCATTGACACGCGAAGGAGTGTCGTGATTTCGGTCCACAATATTGGAGCACGTAGAAAAGTTTTTTCCTAATTGTGCTACCGTCGCGGTTTCATACCGTGACTTTACTTTTTGTGTCAGTGACGTGGTTCTTGACCGCAACGTACCTCCTTCTAGCTAGTGTCACGCCGGAACCTCGTTTTCTTTGTAATTTTAGTATCGCGGTTTCCAATAGCGGTATAAATACGGTATTTCCCAAACTTCACGAATTCTACTTTACTTTTTTTTTGTCAAATAACCATAAATTGGTACAGTCTTCATGTATAATTGGTATGCTTTTTGCAAAAGTATGTCATCTTGGATTAGATTGGGTCCTCTTTGAATCTTGGAACCAGTGGAAAAGAACCATTTTTCGCCGGAGGTCATTAACGATCCCCAGTATTACCATGGCAACCACAGTGTCTGCGAACAAGAGTAGAACTAGTAGAAGCTTGCCAGTTCCTTTAGTTCCCACTGGAGCACGAATGCAGAGGCTTGTTGCACAACCTCGGGTTTTCGATGAACGCACTGCTTCCTATAGAATTGAATACCTTCCCTGACATTACTCTTATCACACCTCTTCTTCGTCGATAATCTGTTACTCTTTGGGGAAGCCACGGTGCAGAATGCCAAAGCGATTAGGAGAGATCTAGAGAAATTCTGTGAATTGTCTGGTGAACAAGTTAATAAATAAAAGGTTGGAGTTTTGTTCCTAAATATTATTAATCCGCAAACTATTTCGTCAAATAATGTACCAAGTTTTGGAAGTTCTTTAACTAATGTATCAAAATCGGCCTTAGAAAGGCAGACTTCGATCATAAAAGAAGTCGACCTTTAGAAGTAAGTGGGAAGAACAATTAGAAAGGGATGACTAGAGGCCCCAACTGAAGCGGTTTGAGGGAAGGATCAGCTTGAATGGGGTTCTTCCCATGCAAATATCTAGCGGAATAGAGCCGATCAGATTGTTGGTGGAAGCATCCACCCAGTTGTGCTACGAGTTCCTTCCCAAGCCCTGTGGAAGCGATCCGTAAAGATAGTTATTCCAAATAAGGATCGTTTCCGGAGAAGGGAGCTCGACGATGCACTCAGGAACAGTCCCGATCATTTTGTTATACACGAGGCTCATCAGCATCAAGTTCTTTCACTCGGAAAAGCTCTCTGGGATGAACCCACAAATCAAGTTAGCTAAAAGACCCAGATTGACGAGGCTTGTAATTCTGCTCGTACCATCCCTGTGCGCTGGTTCCTAAAGAGGAAGAGTGACTTGAGCCTCGTGAGATTTGAAATATGTCATGGAATGTTGCCGGACAAGTTTGAATTGGCCATATCAAGATACTCGATCCCACTCATGTTACCTATCTGCCAGGGGATGCTTCACTGGTAGGAATTATAACCAATCTCTATATGGCAAACAGTCTGGAGTTTCCCTGGTAGAAATTATCGCGAACAAGAGACAGATATGTGCGTACTGAGGAAACTACAGAAAAAGAAATCCAAGCTGAGGCTTCGAAACGCCTTCTCTCTTTCTCTCTCTACTGAAGTATACCACTCAAGAATCCCCTACAACCAGTAAACAATTTTTAATCAACAAGCTAATAAGCTAACTGCAGAACTATTTGTTGAAAAGCCTTACCATATTCCAGAGGCGGGCTTCACTTTACTCCTGTGAGCATTTGTGAGCAGGAAAATTAGTGGATGTATAAAGGTTTCTCTCTATTCTCACGTGTAAAGGCGATTAAACAAAGAGATGCTCACTTTGGTTTTCCTAGGAAGGCATTGTTGATTTCATCTGAAGTTGGTCGCTGATCGAACGTTGAAAGCAACCTGTATTCCTCTTTTCCAAACTGCACATCGACTCTTTTGAACAGCTCGTAAGGGTAACCAAAGGCCATCCTGTTTGAATACGAAATAATTCACAAGAATGTTATATTCAATTAGATCATGGGAAGCAGCAGAACATAAATACATGCATGAGAGAAAATTTCTGCTAGAAGAGAAAGGAAGTGTAAACCATTGATAAATGTCAAAGAAAAGGGGAGGGGTTGTCAAAAAATTTATCTACTCCGGCAAAAAAACCTGCCTTTTACAAGTCACAAATAGAAGCTACAACTTGGGTTTCCCATATAAGCAGCATCTCAACTCCATGTCTCAAAATCAGAAAAGAGATGAGCAAGATAGGGTTGTTTGTCTTACCGGAGGGCTCCCATTATAGGATATTGACTTCCCATATAATATAGGAGTCGAAAGAAATAGCAAATCTCAAATGATGCAGCATATTCCAATCTCATGTCCCGTCCCATAGTCTTTTCATGGAAAGCAACAACTTCATCAGAAAAAACCCTGCCTCATTCTATCTCTAATTAATTCTTTATTAATAAAGGCCATTATTACCTGCATAATTCCGCTGGAACCAGGTAAATCCTGAAAGAAGAACCAACACACTTCAGATTCTGGAAAAGATAGATTTTGACAAAATGGATATCATTTTAGATGGTAAGCTGCTAATATGTGCTAGCATGATCAAACCTTAAGCCTGGGATTGATGAGAATAACTGGGCGAGGGCCGGCAGCATCGGTCATCGCTCTGAGGTCCTGCGTAGTTATTTGCCAGTTTTTCAATGCCAAAGTGATTGAAAATTGGAAAGTAGAGCCATCTCACAAGAGACCAATTCAATTGGTGGAAGTGAGTAAATAAAGCTTTTCTATCAACAAAGATATCCTTACATTAATTATACAGTTACCGACAGCATTTTGCGGAGCCACCAAGATATAAATATCATCTTGCTCTTCAACCTCTGCTCCACCTGACAAAGAAGGATATGACCATGGTGTGATTCCATAATTAAAATACTGGAAACTGTACAACGGCAATTCTGTGTTATGATAACAGAATATGAGTATCCATCCAAAAACCAAAACTAAAATGAAGCATTTACCAAATTTTGAGGTGAACAAATTGCATGCATTTGTGTTATGATTTTCCGTGGAGACAGATCAATTGGAGATTACAACAATGAGGAAGAATAACATTATAAACTTCAGACTAAATACCTATTGAACCAATTTTTACGAAAGTTCCCAAAGCGCCATAGTCGCCCCAGTCCATGAACTCCAGTATTTTCCGACTACCAGCAAGTTGCAGAGGCATTCCTGCAAGAGCGCCTTCTCCCATTGACCCTTGGACACAAACCTGCGTGTGATTCATCTTTCTTGTCATCAGAATCTACTGATATAACAAAACCCTATAAGCAACTATGTTTAGCATACCAAAGTTTGTTTCAGGATAGCTGCATGTCTCATATTCCGTTCTTAAAAGGAAACTACCTGATTCTTCAAATTTCCCTTTTAATAACCAAAGCCTACAGCTTCAGCTATCTATCAGATACATACAAGGATAGTACCTTCACACGCTTCCCGTCGTCAGCAAATGAAAGCGCAATAGTTCGTACAAGCTCCATTAGAGTTCCTATTCGATAAACATCCTGTAAAACGAATCTGCACGTTGATATCTGGTCATGATGAAGTAGTTAAGACTCGGTTAGCCATTCGAAAGACCCCACCATTTCTGGATTTAGCTCCGGGATGTTAATCTCCACCTGCCATGAGTCACAAAGATAACATCATCTTGTGGGAATAGGCTAGTTATATGTGCTTGCTGGAAGTGGTCTACAATAACATACTGATAGATGAAATTATTCTTTAGCAAGCTGGTTGATGAATATGGTATTGAACGTGCAACCGAAAAAAAATATTGCTTTGTTTAAATTCTTCCGGAAAGCCAGAAATTGTAATGGAACTTTTCTTGAAAGGAGAAGAAAATTCCAGTAAACCTTTATCCTTGTTTTGCCATCACGAATTGCACGTTGAGTGGCAATTAGCACATCATCATAGAAGTATTCTCTGATTTCTCTTGAGTGAGGAATGTTGTTCAACCTAGTGGGAATACCCCTCCATTTACCCTGCGGAACACTACAGCAAAATAAGACCACAAATGCAACACGAAACAACAAATGCTTCAGCAAATTATATACATAAATAGCCACCATAAAGAAGAAACTAAAATGGAAATATCAAGGCAATCAAGTACCTTGTTCGAAGCTGGGTTAGCTAACTGTGTTGTGACTGCATCAGGATGCCGAAAACAATTAATTTCATCAGCACAAGAATAGAGAGTTCATTAACAACTCAGAAAACTAAGTAGGGAAACTACACATAAATCCAGATTCATTAAATATCATATCATCCATGAGATCCCCTTATTATACCAAAAACAGTTTAAGAATCCAGTCAACAAGAATTTGTAAAGAAGATCGTATGGAAAGGAAGAGCTAAGGCCATATAAGAAAAGAATCCTTCCCAAAGAATACTAAATTCACTGAAATTCAAAGTCTAGACCATAGTATATCAGATGCTAACAGAAGCAGGAAGTGCATGAAAATGACAATTTCGAAACCATGACAAAAGGTAAAAGGGCAGGTTGAACTACCAATTTTTGCAGCCTCTTCCTTGCTTTTTTTTACTGCAGACAACAAAGAGTCAATTTCATTGAACACCACATCCTTAGAATGGTTTCCATTTATCTGCACATTCAAAATTTTGAAATAGCCATCAGAAAGTGGTTTAGGAAAAGAAATATTCAATGATATGACACATGAAAAACCTTCTTCATTATGCTTGAATATGTGGATGATACGGCTTCCGCATTCTGCTTGTATATTTGTAGTCGTGACTTTGCCTGATAAATACAGAGGACAAAAAAATAGTTAGTAAATAATGGATAACATTCAGAAGCAGAAGTATCACTCTTGCACTACCATAAGTCCAAATATATCTCGCAACAGAAATTACTACTGGAAGACACTTGACGATGATCCTTTTAAGAGTAAAGCACTACATCTTCTCAGACTACATCTCTTGTTGGAAAAAATGATGAAGCCCAAACATGATTAACCACAACAAAAGGGAAAAATATAATATGTTGTTCATCCTCCTTCGTGCCTCAAATGGTTCATACAAGAAGAGCTCATACCTTTTCCTCGGTGTCATCAGAACGGGTTATAAGTCTTGCTTTAATCTCCTCCGTTTCAGGAGGGAAGTTTGTCATATGGTAGATCTTTCCCGTCAAAGGATCCATCCGTCTACCAACGCATCTGTCGATTAGAATTTCATCAGGAACCTGAATATTTGAAAGTTTCGTCCAAGTAAACAATCAATTTCAATATAGCTGGAACTCTTTCTGGTAAATTAAAGGGGAATATTAAAATAGGATGAATGAACAATCACCAATGATCTTATAATATTTGTGCTGATATAAAGCATCTAGTGCATCTGGCATTTCCTATCCAGTAAATATTAGAAGCAAAAGTGACTACTATTGTAAATTTCAGTAAGTACTTGTCGCCATCTCGATCTCCTGCTATTAGTATTTCAGTATGTCAGCCACTAATGTCACAAAATTAAAAATCCAGTGACAATAGATTGAGGCCAATTGCAGCACTCAATACAACTAAAAATTTTGGAAAAATTTTATTGTATATTCAAGCTTGAGCTTTTTATGGATGGACAACGAGGATTACGAATAATATTAGTAAAAGAAGTTAATGACAAGTCATTGTCACCAATTGGTTCATAATCATTAAATTGGAAATTGTAAAGCTCACATACTTCTAGCACAATGTAAATATCTGGCCTGAAGTTCCCCTCTTCAAGGCTTTGTGCTTGAGCATAACTACGAGGATACCCATCAAGGAGCCACCCCTTTTCTTTAGCATCTTGAAGTGACAATCTGGCTGTTACCATCTAGTTTTAAATGAAAAAATAAATGTTTATATGATTAATCTCATTTGCAATAAAAAAAGAAAAAAATAATAATCACGCGCTAAGAAAAAGGTCATACAGCAGTCACTATTTCATCAGGGACAAGCTTCCCAGCAGTCATGAAATCCTTCGCCTTATTTCCAATGTCAGTCCCTGCTGCCACTTCAGCTCTCAGAAGATCTCCGGTAGAAATATGAACGAGTCCAAACTGGGGAAAGAAAAGAAACACATCAAAGCCCAATCACCAAGATCACCAGACACTCAAGAGAGAAAAGAGCACAATTAGCAATCTTCCAGCAACTCAAAAGATGAAGGAGTGCACGCACAAGTGAAATGCTACTTCAAAAGATCAAAATGAAAATTTGATTCTAAAGCCAACTTAATCTTTGAGCTGACTTATCAGCGAGATATGTAATTAACAACATAATGATACATGAATTGCAGGCAGCATCAATGCTCAAACGACCTAATCATGAGCAATGAATGACCTTTTTGACGATCAAATCGCACTGAGTCCCCTTCCCAGACGCAGGAGCACCCGAAATCATCACCTTCAAAGGCTCTCCATCTCCAGCCGAGCACTTGACCTTCAACACCTGCTCACACTCCCAATTAACAAAATTAAAAAGAGAAAAAAAACGCCTACCATCCCAACTAGCGGAAGCTCGATAGAAACAGACCTTGCCCCTCGAATTTACTCTCCAAAGAGTAATCTTATCGACGTTAAAGACGCGAACTTGACGCAATTCAGGAGATCCCAGGCGAACATGGCGAAAGGGCCGACAAGAAGGTCTTTGTGAGAAATAACAGGGCAGCGATGGCGAAGGACTCTTGCAAGAAAAGGGCGAGATCGAAGGGCAGTGCATCATCATGGTCATCGTAGTTGTTACCGACAAATGAAGCGAAAGGAAGTGAATCAGTGACCACAGAAATGGCTCGAGAAGGGAGGAGATCTTTTCTTTAAGCTGCAAAGGATAGGCAAGACCGTTATGTGTGGTTAAGGTTGTCCAACCCAACTCGACGGGTTTTTCACTTTCCTCTGCTGGGTGAGAAAAGCCGAAGTTAATCGGACGATTTTCCCGCCACCCGTTCGACGACATTCCTGAAAGAGGCCGAGTTCGTAGAGCCTGGGCTTTGGGCTTCTTCCTTCGACTTTCAATAGAGTCAACGGGTTTGTAAGATAAGAAGAATACTTTACGGAAGAATGATTGCGCACCATGATGCAAGAAATGGGAAAGGCCAAGTTGGCAACCGCCCCGAAGAAGCACGACTCGGGATTCTGTTGTATTTGGGGTAGTTTCTGTCTGAACTGAAAACAGAGACGACCTCTTCTTCCTCCATCCAATAGACAAACCAACAACCTCACTCTCGTCGATCAGCCAATCCGAAATGGGGATCAGTGCCCGGATGCGATCGGATCGACGAGTTCGTGTCGAGCTGCCTGGACCGGACGAATTTACGGAGGATGCGGATCAGGGTGACCTTTATGGGCCCCCCCGCATTCTAGGATGGGAGTGCTCCCCCCTACTTGCTGAAACAGTGGTCGAGCTTCTGGGTGCCCGTGCACGTCCGAGAAGTTGACGATAAGGCGTACGATCCACGGGTTGTCTCGATCGGTCCATTCCACAGTGATGATCCAAAGTTGAGGGCGATGGAACCTCAGAAGGTCAGTTTCTATAAGCGTTTGACCGAAAGGATGGGTAAGTTGGGTCTCGATGTTGGTCTGGAGGCTGCAGTGAAGCGGATGGAGTCGAGTCGAGGAGCTGTTGCTCAGAGGAGTTTGAAGATAGCAGCAGTGACGAGTTTGTGCAGATGATGGTTCTCGACGGGGTGTTCGTTGTCGAGCTCCTGAGATTGTATCACAAAGGCACTCAGGTGTTACTCTTACTTGGCTAAACTTTGACAATGGTGAACTCTCGGGTCGTGAGCTCGTCACTGTAGTCTCTGCTCTGTATTCAGGTTGAAATGGGAACGCCCGTGAAAGAACCCATATTTGCGACGAGATGGATGCTGCCGAACATCACCCGAGACTTGATCATGTTCGAGAATCAACTTCCAATGTTTCGTGTTGGATGAAATATATCTCCATACAACGTGTGAGGATGATCCGATCCCTCTGAAAGAGCTTGCGCTGCTGTTTTTCGCTCGCATGAGAACTCAGAAGGGAGACGGGAAGAGATAACAAGCCAAGCACCAAAGGCAGGCACCATCATCATCGCCTCAGCCTGTTCCACTCGAGTTTACCGACCCTCATGGAGCCACAGCGTGGCGAGATGTGAAGACTTTTATAAAAGGAAGAAAGATTGTAAGTGCGACCAAATTCAGGAAGAAGAGAGGAGGTAGAAGAAGAAGAAGAAGACCGGAGAGGGAGAATTGGAAACTTTTTCTATTAATCATTCATCTGTACACACCCAATTATATAGACTGAGATACAACAGAAAGTTTGTTGTAATGCTGGGATTCTGTGTATTCAGTCGTCAGTTGCTCTTGGTATTATCCTTAGCAACAGAATTTGTCTTTTCTTTGAGTCTGGGATATGATACTTGGGCTAGTCTTGTGTCAGCTTCGAAGCCCAATGGCCTCGTAGCCCAGTGGTCTTTATTCATTTGGCCCACTTCAGTCTAACAAGATGGAACAGACGGGAGAAGCTCCGAGGGAAACTGTGGTTTCATAAAGCCCGCAGGTTGAAAATTGCTGGCATCCGTTTCAGGAACAACCCCGGGAATCGCCTCAACATAGAATTCTCGAAGAGAGAGCTGAGGATGCCTACCCTGTTCATTGACAACTGCACCGGATATATTGAAAGGACATACAAATTATTGACCATTTTATTAATAGTTGGAAAGTATTACACAATTTGATTACAAAATTGAATTATAAAAATTAACGGGAGTTTTCTATCAAACATGAAAATAAGTTTGCATAGATCACTTTTATAACCTGCTAAAAACACGCAATAACGTTAGTTAAATGACTAGGTACGGCACCTCAAACACATACAAGCAATCGCCCATAACATTCCTTGACGTATCTCAAAATTGAGATCCCGTTTCAAAATTCCGACATACACCATTCATTGCGTTTCTAAATTTCCAAGGATTGCAACTAAGTTGTTTCTAGCGGCATCAAGGAACGTTACATTTTCAGTCTATGCACACCCCATAAAAGTATCATGTTCATGTACTTTTAGCCTCACAACATCCCGCTACCGCGGATCAACCCATCGGGGTGCGTAAAACCACGGAACTTCCCTCCGTGCCTTAGGTTTTCCCATCTTTTCCCAGCCAACTAGGTTATCCAATACACCATTCCGAGAGTGGATTCCTTCTGTCCAAACCCTCCTCATATCCGCCTCATAAGGCAGTCCCATGAGCATGTCAGTGTATTGTCGTAAACTTCCATTCTGTCAATGATATGTGGGTCGTTCGATCACTTTCATTTATTCGTGCATTCCGCACTTAATAAACCATCATCTCACCGAGAAGTATCTCCTCCGGATCGGCTATGAATGACCATAATAAGTCCTCTTTCCATCCCATGTTCATTTAATAACATTGTTCAATATACGTAAGTTCGCATCCACGAATATTCGTGCTTGTCCGCAACCATCTCATTCGGTGTTTCGACATTTCCTTTTCTCAATACCGATGAACCAGCCCGTTCATCCTTATTTGTCATATTCCCGGGCCTCAATTATATGCCAATGTATACACTTCGAATGGGCAGCCACGTACCTGCACGAACACACGTAAAACAATCCATTTTTAAGCCTAATGCACACACACAAACTGGGAAATTCGCCCCGAACAGCCCACAATCACCATGAGCATCCATTCATAATTCAATATAACATCTATCGCATGCATACGGATGAGTTACCGCATGGCCAGCCCCCACACGATTCTCATCCGACACACACGCTAAACCGCGAACCACCGGTCAGACCACATGCGGCGAGAATCCGCTCATCCATCAGATAACCTAGGGTCCGGGGTGCCATCTCCTACCATCCCAAGGGTCTGGCCAGCCCCTTTTCCTCACCAAATAACATATTCACAGCGAGCAAAAACTCAAAGCTAACGAGTTTTATGGCCGTTTCGCAAGAAGAAAAACCAAGGGAATTGAGTATTGCACCTTTCGTCTTGTCCAGAGCAAAAACGCTTCAACTCCTTCCTCCTCCGAGCGAGTTCTCCACGAAGGAGTCTTCCGACTCTCTTCCTTGAAGGTATTCCTTCCGTCTCGCTCCCTTCTTCCTTATCGAACCGGCCCCTCATTCTTTCTCTTCTTTTTCTTCTTTTTCTCCTTTTTCTTCTTCTTCCTCCCCTTACTATGGATGTTTTTTAAATATGTCCCCCTCCTTTTCCACCTCTTCTGAACTTCTGTGGGGGAAGTCGAGGACGCTGGGTTGCGGGCCCCACCAACCATGGCAAGAAACCTTGGGCCCGATTAGCACTAATTAATCACGCTTAATTAGCGCTAATAATCCAACTTAATTAATCTTAATTAATACAACTCCTTAATTATTATTTTGTCTTATTTGACTAGCTTTGTCGTGAAGCTAAACTTGTAGGATTTGTGGCCAAATTTCATTGATTAATTCGCACGAAAGTGGGCTGTCCGCGGGCGACATCGAGGAGCATTTGGGGTAGCCCTTCACGCCCTTCGACAACCCTTTCTCCGCTCCGCATTATTCATATTTTCTTTACCATTGGGGCTGAAATAATGTTTAAATTTTATGTCATAATCGTTATGGTTCTCAATTTTGAAGCTAAACAAGGTTTATCCGCAACATCTCCAAGCTTATCGTCATAACAACGAAAATGTCAACCCGTTGTTCCCACGGATACTTCCAAGTATTACTCCCTCACGTAAGAGGCTGTTCATATTGCTTATGAAAGTGTCCTTGATTAATGGACGTCATCCTTGAATATTATCCGCACCAACTCATGCTTACATATTCGAAAAATCCTTTCACTGTTCCGAATTCACTCTTACAATATTATAAATTTTCCTTTTCATTACATATTGTACAACCACATTTACATTCATAACTAGAAAAATTATGGGTTATTACACCTTTCCTCCGAAACCTGTTGACTTACTAACAGTGCAACGCATTTGGAGCGCCTTATTTCACCTGCTATGCTATCTTCCTGAGCAGTTTAATTGATCAGCAGGAAGATATACAAATCCTTCGGGATGCCGGTATCATAATGCAGTCTGTTGGCGGGTGTGAGCAGGTGGTGGATCTGATCAACAATATAACCAAGGAACTCGTGTTCGACATGCACGACATGACCGGTTGCTACATAGTGCGCCAGATCAAAGACATCAACACTTTCTGCAGATCGTGGATTAGTAAATGCAGATCCGGACCCCCCCCCCCCCCCCCCCAAAAAAAAATGCAGATCCCTCTCATCACATGTCAATTTCATCAGCATGTTGTTGTCGTCCATTTTTCCATCCCTAAGATGATTTGAACAAAACAGCACAGTAATTATCGAACTGAATACCCTTACCATTTTTGTTTCGGACATCCTGAGATCAAAGCATCATCACTCTAATGACACTGGTAACCTGTATAGTAAAGGGACTATGAAGATCCAAATTACATGAATTTCCAAGACCAAAATGAACTACTAAGATTACATTCGAAGTCCCTAAACAGAAGAAAGCTAGAAGAGAAGAGTGATACAAAATAGAGAGAACCGTAGGGGTTCCATTTTGGTCCCTCTTCGGTGACCACACAGCTTATGAGAACCATGATAGCACTCTGGAAGAACATCGTCAGTCTAGCTTTACCGACGAGAAGAGGTAGTGGACGAACCAAAAGGAAGAGAGGAACCCGACTGTGCCTGTCGCAAGCATGATCGCCAGGACCATGAACAGGGAGTAGCCAAGGTAGAGTGTCGCGGAGACCGGTCCACTCAGGCTCTTGAGATCAAACACGAGGTAGTTGACTGAGTACAGGAAGATATAGATCGCCACGGAACCGGAGGCGAAGAAGGATTTCCACCACCACTTCCAGTCCTCCACACAGAGATGCATGTATGTCAGGACAAGAGAGACCTCGGCGCAAACGACCACCAGGAGAATCAAGACGATGAATAGGAAGCCAAAGACATAGTACACACGGCCCATCCATAAGCTTGACATGATGAAGAACAACTCAATGAAGAGGGTGCCAAATGGAAGTGTGCCCGCACCCATGACCAACAGCCAAGATGGGTACTTCTGTGGCGGAATTTCACGAGGAATCTGGTTGTTTCTGACGGGGTATTCAATATGAGGAGCTCTTGCCCCGAGGTAGCCCCCGGCAAGAGTAAGTGGGACTGAGATACAGAACCAAAGCAAGAGCAGAATAATAAACAAAGAAAACGGGATTGCTCCAGTGCTGTTACTATGCCAAAGCAGGAAATTTAGAATGGTGAGGATCGAGAAGGCAATTCCGGGAAAGAAGCAAGCAACTTTCCAGGAGACAGACATCCACCCTCTGTGATCGCCGCACCCAATTGTCCTCCAGAGGCGAACAGCGACATAACCTGCGGCAACACCGAGGATCATGTAGAAGAACAGCATACCACTGATGAGGGCTCCCCGTGAAGCGGGGGACATAAATCCAAGAGCAGCAAACAGTATAGTGACAACTGCCATTCCAAGTATCTGAACACCATCGCCAACCATTATACACAGAAGATCTGCGCTGGCCGGGGCACGGAAAACATCACCCACCACGAGTTTCCAACCTGATAATTCCTCATTCATCTGAGCCTGGGCCTCCTTGTCAAGCTCTTCATAACGGGTGAGGTCTCGGCGAACAGTCCTTAAGAAGATTACAAGGACAATACCGGCAAGGAAAACAATTACCATCAGAGAATTGAGGATGGAAAACCAGTGAACTCTGGATCCTTCCATTTTCAAGTAAGCATCCCAACGAGATGGCCACTTGATGTCACTCATCTCGAATGCAACCTCATACGTGAAAACAACCGACTGCCCCTCCTTGATAGGCATCACGACAGTGGATGGATCACAATTAATTTGAGAAGGGTACTGCTCAAACATTTTCAAGTTCTTAACATCAGCATTGTGCAGAACACTGCAAGGGACTACTTCAAAACCAACAACCATATATCCAGGGGTTTCAGATCCACTGTTCCCCATAGTTGGAATCACCTCAGCAGCCTCTCCAGTGCCCATAACTCGAGCAACATCGTTTTCCTCATACTTATGGACAAGAACGGTGAACTTCAAATGATTGAACACATAATATACATCCTCAACCTTGACTCCCACAGGATACCCTGTCCATTGAAGGAAATAACTATCCTTTTTCGTATACCTTATGGCAGGTAGATTGTCGAGGATCAGATTGACCTGATACATTTCGTCGATCCTTTCCTTCATGAGCTTAAAGTTATCCCCTGACAGCGGATCAGTCTTACACAAGAAGATCTCCGTCTGGTTCCTCAACATCTTGAACTGGTACGGTGAGTTTTCGATTCTATCCCCCATGAGGAGCTCACCAAGGTTCTCAGCACTATCTTTGATGCCTTCAGGGGGCACACAAAAAGGAAGACTATAATAACTGAATGGCATCTCGGTGTCGATTGAAGTGAGTGAATTCACCTTCACCGACAGAGAGTCGTCAACAAAATGTTTATGGGGGTAACTACCGGGGAGATAGAATCCATGTCCGGAGCTAACAACAACACTAGCAACCAAAACCCATATCTTAAACTGATCTAAGAAGCCCATCCTCACAACGGCTACACCAGATATGCGTCCGATCTGGAAACAGAACACCGAAATCAATCCCCAAACCCAATTCCAACAATCCATATGAAGTCCCGCACCCAACTCCACCCCAAAACTTGCATCATCGAAAGCACAATGAATCCGCAGTCAAACCCAGTTACACCACAACAAGACAACAAACGGCAACATACATTTCAAAAAATCGACAATACCCCCAAGCAAACAAGAGTTTTGTTCCTAAATAAAGTTGGTTCAGAAATTATTTCCTTAAATGCCGTCGGAAGTTTGAAAATTGCTTAACTAAGCTAGCAAAATCGGCCTTACAAAGGCCGACTATGATCACGAAAAAAGTCGACATTTGTAAGACCGATTTCATAATCCTAAAATCGACCTTACAAAGGTCGAATTTATGTCATCCGTCCCACTCGTACAAAGGCCGACTTTCATAAAACAATAAATAAGTCAAGGACCGACTTCTTTCTAAAATAAACATAAAAAAAGCTTTTGATCAAATAAAATGAGGATGGGTAAGAAATTAGGGGAGGGGATGGGGTGGGGGTAGGGAAGGAGTCGGCCTATCCAAGTCGGTCTTTAAGATCAATTTGACTACCTTAATTAAAAAAATTTCAAACTTTCGACCTTGACGAAACAATTTCCAGAACGGAACACAGCTCCAGCAAACAAACACCCGCCGAAATCTCGAAAGCCCATTAACGTACTCAACGCAAGTTCCAGACTTTCACCCCTCCCCTCCAATCCACCACAAATCAAAACAAGAAGAAAAAAAAAAGCAAATCCGTCGAAACTTCCCACTGCCGACAAACAAAAACAAGCAGATTAGATCAAACCGACCTTGAAAAAGAAAGAGGAAGCAGTGCAGAGATTCGGGAAAGGAATCACGCGTATCCTCAGCCCCTCCTCGTTGTCTGGGCGGGGGACGAATCGCCAGATGCTCCCCTTGGGACTCTTCTACCTTACGATTCCTTTCCTCGTACTCCTTTGTCTTTCTCCGAACGCAAGATTTTCTTCCCCCCTCCAAATTTCAACCTAACTAGACCCGCCGACGGACCGACCCAATAGGAAGGAAGCAAGGGTGAATTTACTCTTATACCCTCCTGATTAGTTTGAAGCTTTGGATGTAAGAATAATGCGTGTGGACAAAAATGCAAGCACAAGCCAATTGTCGATTGCGACGAAAATGGGATGTGGAAAATAATAAACGTCCCCTCCATTTGTTTAACCCTTTATCCCCTTTGCTTGCGATTATGGTGAAAGAAAAAAAAAAGCATTTCTTGGCCATAGCTCTTCTTAGCCAAATTGTGAGGCGTGTGGTAGTGTAATAAAGAGCTAATTTGGGTAGATTTGACTTTTTACTGAAGAAAAAGTAGTTGAAGTCCGAAGCATAATGAATTTTCTCGTTTTGTTTAAAAAGAAGTGTTAACCACCTCCCTCTTTTGTAAAGCTCCCCCTCATAAATCGCCTTTTTGGCAACAACATGATTCTCAAGAAAAGGACACAACCGTCATTCTTTGGAAAACCGACCTTTTCTTTAGAGGAAAAGTGTCGCGCCTCAAGGATCCGGCCCAATTCGTTTAACGAACCCAACTAAAGGTAATGAATGAGTAAGGCCCAGTTTCGGCCCATATTTGAATTTGGTCCGGGCTTTTATTTGGAGGTCGTCCTCAAAACACGCTAGCTGGTATAGAGGATCTTTGTCGCATCGGCATGCAGTGGGGCTTAATGAATATTTTGTTCCATGAACAAAAATGACACCTCCCTTGGGGGATGAATCGTGTACGTCCTCTCAACTTCGCCATTGCTTCATTCCTTGTCGTCCATCATGACCATGTCGGAGACGGGGAGAGAGCTTCGGGTTCGGACAACCTCTCAGTCTTTTTCTCGTTTCTGGGGTTTCTGGGAAGGGAAGCAAACACACGTTACAGCACGTGTTTTAGTCCGACAAGTCTGGAGAGAATCTAGTGAACCCACCCCCTCGGGGTTTAGGGTTCGATGCCACGTGGACCTTTCGTCGTCGTGTTCTTCTTAGAAATTACCACCGACTATTAAAAAAGAAGAACAAAAAGAACGTGCTTTTTTTTATATACGGTGGGTGGGACATTTGATGAAGGCCATGCAACATGCAGCGAATTGTGGCGGGGGTTTGGTAAGAATCGGGACAGGGGAGGGCCAGAATTCACCGCCGACAAGTTCGAATTCCATACACACACTTGGCGAAATCTGTCTTCCCTTCGAAAGAAACTCACCCTTGGCATGACTACCACCTCCATTCGGTCCAGATTCATTGGACTCCCCCCACCCCTACTAGTTTCTAACTCAAATCAATCATTTCCATCAATTAATAACGTGGTACAAAAAAAAAAAAATGAACTAAATATATCTCACCATATCATGCATTTCAAATCCAATTGTGGGGCGATGTCAATGTCGTCACCTATTCACCTTTCAATTAAGTTTTTATTGACTAAAAATAGATTTCTTTCGAAATTACTTTGATGCGTTGAGTTATGATTTTTGATCCCTTGGAGGATCTTCAATTCAACAGAAATACGTCTACTTATCCTCTCCCTATAAAAAGCCCCCCCCCAACAAAACCCTCCTCCCTCATATTTTATATAGCCGATTCTTTCTCGCGAAATTCCGTTCCTATCACGACCTAAGGGGTGGTGGTGCCGAGGGTGTCCTCCACCCATGGCCACTGCTGCGGAGGGTCTCATCCGGTGCGTCTACGAGGGTTGCATCTCCGGCTGCGACTCCTGCATCGAGCGCCGTCCTTACCACCGTAACTGCGGGTGCGCTCTCCACAAGCCAAGGAAGGAGTGCCCTCACGCCCTCCCGAGGGCCAACAACATCTCGTACCCGATCCGTAGGCCTTGGAGCGAGGGTTGCCTGGCGCTGATGGCTTCCGCCAACGGTACGTCCCCGTCTCTCTCTCCTTCCTCGTCACCAGCTCGGACGACGGCGGCGGCGGCGACCATCATCAGGGAGGGCGACAAGAACCTCTAATGCTTGTTCTTAGGATTTAGGGAGGGTTATTTGGACTATCTCATGTAATCAGAGAAGTCCGTTTACGCGTGTTTACGATCGTCGAGGAAGAATAAGACAGGAAACCTGTTTGCTATTTCGTAAATAAAAAGATGAAACTAAAGCAGCGTAGATTCCCTCGACGATCGAATTCTTATGAATCGATTTCCAGAAACTCCAGGTTTTCTTTGTGAAAAGTCATTTTTGCCCTTTAATAAATAAAAGTACGAAGGACATGAGAAGGGGCCTAGCCGTAAATAGTCATAATCTGTATAACCTACGATTTCATCTATCAACAGATCATATGATATAAGCCGTAAACCACATCAAATAAACAAGATGCGCATATCCCAATAACTTTAGTGATCACGATATTCATGCACTGTCTTATGTTACAGCCTATTTTATAAAATTTACTTTGATAAAATATTCTCCCACTTGGGCATCTGCTACATCATTATCTAGAAATTTCGCATTAAGGGATTCTATTACTTTGTTTCCCCTTGAGGGACAAAAGAATCTGCAACATTTAGATCTTTCCGAATATCCAATGAAGAAGGTACGAACTGTTCGGGGATCTGTCTTTTTCTCAACAGGATTAAATAATCTCACTTCAGCCGGACAACCCCAAACACGAAAATGATTAAGACTAGGCTTTCTCCCAGTCCACAGCTCAAATGGAGTCTTCTGTACAGAGAGAACTCTGTTGAGAATATATGCAGCTCAAGTTGCATTTATCCATCATACTCCTTACCATATCCATTAGAGTTCGATTCATTCGTTCTGCCACGTCATTCTGCTCAGGAGTATAAGGTATAGCATATTGTGATACAATACCACATTCTTAAAGAAATTTAGCAAATGGCCCTATCTGCTATCCCGAGTTAGTATGTTTACCATAATATTCACCACCTCTATCTGATCTCACAATCTTAATTGTTTTCTCCAACTGATTCTCAACTTCCAACTTGAAGATCTTGAATTTCTCCAAAGCCTCTTATTTCTCCTTCATGAGAAACACATATCCGTAACGAGAGAAATCGTCTATGAAAGTGATAAAATACTTATTTATGCATAAAGTAGTTTGAAGAGGTCCACAGATATATGTATGCACAATATCTTATAGATTAGTGCTACGTGTGGCTCCCTTCTTTCGAGTTTTTGTCAACTTTCCTCGAATACAATCAACACAAGTTTCCATATCATTGAAATAAAGAGAAGGAAGAAAATTGTCCTTTACAAGGCGCTCCACTCGCTTTTTAGATATGTGGCCCAAATGTTTGTACCACAATATCGAAGACTTCTCTTTCGACAAAACTCTCTTTGGCGCTAAAGATTCAGCATATAAGGATTCAACACCATATGAAGGTATCGAATCCGATAGATAAAGTCCATTGGACAATCTACCACTACTAACAACCTTTGAATTTAGCGACAACTGCATAGAATCATTATGAAATAAACAACTAAATCCAAATTTGTTCAACACAGGAACATAAATCAAGTATCCCCTGAAAGTGGGAATATACAAAACGTTTTTCAAAACAAGTTCAAAGCCTGAATCTAAAGGAAGTTTAACAACTCCAATAAATTCAACGGTAGCTTCTGCGTTGTTTCCCACTTTCATCTTGCTTTCATATTCATTTGGCTTCCTTTGCCTCTAGAATCCCTGCATGGTCATAGCAATATGAACAAATGCGCCGTTATCTATCCACCAAGTATTCGAAGAAACATCGGCAAGGTATGATTCAAAACAAACCAAAGCTAATAATTTACCTCCCACACTCTTCTTCTTTTTCTTTTCAAGTCAATTCTTGTATCGGTAACAATCTTTTTTCAAGTGCCCCATTTTCTCACAAAAGAAGCACTTAATGCCACCTTTGGCACTTATAGGTGCATTTTTTTGAATTGCTTTGCCATGTCTTTGTCCAACACTGGACTTCTTAAAAGTCTGAGGCCCTTGATTGTTCCGTGGCTTGAATCCTTTTTGAAATACTTTTCTTTTATGAAAACTTGGTCTTGCACCAGTTACTGCAAAAGCACTTGGCCCCACATCTTTCTTAACTTTCTCCTCCTCGGCTACACAACGAGTAATGAGCTCGTTCACTATCCAACTCTCTCCTTGAGTGTTAAAAGCAGTCTTGATCATTCCAAACTCAGGAGGCAGAGAACTGAGGATGCGAGGAACAATATAATTCTCCCGTAAATCTATTTTGTGGGCGCTTAGTTTGGACTGCACATGCACCCATCTCATAACGTATTCCCTCACATTGGCAAAATCTATGTAAGCCAAAGCATTCACCATCTCTAGCAGGTGTATGAACTCCGCATTGTCAGACACCTGATATCGCTCTCCAATGGCTGTAAGAAGAACCTTCGCATTATTAGTTTCCGGCAGACCACTAAGAAAATGATTCAGGATTGGTCTTTTCATGGCCAGCATGCACATTTTATTGGCATGTGTCCATCTCTCATAATGTTCCTTTTCCCGGACTGAGCTTGCATTGATGGGCACTGCGGGTTCATCCATTATGAGACTCATATCCTGATTGATGCAGCCCATAGCAAACTCAAGGTCTTGCTTCCATTTCTTATAATTTGAACCACTTAAGACTTCTATGGTGGTAGCATTATTACACATATTGAAGGAAACTGTAGAACAAAATTTATCAATTAGATCCAACAATTATGAAGAATCCTCATGGTCTAATGTCAGCTTCCCTTTGGGCAGACAAAACACAAGCCGAGAAACCTTCCCGCAAGGATCATAAATAAACAACATATTTGACAAATTCATTCTTTTTGGGAAATAAATAATCTAATCCAATGATCCAGAATTCCCACACCCGATCACGTGTCACCAAACGTTCATGGCACAACATGGTCAAAACTCTCTAGGCTCATAGCACTTGTCACATCAAAAGATTATGTGTGATTCTTTACTCGTGTTTGTATATATATATATATGTATTTCCTTCTACGAGCCTTAACCTAAAATGATTGCGTAAAAACTAATTTTAAAATATGTGCAATCATTATTTGATATTTCAAATCAACCTAGTCCCAGGTATATTGGCTTAATACCTAACCCACTTGGATTAGGTTGTATTCTCGGACACTTTCATATCTTACCATGTAACACTTATTCTGCCGAGTTTTATTTATTTTACATCAAATTTACAAGGGCTTTCACTTAGGTACAATATTCTCATTGGCTTCTCAGACAAATAGGTAAGGATATTTCGTCCGGATGTTGACCTCTGGTTCCCAGGTTTCGTTACCCTGAGACCAAGCTATTTTAACAACCGGCACGGTCCTTTCACATATTTTCCTGACATTGTGATCTAGAATTGCCAATGGAATATTGAAATCTTCAGCAGTTGGAATGTGTTCTGCCACAGCGCTTTCAACGTCCTGATCATGGAAAGCGCTGGTTCCTTCTCCAACTGTTTGAAAAAGTATTTGTCCAGATTGACAATCAATCTTTGCTCCATTCCTCCTCATCCATTGTATCCCAAACATGATCTCGATGCCTGGGTCCATCTCAGTGACAAAGAGATCCACTTTAGTAATAAGGGAATCTATACGCACTTCGCAATCATGACAAAGTCCCCACATTTTAACGGGGATATCCTTCCATGAAGTGATTATCGATCCATATTCAGCCCTCTCCCAGGTCATTCCCATCTCTTTCGCCAACCTTTTTGAAATAAAAGAATGCCAGATACCTGTGGCAAAAACTGCTCTAAGCTGGCACCCATCTATCCATACGTCATTTTCTAACTTCCATGAATTCCATGCTGGTTGACTGCAACCCGCTGCCATTAGATACTTTAAACAACACCTTTATATTCCTTTGACGAATGAAGAGTCTCTAAATCTGTTGCTCGTACTTTCAACACTATCAATTTCATCTATTTATACTGGAGATTACCTCCTTCACGAGGTTTTCGATATTATTATTACATTATTACCTTTTTAATGAGTCATCGTAAGGCTTCCACGTGAAGCCATGACTCGGGTTATGCTTTTAACTTGTACGGCGACCATTGTCGCATTTAAATAATAATATAATAATAATATTGTTATAATAATCAATAAAATCATTATAATTCGGACGTTTATAATCATTCTAATTCAGCCGTCTATAATAATTCTAATTCAACGGTTTATAGCACGATTATCGAAATCACGCTTATCGAGACATTTCATGTTTATCCGATAGCGTTAGCAATAAATATTATTACAAGCTATAATATACTAATTTTGTCGATTGTTGTCAAAATTTTGTGAACCCGCGGAAATCCTATCGCAAGTTCAAAGGATACGGCCTTGCCGGCAGTCATCGTTGGTTTAGTCTCGATAATCAAAACAATCGAAAAGGAAAACAACGAAACAAAATCAAAATTTCTCCTCAGGATCGTAAATCCGCGTAATCCGCTCTAATACCACGTGTTGACCATCCCATGTAATCAGAGAAGTCTTAAATCAAACAAAACAGCGGAAACTGGATCGTTTACGCGGGTTTACGATCACCGAGGAAGAACAAGACAACAAACGTACTCGTGTTTGCCATTTCGTGAATAAAAAAGATGAAAATAAAGCAGCGTAGATCTTCTTCCCATTTTCCTTCTCTGACGGCTGCTCTCGATGGAGGAGCCCAAGAAAACTGACGATCGAATTCTTATGAATCGATTTCCAGAAACTATATATATATATGGTTTTCTTTGTGAAAAGTCAGTTTTGTCCTTTAATAAATAAAAGTCCGAAGGACAGGGGGAAGGGACCCGACCGTAAATAGTTATAATCTGTATAACCTACGGTCTTATTCATCAACAAACCATATGATATAAATGGCCTACACTCAGCCGTAAACCACATCAAATAAACGAGATGCGCATATCACAATAACTTTAGTGATCACGATACTTTAGTACGATTTCATGCACTGTCTTATGTTACAGCCTGTTTTATAAAACATACTTTGATAAAATAAAATAAAAGTTAATATAAAATATACAATTAATGGGCAGCACAAAAATTTCAACAGCTCATTTAGCTCAGCCGGTTCGATCTCGCAATCAGTTAAATAAAAGAAGAAAAGAAGATGTCTAGATCTGTTTGTCCAGATCTATATCGCTTGTGCATGAACATGACCTTGCAATGTCCTTGGTGTGTTTGCATGCTATAAACTCAAATAATATCATTAAATAAATTACGTCCTTGTTTAGTTGACGAAGTTATTTGTGTGTTTATACGGGTGAAACCTAATCGAGGGAGGCTAATAAATGACGTGCCAAGCTGAGGTTTTGATCATTCCGACAATGTTCACGAGCCAAACGGCGACCAAATTCCGACAAAACAACTTCGTCGTGTCCGGAGGAACCAAATTCCAATGAGAAGTCTGAACAAGAAAACTATTTTCCAACCAGAGACTCGGACAGCGACGAGTATCAGAATACGTCAGGGCGAATATTACGTTCCCGGGCGGCACGTAGAAGATACATTAAACAATAGGGTGCCGCTAAAATTCAGTGCTTTCTTATGCATTTCATGAGACTTCGGTCGAACGCAGCCCCTTTTGCGTTTGACCGTAAATTACATATATCTCGTGCCCTTAGAAAAAAAGTAAAGTAAAATACAATCCAATGTACCAAAAATTTTAGAAAATTTAATAAAAAATGCTCATATGATCGAACTGTTTGATATTTATGAGGTAAATTTTAAACGTATAATACCGTTTATACCATGTTTTTTTTTCTGCCAAAACGATGGCTGGTAAAACGGACGAAACTTCTGTTGCAGGACTTGTCGCTAAAGCATAGGGACTCCCCCTTCACCCCCATGCTATGGGAATACATGTTATGGATTCGCCTTGTAGTCACCGTTGTTTCGACCGGGTCCTCGCGCCAAGACAGCTTTTCCTTAGGCATGTAATGGCTGATTCCGAGCGTAGGCCTCTTGTGGTTTGTACGTGGACACGTTTTGCTGTATTCCAGGCTTGGAAAATCAGGAAAAGAAGAAGACAATCCTTGCGAGAAACGATCTTCGGGAGTACCTCCGCAAGCAAAAGTTAAAAGAAACCTCAAGAAGAATCGCCAACCACTATTGTAGGTATCAATGTGGCCGCAGAAAGCTTCACATTTTGCGTTGAGTTACGGACATTTCATATCTCTTCCTGAGAAGAGTCCTAGAACTTCTTCATAAGAAGGATCGCCAAATTACCGTTTGACGACGTCTTCTTGATATAGGCTACAACTGAGGGACGGATGAAACAAACTGGACCTTGACCTGTACAAGGTTTCCAAGTTATATATAAACACAAGGCAAAGAAATCGAGAAAAGTCAGTCTGGCCATAACGATTTAGAATCACAGAGCAGCGCAGAGCCGGTCAGGATGTCATTGGCATCGTCCGAGATGTTTCGCCGTTGCATCCTCGACACCAGCTTGTTCTTCAATGATGCAGAGATTCAAAGGAGGCCGTACCACCGTAACTGCGGATGCGCTCTGCACAAGTCGAAGGGAGGCAACCCCAAACCCTGCCCACACCATCTCTCCGTTTCCTTCCCCAAGAAAAAGATATCCCAGAGAACTTCCTCCTTATCATTGGAAGCAGAGAAAGTACAAAGACGTCAACGTTCTTCCGAATTGTCGGTGGCGATGCTCGCGTGCATAGTCGACTAGCACCTGAAGAGGGATTTATTTTCGACTCTTCGGAGTTTAGGGGTAGTTTATTAGCTTAGGGAAGGACTTAATTAGACGAGCACTCTGTAACGATGCTGCTTCACCTGCATTGATATCAAATACCCGTTGGGTTAGAAATTTTACGGCGAAGGAGATAATCAATGCCTGCGCCAATCGACGAACGCAACCACGCGCCTAATTAACCTAGCTTGGGGAATCACGCCGCCGACTTGTGCTACTGGCCGACTCCGACCACATGGGCTATACTAAGCCATCTTAACCACTCATATCACTTCGTTTCATTCCGATTATGAATTCCTCAACAAGCTAGAGTTACTACCACCGGTTGCTAGCGAAAGTTAGGTAGGCAGTCTGCTCCACGGTTCCGATGGCGTCTACATTAAATCATAAAACCTCCTATTCTGTGAGGAGAATCCTAGGAATGCATTCGAAGTTTGTATCTAAGGTTAGTTTTTGAAAAAAAAAAATTAATAAAGTTTCAGTTAAGAAACTACCTAAATATCGTCGCTTAGTAGTTCTTGAAAATTCTTTTGATTAAAGCGGCCAATTTTAGGGTTGGATCAAAATATTCTTTGAAACACCGTGTTTCACTAAAAGTCAGTATCTCAGATAACAATATTGAACATTTTGAATTTTTTTTGGTCAAAACGGCGTATTTGATAAAAGTCACTATTTAAAACCACGATTTAGTCAATTTTAATAAAAGTTACGGCTTAAAATAATACTTTTTTTATAACTAAGATTAGAATTGTTATTTTAAACGGAGAATAGGATAATTTTTTTTATCTTAATCCTATTTGGTAATTTTTTTTAGAAAAAATGTAACGGCAAATTCGTAAAATCCTCTGCATACATGATGGTTGCTCCTCGACAATGACTCTCGGAATTCGGGCTAGTAATGAAACTAGGCCCGTGCGGAGCTGCTTCTCATGAGAGGAAATGTCCAATTTCCTTGGAATAATACATAGAGCATATTTTCCTAGCACCATTAACTCCATGTTGCCTCGTGGTTAATAGGCTGGCACATTTTGGCGATAGTTCACACACGGCCTAGGGATCACAGACCCCTCAACTTGCCTGACCAGAAAAGATCCGACGACATTCTTTCGCATCTATCGTCCTAACCGTCATGTCTCTAGGTAACTCCCACACCACCCTAAGCATAAAACAACTACCGAACCCCCTTAAATAAATGCGAGCCGAGGCACAGGTGAGACATCACTTCTGCCCGAAGACGACCTGCAGAAGCCGTTCCTTGGTTATCTCGTATCAGGAAGAGAGGGCAGGATGTCGGCCGCATCATCCGAGATGTTCCGCCACTGTGTCCTCAACGCCAGCCTGTCGTTCAACGACGGGGACAAAGAGAGGAGGCCTTATCACAGAAACTGCGGGTGTGCCCTCCACAAATCCAAAGGCGGCTCCACACAGCCTTGCCTACACCATATGTCCGTATCGTTCCCAAGGAAAGAGCTGTCCAGAAGCACCCGCCTGGTTTCTGTGGACTCCGGCAGCCCGGCATCCCAGTCATCCTCCACTCCCAGCAGGTTTTAAAGCTGGAGGGGGAAGAGAGAAAACATCCGGGAAGTCGGCTTTAGATCCCGAAATCATCGCCTTTGTCCCGGGTCCATAACTAGAAGAGTTCATCATCATCATCATCGTGTTCTTCTTATGGTTCTAGTTGTAAAGTACAAAGTAGCGACCATCAAAGTACATATTGGGCTGGCCGAATACAATGAAAATTTGGGCTGTCCCCGAATTTTGGGAAAGAATTGGGTCTGTGTTAGAAAATGTGTAGAAACCGGAGCAGATAAAACCCATTTCACGCCGAAGTTACTGCCCTCCAGAATTTGTGAAAAAAGAAACATTTACTTTTACATCAGAATGTTGGGGTGTGTGTGGGGTGTGGGTGGGGGAGGGGGACCATCCTCATGCTCATGATGAATGAATTTAGCTCCTAAGATTAGTCACAGTAGGTTGTGGTTGGATTATTGTGGGGGGGGGGGGGGGGGGAGGAGGAGGTAGGGTAAGAAGATAGGGACATGCAGAAGAAATGGCAAGCTTGTGATGAGTTGTCAGATGAAGGGGCAGGGCTATAGTGAAGAGGAGGTGGGGGTGGGGGGGACCAAGGAGCAACTTTTTTGGTGAGGGTTCTGTTTGTCCGTCAGAAGAGGGGAGTTCAGATCAATCAGCCATTGGCAAAAACAAAAACAAGACATCGGACCACGTGATCATCCCCCCTCCCCTCTCTTCCTCCTTTCCCTTCTTCTTCTTCTTCTGCCTATTCGAATCTTCCCTCCTCCTCAAAAAAAGGAGGAAATAATTATTATTATTATTATACCACATAAAGAAACAAGTAATCTGCAATAATCCTGTCAGTCATTTTTTTTTAATTTATATAATTGAATATATTTATTATTATATCACGCATATATATCCAAATGCTTGTAATGCCTGGCTGCTGTCGCTGCTACTCCTGTTTGCCTGTTTTGTTTTTCTTTCCGTCAGTGTGGTCCATGAATTCTGGTGTCGCCACGTGTCATCCAATCCCCTCCCACATCCAAAAGTCCCCCAATAGCAAAAAGAAATAATAATTAATATAAAGGAAAAGGTCAAGTCCTTTTCTTTCCCCCCACCCCCCCTCCCTTTCTAATATTTAGCCAAAATCGATTGAATTATTTTTTTTTTTGGGCTGTGATGGAATCGATTAAATCCACAATGTTTTCTCTTTGGTTTTTTTTGCTTCCCTTTTCTTCCTCAGGCCTATTTTGTCTTTTCCTGAAAAGAAACGCCCTTTTTTCTTCTTTTCTTTTTGCTCCCGTTGTCGTTCAATCATGCAATGTAACCCCATCGCAAATTGCTGTTGAAAGTGACAAATGGAGAGACCACCCCCTAAATAAATTTTAGCTAAGTAATATTAAATTCACGATTATCTCGTTTGTGAAAAAAAAAGAAATTGGGAAAAAAAACTTTTTTATTACAGCAACAACAGAAGAAGTAAGAGCAGAAATCAACTGCTGTCCGATCCAATTTTTTCTTTGTTTTTTTTTATCTGTCTGCTGTCTTCTTTGTAGAGAGGTGTTGGGGGGGGGGGGGAGGATGCCGGTCATAAAGACCGAGTAGTAAGAAAAGTCCCTGCCTTTCCTCCTACCCTCGACTCCATTCCTTTCCCCAAATCGAATTCCCACCTCCAGGACAGCTAAAGTTCGAACCTTTTTCTTTTTTCTATCGTTAGTTTTACGATGTCCTACGCCGCCGGCGAGGACGACGACCCTCAGGTGTCCCCGGACATGACCACCGCCTTCCATCCCGGCTTCCCCTCCTCCGCCTCCCACCCCACGTGGCTATTCCGCCACCAGGACCTCCTTCATCATCATCAGCAGCAGCAGCAGCCGAGGCGCAACGACGGGGGAGGCGATAGCGATGACGGCGATGAAGACGAGGAAGAAGAGGAGGTTGAGATCGAGGTAGGAGGGCGCTACAAGGCTGAGATCCTCGGCCACCCGATGTATGAGCAGCTGCTTAGTGCTCATGTCGCTTGCCTCAGGATCGCTACCCCCGTCGACCAGCTGCCGAGGATCGACGCTCAGCTCGAGCAGTCCCAGAGGATCTTCACCAAGTATGCTTCGTTCCGCGGTGCGGGTGTTAGCGGCGAGGATGCTAAGGAGCTGGACCGGTTCATGGTCAGCAATAATGGCTATTGTTCCTGTTCTGTGATTGGGAGGCCCGATTTCTGTCCGAGCGTTTTAGTTCTTGACTCGATTGGTTTTTTTTATGATTCAATTTACCGTGGCAGACGCATTATCTGTTGCTGCTCTTCTCCCTGAAGGAGCAGTTGCAGCAACACGTTCGGGTTCACGCCATGGAAGCCGTGATGGCTTGTTGGGAGATCGAGCAGTCTCTCCAGAGCTTGACTGGTAATTTTTGCTTTCTTGTGCTGAGGCCTATGAAACCCTGTTCTTAGTTAATCATGCAGAAGCTATTGGTTCAATTCTGATTGCTCTTGTTGGCGACGGATTGCAGGAGTATCTCCTGTTGAAGGCACGGGAGCTACCATGTCTGACGATGACGATGATCATGCCGACAGTGATCCTAAATTCTTCGACGGGAGCTTTGATGCAATAGATAGCACAGGATTTGGTCCCCTGGTCCTGACTGACACGGAGAGATCGTTGATGGAGCGAGTGAGGCAGGAGCTAAAGCATGAGCTGAAGGAGGTAAGCTGCAAAATGTTCCGTGGAACTTGGTAATGGGATCAAAGCCTGGTTAGACTGTGGCGACGTCATTATCGCACTGAACTGACTGTCATGAATCTGTGCTAAAAATGTTCCTGTTAAGACATTCCGGATGCGGCGAATCTCATTAACTCACAGTTTCCCAAGTTAATCTGATTCTCATTGTAATTGCTAATGCTTGAACTCAGGGTTATAAGGAGAAGATTGTTGACATAAGGGAGGAGATCTTGCGGAAGAGGAGAGCAGGAAAGCTGCCCGGAGGGACCACCTCGCTCTTAAAGGAGTGGTGGCAGTCACATTCCAAATGGCCTTACCCGACGGTAACTTGTGTTGTCCAAGGGACAAAGTTTTAGTCTCATTTCGTGTTTGAGGCCATCGAGACGTAGCATGATTTGCTGCTTGAATTTCAAAAATCGCAGGAGGAGGATAAGACAAGATTAGTTCAAGAAACGGGGCTGCAGTTAAAGCAGATAAACAACTGGTTCATTAACCAGAGGAAGAGAAATTGGCATAGTAATCCGTCTTCTTCCTCTTCTTCGAAGAGCAAACGCAAGAGGTAATTCACATGTCGTTTGATTCCTCCTCCTTTACCAAGTTTGAATAACCCGAGTGTCTCTGATCAAGTTCTTTGGGTATTAGTAATGCAGGGGATCCTGACAGGGAAAGATTCACATAGAGAACTGTGGCTCGAAACATCTGGAGTCAGCAAGTAAAGGCTCCGACCTTCATTTGAGAAACTCGTAGCTCACAGCATCATTTCATCAGAGAGATCAATCCTGGCGGCTAGGAGTACTGTTTAGCTTAAATTAGTTGCTTAAGATCATGGAGCTAGTTCTGCGTATCATCGATTGTGCTTTTGCTGTTGGTAACAAAGAAAGATTGACATGATCCAGTTGCAGTTTCCCTTAATTGTCAGCTTACATGATATGTTCCAAAGTCAAACTTGAGTTTGAATACCTCACCTCCAACTTCAGCAGCCAATCTTGATTTCGCTTCTTGACCTTGGAATCAGGATAATCAGTCACCCAACATCATGATGATACGCATAGACAAAGTTCAAGGACATTCATCTCGGGAAAGGAGGAAGATGATGATTGATTACACATGTCTGGAGTACCCGTCATTGATGAAACAATGAAATTTACTCTATGAAGCAAAAGCCAGAAAAACAGACAAGCCTTACGGCCAAAAAAATGCAAAACTTGATCAGACAATCCAATCAAATCCACCTTTGCGTTTTGCTCATTGGGAAGGAGAAGGACCCACGAACCTTGATGAATAATTCATCAGCAATCCGGCATCTTCTTCCCCCTCTATTCCCTTATCGAAATTCAATGCATAGCTCTCCTCGTCGTAACCGAACCCGAACCTGTTCCTGTTCTTCTTCTCCTTCAAGTACCCACCAACCTTCCTGATGAATGTCTTCCACTTGGGCCCTGCTACAACCTCCGATGCCTCCTTGACTCCCTTCAACTTTTTCGCCAACCATGACTCACCCCCCCAACCGGTCACCCTCTCCCCGTTTTGGTACAGCCTGTAGTCACGCCCTCCGTGCCCCCGTCGCCACCAGTTGAAGCAGAAGCATCCGCAGCCGCTGGGGGAAACCTCCTCTGATCCGTAGTAGTCCTTGCCTTCGTGCTCGTGCTCCATGATAGGTGAAGCCCTCCCATCTTGCATAGAAGCCACCATAATAGAATTGGATAAGGCCAGAGGATGTTGGGATTTGGGAATGGGATGTTGGAAACTCGGCCGTGAATAAATCGATCAGTTTTGGACAGGTTCCTGGAAGCTGGTCTTGTTAGGCTACTAGGTTCGTTCCAGTTACAAACGGAGGAGGAGAAAGAGGACAGAAGACTAACTTTGTCAAGACAGAAGACTAACTTTGTCAAATGTCAGTTGAACGAATGCTTCGGCTTCTGAAGAAAATTAAGTCTGTGGACAAAGTTGGCCTTAGGCCAACAGGCTGGTTCGCGGAATCTTCTAATACCAGGCGGAAAGGTGGCGGTGTCGATTTGATTGGCCACACGTTTGCTCCAAATAACAAATGGTCAAATCCCAACTGGTGGAATGAATAACCCAGGTGGGGTGGCATCTGCAACTGGAGAAAGTACTATTGATTCCCAAAAATGATTCAGAAGGCCCATTCCCACCTCTATCCAACTTTTATATCCTTTGATATATACATTTGTGTTCATGTACTGAGATTCTTTACACGGGGAATGTTAGTAACTATTGGTTCCCAGTATGGTTCCCAGTAAGAAAGAAAGGATCCTGCCCAGAGCATTCACGTATATGTCCATAGATCCACCCACAACGCAATCAGCTACTACGAAGTTTCTGACGCTGTGAGAAAGCTAATGCTCTGGTTTTGATGGAGCCTATGAGCTGTTTTGCGCCTTTGTAGGGTTCTTAGTGGCCAAAGATCGTAAGGCATCAGCAATCTCAGTCAAGTTCGGCCTTTCTGAGGTTCTGATATTATCGGCACCTCTCCGTTAAAGATCTCCACTCGGGATCACAGGAATCCGGCACCGGGGGACTAAGTGTGTTGCTCACATCACAATGCTGAATGAGAATACATCAACCTACGACAGAGGCAGTATGTTAGTCTCCCAAACATTTCCATGTCACCAGAGTTCACATGATAAGGTCTGCTATTAATGCCAGGGAGTTTAGAGTGTTCCTTCAGCGATTCGCGACGCCACTGTTCTGTCTTTGGAGCAGGCGTGCCACCTGTCAGATCAGCATCAAAATTCAGAGGCCTACTGATGGCAGCTTCTCGTTTAACCTCAGATTGAGTAGGAACAAACTGCCGCCGAATGCCACTCTCTGGGAAAGCCTTGGGGATTCCATCAACATCTACAACATCTAAGGACGACTCGTGCCAGGAAACACAGATGGAAGCTTTCTCTGCTCCACATTTTCTGCTTTCTGGACAAACTGCCTTGTGATTGCCTCCAAAGCTTCTGAAGGCACTTCTCGGGCATTTGCCCCAGGCTTCTGAATGTGCATGTGGTAAAGCTTTCTTTATGACACATTGTACTCGCGCCTTTCGACCTAGCACGTGCGTGGCGTTTCAGACGACCCGAGGATTCGGGTCCGCTCCCCAAAGCCCAATTCGGTCGGCATCGCGACTCGAGCCTCGGACGCTGCGAAAGGGAATTGGGTTGGGCCCTCCTTTAGTTCTCGAATGGGTCTGCGCGGCGTTTCGCTAATCGTCTCCAGTTCCCTGAAGGCGACGGGAGAAAGGCTGCGGTAAGGCCTCGTTCGGGAATTTCAGGGAGGACTTAGGGAGTGGCTCGTGTCGCCGTTACCCATCCAAAATGGCTCCGTAAAAATAGTGTTTGTTTAACTTAGGTAAACTATTATGAAGTCGCCACCGACTTAGTATTAAAAACTTGTTTAAGTCAGGAAAGCAGAGCAGGATTTAGGGATTCCTAATTACCAACTCGCACATATAAACATGCGAAAAGGTGGCGTTTGCTCCAAAGTTTGCTTTTGGTTAACGAGTGTTGGACCCCATCCGGGCATGACTCCGAACTCATGTCAATGTTTTATTGGCGTTGGACTCGATTCGGACTTTTTGAGCCCGAACTCATGTGTTTCGGTTTAACAGAAAGCATGCGACGATAAAATCCTAAAAGCCTAAGAGCATGCACCTCAACCACATATCAAGAATTTAGATCAAAGGGAGCGGGGATGGGTGGTGATCGTGGGCCTATGCAGTTGGGCCCACGACCTGTTACATGTGGAAATAAAAAGAAACTTCGGAAAGCCCGCACTTTCCTTTGTACCTTAGGTGACGGTTGGGGCCGCTTTATCATCTTAACATCCGCAAAGATCCACGCGGTTTGATACGCGCGCCTTCAAGTAGTCTTCGAAAATTCAGAGTTAGATCTCCCAAGGTTGCGTGCTTGGAACTTTCTAATGGAAACATGTAATCCAATTAGAATATACCAAGTAAGTCGGAATGAAACTTACATGGGGCATTTGGGCCCATTAAGGTTGATCCTTGAACGTTGAAGAATAATTCCTTGGTGCGTCCATGCCGAAATAACCGAACGATGTCTCGGCGTTCCAAATAAATCCACCGCATCGTCCATGTGTTCCTCCCCTGTGAGATGAAGTAGAGAAAATCGTTGCTCGGTTGGTTCACGCCTGCCTGATGCTTGGATACTGGTCATCTAGGTTGGGAAAAGAGGTGGTGCCCTTGGAGTTCCCCACGTGGAGGATCCAGGCTGGTCATCTATGTTGGGAGAAGAGACGGGACCCTTGGAGTTCGACTTTGAACCCATCGCGTGGGATTGCAACTTATGAAATTTGAGAAGCGGCTTCGCCATGCTCCATTCTCAGATCTGGGAGGCCGAAGACGATGGGTTTCCTTGCCACGGAATCCTTCTCGGTGACATCGAGGAGTCAGGAGCTCTAAGTGTACTAGTGATGGGAGCTGCTACAGGCCGGTTTGGGGAACCCGCATGGGTCTCTGCTAGATGGAGAAGAGCTGGTTTGGTAAACATGGGCGTCGAAGGAGGGTTTTCCACGTCGAAGAGCGGGTCTGGTAAACATGGAGAAGAGCTGGGTTCGCTGTGGCCGAATATGTGTTGTTAACGCTGAGGGGAAGCTGGATCCGGAGACCTGGAGGGCGGCAGCCTCGGGGATGTCCGTTGTCGGGTTCTGGAAGGTCGCTGTCGTCGAAGCATCACTGTCTCTTCGGGTTGCTGCGGCCGAAATCGGAGATGGTCGTGATGATGACGGTAATCCTCTGCTGGTTATTTGGCATGGGCTTAGTGGGGTTAGAAAGGTTGACGTCGTCGCCGTCATGACCCGTTGAGGCAAGCTGTCCTGTCGCTGATTGTGGCTGGGCATAGGCAGCTGAAGGCACGAAACTGTCCGGTCGCTAGCCGTCGCTGATTCTAGGAAAGTGGTCTTCGAGTGGAGAAGTGAAGTGGGTGTTGCTGTCCGTTGATCCGAGGAGACACTGGAGGAGGAGCTGCGTTGCCGGGACTGTGGCGACGAAGTTGAAAAAGACGTCGGTATTGCCTTTTGCTGGGAGTTAACAACTCCGAAGCGGGCTGCGACCACTGCTGCTGCAGCCATCTTTGGAGCCTTCTCGTTTGCCTCCAATTTCATGACCTACGTATTAAAGGGGAAATATCAATATCAAAGGAAACCCCCCACGAGACCAAGTGGCTGCGGGAGGTGGTTGTTCGAGCTCCAGCTGGGAAAGGAGTTGTTGTTGCTCCTATTCGCGTTTAACAGCCAAGCCAGAGGACGTTGTTGGTTGCCGCTACTGTGTCCAGAGGAGTTGAAGACCGTCGTGTTTGCTGTTGCAGCGGCCATCTCTAGTCGTGGTCGACGGCTACCGAATTTGAGTTGGCGACAGAGGGTTTTTCATGTCTTTGGCTTGAACTCACCTTGGCTGGAGGGTGACGGGGACACGGTCAAGGAGAAACAAGAACCTGTCGTCTCTTTGGTGGTGATCTCTCTCTCTTTTTTTTTTAAGATTTTGGGTCGTTCCCTTTTTGTAGATGTGTCTGCCTCTTCCCCCTATCTTCCCCTACTGCTTTTAGATTAATTCCTTAGGAAGGAAATTCTGGCCCCCAGAATATCGGAGGTGTTGGGATTTTCATGGGATAGCATGTGAAAGAGAGGAAATCTCCCATAAAATCTCGAATTGATTGGAGAATTTTCAATTAGTGAGATTATTTTCTTTTTTTTCGGATAAATATGAGTAGTCCTTGGTACGGGAAGGTGAAAACAGTTGGAGATGATAAGGGCAAAAATTAAAACAAATAGAATAAAATAATAAAAATAAAAATGGGGTAGGCTTGAATTGAGCTTTGGCCGTTTTGTTAATTTCAAAAAAGAAAGTTGGGCTTCATATTATTTTAGGCTAGGTTTATATAATGGACTAAAAAAAATAGTGGTCCATAGTATAATTTGAGGTATTACACACGTATAAACAGTCCTCAAACTTTGGAATGCTTTCAGACTGATTACTTGGCTAACCAGTAGTGGATCCGTTAGAGAAGACAACTGGTCCTGAAGCAACAGCTTGGTTCCAACCATAACCACCTCCACCACCACCTGCACCTGGTGCTTGCAGATGGTGCACATTCTGAGTTTGATCAATCGGAACAAGGACGCCCAGATGATCTCTCTTGTTCCAACTGGCCCTGTTAAACAAGAGTAGGCCTCACGCCGACATGTGGAGCAACAAGAACCATAGTCATATGAACTGTGTTTAGCAACAGAAATTCTAGGCCATAGATCTCAACGCAATTTGTAGATCGACGGTCCAGAACATAGGTCCAAGGAAGGAAAGTACAGGAAGGAGATGACCACGGATACACACCAGGCGAAGGCTTGCTGGGCAAAGGGATCACCAAGCAACGGGATTATCAGGCGACGGGCGACAACAGGTCGATGAAGAGACAAGCGACAGTCAGACTGGGCGAGCGAGGAAACTCTACGGCGAAGGCCAATGGGCGACACAGTCGATCAGTCAGCTGTTAAGGAAGTCTCCAGAAGATCGCGGGATCCGGAAGGAGATTGTTGCCAAGTTTGCTCATATGGAAATGAGATATTTCAAGGAGACTGGCAACAAAAGAAGCGTAATATATGTGCAATATCACATTACCGTATATACGTTGGTCTAGCTTAGTATAAATAGTTGATCTTAGGCATTGTACAAACACACATTTCTACAGACGAACATATATTGTCATATTTTATCTTTTCAAGCATTCCAGCGTTCAAGCTCTCTTTGTATTCCCGCGTTCTTGCTCACTCTTGAAGGCATCGTCGATGGCATCCGTAAGTGCTTCCGCTTAAGGCTGCCCATCCGCTGTCTTCCCACCTCTCTTCTTTGATTTCATACGGCGACCACACATTTCAATGAATCCTCCAGGCACCAGTTGCCCATAGTGCCAGAGATTTCTGACGTGTTTGGATTTGGCTTGTCCGCAGTCACTTTCGGAACGAACACGCCTTTGGCAACCACAGTGGGAGAAATTAGGCTAACACGATGCCAACGACTCGATCCGGTCTTATCTCAAACAATCCCGGAGGTAACAACTCCGATGGAGAAAAGAGCAGCGATGGACGTAGCTCAAACTCAGCCTTGGCTGAAGAGTTATCGGCCATAATGAGTACTCTCCAACTCTTAGTGGAGAAGGTCGGCGCTATCGCCCAGAAACATGATGCCTATAAGATGGAGGCTGTTTTTCAAAACCTCGGGACTGTGTCAGGGATACCATCAGGCAGCCCCGCAGATAACAGGGGCGAATCAGCGACCAGGCATTAGCATGATTACTATTCACACAGAGTGATAAATCGCTAAAGGAAAAAGGAAGGTTGACACCGAGGATGTCCCTACCTTCACTAGTCCTAGGAGACAATGTACAATAACCCGCCACTTGTGATAAACGAGGGCAAGAGGGTAGTGCAACAAGCCCATCATACATCATACCAACCTTCGTTCCGGAGAAGGGAAGAATTCGTTAGGCCAGCAGAAAGCGAGTTTGTTCGCCCTATAGAGGATCAAAGACATTCTGAGTATATTCCCGAAATCATCACACCGCCAGAGCTTTCGCCTGAGATCAGAGACTATGTTACGCAATTAGTCGAACGGGCGATCCCTGGGATAGATGACACAAATGAGATTCAGCTCTATCGAGCTCCTTATCCTAAAAACATCGATCAGGACTACCCTTTTCCAAGGGGATACCGTGTTCCTGAATTCGCCCGCTTCTCGAGCGAAGAAGGGATTTCGTCTGCTGAACACATCGCCCGTTTCACTCACCAAGCTGGGGAGGCTGCCACGAATGCTTTCTGGAAACTACGTCTGTTTCCAAGCTCTCTTACAGGAGCTGCTTTCACGTGGTACATAAACCTTCCCCATAATTCAGTGAGAAACTGGGAGGACATACAAGTCCAGTTCACGCTGGCGTTCGCCCAGACTGACCCAGCGGTGACCCTACAAGACCTTACTCATATGAAACAGCAGCCAGGCGAACCCGTAGCTGTATTTTTGAATAAATTGAGGAAGGCACGACTGAGGTGTAAAACTTCTGCGTTTAAGGCTGAGCTTATTGCTATCGCCCAGGATTTCCTCCTTCTTCGCCTAAGAAAGAAGCTGGAGGGAGAAGTGTTCAAATACTGGAACGAATTAGCCAGAAGGGCTATTCGGTATGAAAATCTCCTTAGGGAGAAAACTCAGGCGAAAGGGAGTCTGATAGCGGGACCTTTGGAAACCTATCAGGCGGAACCAGTAGTAGACATTGACGTCGGAAAGTATGTAAAGGGGCAACCTCTGACATGCGACGAATTAGCAAAGAACAACTTTCGGGCCAAATCATCTCCTAAAACTCAGGAAGAGAGAAAATACTCCTTCGACGAGTCGAAAGCTGATGAGATCTTTGAGTTTATGCTTCAAAACGGTCGGATTCGACTGAAATCAGGCCATAGAATTCCTCGTACTGACAGAGAAAAGTCGAGGAACTTCTGCAAATGGCATGGGTCTTTCTCCCATACTACCAAGGACTGCATCACGTTTAGAAACTTGATGCATGACCTTATTGAGTCTAAGGAGCTACGCTTCCCAGATTCACAGGATCAGACGTTAACAGAGTCGCATCCCTTTGATGATTTAATCGGTGTGAATACTTTTGACGTCAACTGTCTAACCACTTCTCCCTCGCTAATGTAGGAAGGGAAAGATCAATCGCCTGAGACCGGTGAGACACTCATAGCCGACATGTTGTTCAAGCGGCTTGTGAGCAAAGGAATCCTCCAGTGCCCTGCTGATCTCAAAGGAATGCAACATAATCGTTGCCGTTGGCACATGGACTCTTCGCATACCACTTATCAGTGCCATACCTTCAGGAAATACTTGCTGGGCGAAAGGAAGACTGAGTGGTATGATCTCAATCGCCTGGAGGAGATGGCGATAGGAATCCATAGCGGTCCGAGAGTATACCAACGTGGGGATAAACACTCGGAACAAACGAGTCGTCCACAGAAGGAAACAAAGGACTCTGCACCTCTGAAGAACTCTTGCGGCAGGGGGTTGAGGGAGAAAGCAAATCTGGGAGAAAAGAAGCCCACACAAAGAAAGTCCCCAGGCGACGAGTCTCAGATCGCTTTGGGCCTCAACAGGCGAAAGAAAGCCCGGAACGACAAAACCACCCTCGAAGCGACGAGGAAGTGATGAGAAAGGGCACCACAATTGCTCAGTTTCTAATAGCTGACATGCTTTGCTTCAGGTGCAAACCGATAGCAGCTCACAAAGTGCTCATCGCCCAGATGTGTCAGCTCTGCTGCAACCAATACTTCCTGCTTCTAGCTGGATTAGCATCCGAAGGCAAGATCAAGCTGGAAAAGGTCGATCCTCCGTCAGGTAACCCGTCCAACTCCGAATTCACTAATTACTTGGAGACTTCGCCTAGAAAAGATTTCAAAAAGGGTTATGACCCACATAGAAGGGAGTTTGTTCAGGTTGATAATCGCCTGCAACCCCTCGAGAGTTCACGCTTTATTCGCGTACCTGTCCTTTCAAATATATGGACATGGCAGAAAGTGGGAAAGGGAGCGCAGCCTCAGATACCCACCGAGAAAACTAGGAAACGCAGAGAAAGAAGCGCGCGACGTGCTGCAGAGAAACGTGTTAAGCCAGTAGTCCCTGATGCTCGAAAAAATAAAAAGCCGAGCGAAAGCGATCTCGCATCCAATTCAATGAGCGACTACAATCTGCTTCAATCCGAGACTCCACCCAAGGCGAATGAAGTACCCTGCACTGTCCTCATGCTACCAGCTGAGTTTCCCATTAAGAAAGACGGTCAACCGAAAGGTAGGCTAATTCTATCCTCCAAATCCAATATTCCTACTTAAATACCATGGAATATTCCATATAGTTGATTTGCAGAGCCCTCTATGGCGATGCGGAAACACATGTTTCCCCTCCACATTCGAGTGACAATCAATAATGTGGTGATATGCCGAATCCTCGTCGATAACGGGGCAACCATCAACCTAATACCCCTTGAAGCTTACAAAAGCATAGGGAATGACATAGCTGAGCTTGGAGAAACTAACGTAAGAGTCAGTGGGTTTAATGAAATTACCTCCTCTTGCTTGTGAGTAGTTTCTACTAAACTCCAAGTAGGAACGCATGAAAAGAAGACGGCTTTCTTTGTTATAGACATAAAGCCATCCTTTAATGCTTTGCTTGGAAGGAATTGGCTTCATAAAGCAGGCGTCATACCCTCTACTATTCACCAAGAACTTCTACTGTGGGGAAAACACGGTTTGGAAGTCGTTTCTGGTAAAGCGAATGAGAAATTTAACATACCTTATGTCTGCGCAGGAGGAGTTAAACAGGTGAAGGACATGACCTTAAAGCAGAGATACGCTATGGGAGACCCAATCGTTGGCCCTATAAGTGACACAGGCTATGAGTTCCTGGTCTCATACGACGGACCACCTGTGGCGCCGCCTCAAAACCCAATTATTCCGACAGGATGGGGCGATGAGTTACAGCTCGAAGCCAAGCAAGATCTCACTCCACTAGAGAAAGATATGCATGAAGCTGGAATACGGGATGACAACAACACTCAACAAACTGAGACGGACTTGGAGCCCGAAAGACTCATCAACCCATCCTTATCCAATGGAGAGTGAGCAAACTGATCAGTAGCTGATGTCCTAGAAAGATTAGCTAAATATATGACATCTAGAATAAATGAGACTCAATGTAACTCGTCTCCTCCAGGATGCCAGGACATGCTAAATATTTATTCAAATAATAAAGAAGTCCCTAATATTTCTGTTACCCCTTGTGATCCGTTGAAAGAAATAAAATTGGGAACGGCTGAGGCGCGCAGTATAAGCGAAGTCCTTCACACTCATAAGGATTGCTTCGCTTGGGAGTACACCGAGATGCAAGGTCTCAACAGGGATTTGGTCAAGCATCGACTCTCAACATATAGAAACATCAAACCCGTGAAACAAACCCCGCGGAGGATGTCGCAAGAAGTAGCCCAAATGGTCTATAATGAGATTAAGAAGTTGTTCAAAGCCGGATACATAAGAACGGCCAAGTACGTCGACTGGATCTCCAGCATAGTGCAGGTCGTCAAGAAAAATGGAAAGATCAGAGTCTGCATAGACTTCCGTGATCTGAACAAAGCATCACCCAAAGACGAATACCCCATGCTTGTCGCTGATGATCTCATAGATAAATCGGCAGGACACGAGCTAATGTCCTTTATGGACGGGTATTCTGGGTATAACCAAATTTTCATCGCTGAGGAAGACGTTCATAAAACTGCATTCTGATGCCCAATAGGAATACTCGAATGGATAGTAATGCCTTTCGGGTTAAAGAATGCATGACCCACCTACCAGAGAGCGATGAACTTAATCTTCGCCTCACTGATAGGAAATGCAGTTGAGGTATATATGGATGATGTTGTGGTGAAATCTAAAAAGAGACAGGACCATCCTTCTCATTTAAGCGAAGCACTTGAAAAGATGCGAAAGCACAGCCTCAAACTTAATCCACTAAAATGTGCCTTTGGAGTACAAAAGGGGCAGTTTCTTGGCTTCCTTGTGCACCAACGAGGAATCAAAGTAGACCCTTTGAAGACCCGCGCCATTCAAAATATTCCAGCTCCAAATAGCAAGAAAGAACTTCAAGCCTTCCTCGGCAGGGTAAATTATATCCGCCGGTTTATAGGCAATGTCGCATCTAAGAGAAGTGCATTCTCAACAATCCTCAGAGGAAAACAGAAGGGATAGACAAACTGGACATCACAACATGAGCGAGCGTTCTAGAATTTAAAAGACTACCTAGTCAATCCACCTGTGCTGGCACCACCAAGTGCGGATCAACCGTACATTCTGTACGTAGCAGCATCCCAGTCCACTATTGGATCAATGCTAGCACAAGAGCACGACGGAGTAGAAAAGGCGATTTGCAATCTGTCGCACCTACTCACAGAAACAGAACAAAGATACACCTCAATAGAAAAGATTTGCCTGGCGGTATATTACTCAATAACAAAACTAAGACATTATATCGGGTCTAATGATGTGTACGTTGTCTCCAAGACCATGGTTACTAAAGTGTTTTTTGACAATCCCTTACTTACGGGAAGGATAGGCAAGTGGAGCCTAGTGCTCTCAGCCTACAATATCTATCATAAACCACAAGCCTCAGTCAAGGGCTATGCTTTAGCCGAATTCATAACTCATTATGGGGAAAGCAATCTCGATTCCACACTCGAAAAAGATCACCCGAACAAAGGATGGACCGTTTGGTTCGATGGGCCCCTTAATAAATTCGGAGCTAGCGTAGGCGTCTTTATTGAGACACCATGGAAAGCGAAAATCAGAGTGGCTTGTCACATCAACGGGAAAGTCACTAACAATAAGGCAGATTATGAAGCCTTGATTTTAGCCTTGCAGCTGGCACTAGACTCGAGGATGGAAACTATAAAAATATGCGATGACTCCCAACTAGTAATTCAACAACTCCTTGACCAGAGTGAGTGCCACGCACCCAATCTCGGTAAATACCTGCACAAGACAAAGGAACTCTTCTCAAAGTTACACAAAGTCAAAGTTGTCCATGTAAAAAGAGACGACAACCAGGAGGCCAACCACTTAGCAGAGTGTGCTTCCTGGTTGATTAGTGACTTGGAGACATCCAAGAGCAAAGCAACGTTGTTTGTAAGCAAACGACCAGAGTTCCACAATGATGGTGAGGAGAAAACTAAAGAGGTCCACATCGCCGACTTGTTTGAACAGAAAGAGGACTGGCGAGAACCAATATGACAATTCCTCAAGGACACCGGTACAAAAGTTGAAAGGAGAATTCGAGTGATCGCTAGACACTATGTACTCCTCAACAACACTCTTTATAGAAAAACCAACGAAGGCGTGCTTCTGAGGTGCGTCGATTTAGATGAAACTATCTCAATCATGATGGAAACACATGAAGGATTGTGCGGAGCACATCAAGCCGGAATTAAAATGAGCTGGTCGATTAAAAGACCATCAATGGTCAAGAATTGCATTGAGATGGCTCGAGCCTGTCAGGCTTGCCAATAATGTGGGCCAGTAAAGCGAACCCCCACAGCGAATATGAACGTCAT
Organism: Melastoma candidum; assembly: GCA_023653495.1. Classification (NCBI taxonomy): domain Eukaryota; kingdom Viridiplantae; phylum Streptophyta; class Magnoliopsida; order Myrtales; family Melastomataceae; genus Melastoma; species Melastoma candidum. Next base: position 1,556,891 of record CM042882.1, read on the forward strand.
AATAAAACCATGACCTTTCAGGATCTGAGCGTTAGACATCATAGGAGAAATCCATCATCACTCAACCAGAGGAGACGCTTATATACTTGTTGCCACCGACTATTTCACCAAATGGGTTGAGGCGGCAACATATAAATGAATTAACCAGAATGACGTGATCCAATTCATTAAAGACTTCATTATCTATCGATATGGAGTACCACAAAGCATTGTCGTGGACAATGCAAGGGTGTTCAACGACGAACTTATAAATGAATTTGCCGAAGATTTTGGGACTAATCGGATGGCAGACTAATCGGACTCCGAGTCGGAGTCAACATCTTCATCCTCCGCCGGGCTGGTTTCTGCATCTTCCATAGCAGCATCACTCCATCCCATGGGTCGATCCCATCCCGGTGGGTGGTAGACTGGTTGATGCAACGCGTTGAAATCTACTCCAAAGGATGGCGCGGCCTGACGGTTGTACTCCATCTGATGTCGGATGAATTCCATGGTGTACTGCTGGAAGGCCCTAGTTTGCTGCTGAGCGTCCCTGGTTTGCTGCATGAACTCCTGCATCTGGGCCCACCGTTCTTGCTCGGAGGGCATAGTGCTCGCAGCGGCTGGACGGGGGCGAGAGGAAGCGCATCCCTGCCTTGCGCTAATCTTGTCCAGCGATTGATGGTCTAGAGGCTGGCCCAGGGGACAAAGCTCCTCCGTCCTGTCAAACTGCACACCTGCTTTGATACATAATTCAGAAATAAGACAAGGGAACCACAAACCTCGTGCGTCGTCCAAACAACGGTGGATCATCCAATTCAGCAGCCTGCCCAAATCAATAGGCATCTCCTCCATGATACAGTAGATGAGCGCCGCTCGATCCCTGGTGATCTCGCTCGTGTTTTTGCTGGGGATGAGCCGGGCGGCTACAAATAAGGCCCACATGCGTGCTTCGGTGGTCAAATTGCTGCCGTGGAGTCTGAGGGGGTCCCGGCTTCTTGTCAATTTCCATTGGGATCCTGGCTTAGCAATTCTCGCAATAACTGCGTTACTATCAAAACGATTATTTAGATAATCGAAATATGCGTCAGTGTTGTAAACAGGGAGGCCATAAAATGTGGAAATCACTGATGCACCAAACTTAACCTCCTTGTTCCGAACTCGAATACTCTGTCTATCCCTGTCCAGGGTATGCACGTTTGCATAAAACTCCCTGACCACCGGGACAACGCCCCGTTTTATCGCTGTACTAAAGCGAAGCCACCCTAGACGTTCTAAACGCGCCCGGTATTCAATCAAATCGGGATGCGTGGTATCGAATACCCGCTCAGCAATCAGCGGTCTTTTCATGGATCGCTGGTACGCTGCCGATGATTAATTCACAACAGCCTTATCCCTCCCTGCCGTTTCCTTCCCTCTCCTTTGCCTAGAACTAGAGGCACCGGTCGTAGTGCGTTGCTTGGGCGCCATCGCTAACTGCGCTATTCTAAGAGCTAAGGCAACTAATGAATCACCGGGTGAACCACGACCTAGCCGCACGCAAATCACCGATAGGACTAAGGGATGAGGAACTTTCCTGATTGTCGCAGCTGCGGGAGAGTGTGGCACCGGAGATCAGATCTGCAGTGGATGGATGCACAAGGGAGGAGGAGGGCGTCGCAGCTGACGCGGGAGTAGCCGGCGAGTTGGGAGGTGTAGCCGTCGCCTGGAGAGGAGGAGTGCGTCGCAGCTGCGCCCTGAGAGAGTGGGGAAAATGAATTAGGGTTTTAGTTCGCCCCCTTTTAATTAGTCTGAAATTTCGTCCTCTCGCGGCTGCGAGACATCCCAGCGCAGCTGCGAGACTCTCTGAGGATCGCAGGTTACACGTCTCTCGCAGCTGCGAGAATTTCCTCCGCAGCTGCGAAACTCTCTGAGGATCGCAGGTTACACGTCTCTCGCAGCTGCGAGAATTTCCTCCGCAGCTGCGAAACTCTCTGAGGGTCGACTGTGTATGCGCCTTCCGCAGCTGCGAGAGATGTTCTCGTAGCTGTGAAACTTACTGCCTTCCGTTCCTCCGCAGCTGCGATCTACTTCTCCGCAGCTGCGGATCTTACTGTGGATGCTACCTCATTTTCTTTCTCCGTCTTTTTCATGGACATGCTTCTTGATCTACTAACAAAAACAAATAAACGATTAAAAATAACTAATTATCAGGAATAAAATGAAACGACTTGGGTTGCCTCCCAAGAAGCGCCCTGGTTTAGAGTCGATGGCTCGACTTTCGCACGATTTTATGCGTCTTGGAGTCGCGTGGATGTAGTTCCTCGCTCAAGTGGCTCTCCATGATAATGTTTGAGGCGTTGGCCGTTGACCTTGAACGTGGTCTCCGAATCATTCGACTGCAACTCTACAGCGCCATGAGGGAACGTTCTGACCACTTTGAACGGTCCGGACCATCTCGACTTCAACTTGCCTGGAAATAACCGCAAACGTGAGTTGAAAAGTAATACATACTCACCTGGCACAAATGTCCTGTTAAGGATGCGGCTATCATGCCATTTTTTCGTCTTCTCCTTGTAGATAGATGCATTCTCGTATGCCCGATGACGAAGCTCCTCCAACTCGTTCATCTGCAGAAGGCGAGCCTCACCTGATCGGGTTGCATCGAAATTCAGGTGCTTTAGTGCCCAGTATGCCTTGTGCTTGAGTTCCACTGGGAGGTGACAAGCCTTGCCAAAGACAAGTCGGTATGGAGACATCCCGATCGGTGTTTTGTACGCTGTCCTGTACGCCCACAAAGCATCATCAAGTTTTAACGACCAATCCTTTCGTGTTGTACTTACCGATTTTTCAAGGATGCGCGTCACTTCACGGTTGGAAACTTCCGCCTGTCCGCTGGTCTGTGGGTGATACGCCGTGGCCACCTTGTGCTTCACGCCATATTTGCTTAACAGTGCATTAAACTGACGATTGATGAAGTGTGTACCCTCGTCACTAATGATAGCGCGTGGAACACCGAACCTAGTGAAAATCTGTTTCTGCACAAACTTGACAACCACTTTAGACTCATTAGTGGGGCAAGCAATTGCTTCCACCCACTTGGAAACGTAATCTACTGCTACGAGGATGTACTTGTTACCGTTCGATGGGATGAAGGGTCCCATGAAGTCGATGCCCCAAACATCAAAAAGTTCAACCTCGAGGATGTTCTGCAGGGGCATTTCGTTTCTCCGTGATATGTTCCCTGTTCTTTGGCACCTATCACAATGAAGAACAAACTGATAGGCATCCTTAAAAATAGTCGGCCAGTAGAAACCTGACTGGAGAACTTTTGCGGCTGTTCTATCTCCTCCAAAGTGTCCTCCGTAGGGGGATGCGTGGCAATGGGCTAGTATGTCCATTATTTCAGATTCCGGCACACGTCTCCTGATCACCTGATCTGCACACTTTTTAAACAGAAATGGTTCGTCCCAAAAGTAGTGACGAACGTCATGAAGAAACCGTTTCCGCTTGTGTGCATTGAAATCCTCAGGAATAAATTCCGACACAATGAAGTTTACAAAATCAGCATACCAAGGCACGCTCACATCAACAGACAGCAAACACTCATCAGGAAAGAACTCATTGATGCAAACCTTGTCTCGAATCACATTTTCATTTTCTAACCTAGACAAGTGATCTGCTATCTGATTTTCAGTCCCCTTCCTATCTCGGATCTCTAAGTCAAATTCTTGTAATAATAGCACCCAACGAATCAGCCTAGGCTTAGCGTCCTTTTTCTCAATCAAGTATTTGATCGCTGAGTGATCCGTAAACACTATTATTTTAGATCCCACCAGATAACTGCGAAATTTATCGAATGCAAACACGACGGCTAACAGTTCTTTCTCAGTCGTGGTGTAATTAACCTGGGCATCATCTAAGGTCCTGCTGGCATAGTATATAACCCGAAAAATCTTATCAACCCTTTGGCCTAATGCGGCTCCTACTGCATAGTCGCTAGCATCACACATCAACTCAAAGGGCAAATTCCAATCAGGTGCTATGACTATGGGAGCAGATACTAACCTCTTCTTAAGTTCAGTAAAGGCAGAAAGGCACTCAGCATCGAATACAAAGGGAACATCCTTCTCCAACAAATTGCACAGTGGCTTCGTGATCTTGGAGAAATCCTTGATGAACCTTCGGTAGAAACCAGCATGTCCGAGGAAGCTCCGAATCCCTTTCACTGAAGAGGGTGGGGGTAACTTCTCAATCGTCTCTATCTTTGCCCTGTCTACTTCAATGCCCTTACTGGAGATCCGGTGACCTAAAACAATGCCATCACGAATCATAAACTGGCATTTCTCCCAGTTCAGGATTAGGTTAGCATCCTCACAACGTTTTAGAACCTTAGTGAGGTTCGACAGGCAATCCGCATACGATGCACCAAAAACAGAAAAATCATCCATGAAGACCTCCAAACCATTTTCAATCATATCAGAGAATATGGCCATCATGCATCGTTGAAAAGTCGCAGGTGCATTACACAATCCAAATGGCATGCGGCGAAACGCAAAGGTACCGAATGGGCATGTGAACGTTGTCTTTTCTTGGTCCTCCGGAGCAATCAAAATTTGATTGTACCCGGAGTATCCATCCAAGAAGCAATAGAAATCCTTACCTGCCAATCGATCAAGCATCTGATCAATAAAGGGTAGAGGAAAATGGTCTTTCCTGGTGGCCTTGTTCAGTTTGCGGTAATCCATGCAAACTCTCCACCCGGTTACAGTACGAGTCGGAATCAACTCATTCTTCTCGTTCTTGATCACCGTCATCCCTCCTTTCTTCGGGACGCACTGTACAGGGCTAACCCAAGAACTGTCAGAGATCGGGTAAATAATACCTGCATCTAGCCACTTGATGATCTCTTTCTTCACTACTTCCTTCATGTTCGGGTTGAGTCGCCTCTGAGCCTCAACTGAGACCTTATGATCATCCTCAAGCAAAATCTTGTGCATACATACCGACGGACTGATACCTCGAATATCCGCTATAGTCCATCCCAATGCCTTCTTGTGCGCCTTGAGGATCTCAAGCAATTCCTCCTCCTCTTCTCCTGTAAGATTGGCAGAAATAATTACAGGTAAAGTATTTGATGGTCCGAGGTACGCATACCTGAGATGATCCGGGAGTTGCTTGAGCTCTAAAGTGGGGGGTTCCTCAATTGAAGGTAGCATCGGGTTCAGTGGCCGCTCTAGCGTGTCAAATTGTTGAATCCTTCGTGTGAATAACGCTAGGGCTTCCTGGGTGTCACAATCGGGGTTGGTCTTCTCTCCTTCATCTTCTGAGGTACCTTCATCACCAAGAGGGGAAAACTTGGAAGTGCACCTATCAACAATGTCCATCCGGAAACAATCAGAATTTTCAGAAGGCCATTTAACAGATTTATAAACGTTGAATATGACTTACTGATCGTTGACACGGATTGTCAACTCTCCCTTCTGCACATCGATCAATGCCCTTCCTGTGGCTAAAAATGGACGACCAAGGATGATAGGAATCTCCTTGTCCTCCTCAAAGTCTAACACCAGAAAGTCAGCCGGAAAAATAAATTTATCTACTTTAACAAGAACATCCTCTATAATCCCTTTCGGGTACGTAATGGATCTATCGGCTAACTGAAGGGACACAGATGTAGGTCTTACCTCCCCCAAACCTAGCTCTTTATACACCGAAAAGGGCATCAGATTTATGCTCGCCCCAAGGTCGCAAAGAGCTTTACCTGAGAATGCTGTTCCAATTGTGCATGGGATTGTGAAGCTACCTGGGTCCTTTAGCTTCGGTGGTATCTTCTTCTGGATGATGGCGCTACACTCCTCGGTAAGTGTAACTGTCTCAAAATCGCCCAACCTCCGTTTCTTCGAGAGTACGTCCTTCATGAACTTGACGTAACTAGGCATCTGCTCCAAAGCTTCTGCGAAAGGGATGTTAATGTGTAACTTTTTAAATACATCGAGGAACTTACGGAATTGAGCATCCTCGTTTTGCTTTCGGGCTCTCTGTGGGAACGGAAGCTTCAGGATGTCGATTTCCGGTTTCTTTCTCTCTTCCTCCGTCTTTTTCTTCCCCTTGTCCTGCGGCAAATCCAAGTTAGAATTTAATGGACTAGTCAGAGATTTCTTACTAGTTGTCTCCACTGGACTGGATCCACTGCTCTCCTTCTTAGCCTCGGCTTCCTCTGCCTCAAGTGACCGGCCGTTCCTTAGAGTCACGGCTTTTGCTTGCTCCCTTGGGTTGGTTTCTGTATTGCTTGGGAGAGTCCCATAGGCTCTCGAATTCACCGCCTGAGCCAGCTGGCTTACCTGGTTCTCCAGGTTCCGAATCGACGCTGCTTGGTTCTTCATCAAGGCGTCTTGATTCGCCATGTATTTGAGCATCATCTCTTCGAGGCTCGGCTTCTTTTCCGAGACTTCTGCTTGTGCTTGCGGATACTGAGGCGCTGGTGCTGGTGGTCTCGGCATAACAGGCGGAGGTGCCTGTGCTCTCCAAGAAAAGTTCGGGTGATTCCTCCACACTAGGTTATACGTATTTGAGTACGGGTTGTTGCACTGGTTTCCAACAAAGTTGGCTTCCTCCATGCTCATGGTGCACTGATCTGTGAGATGTGCTCCTCCGCAAATCTGACAACCCTGCTGGTTGCTCTGAACCGAACTAACGTTCGCTTCCTCAAATTTCTTAGTGAGAGCGGCTAATTGTGCTTGAATTGAGGTTAAGGTATCCAATTCAAAGACGCCCTGCAACTTCCTTCTGTTCATCCGATCCGAATACTGGTTCGGCAGACAAGTCTTCCTCATCGTCTCAAGGAGTTCCAGTCCTTCCACATAGGACTTCCTCAAAAAGGATCCTCCAGATGCCAAATTTACGTCCTTCCTGGACGAGTCCATGAGTCCATTATAGAATGCCTCAAGCTGTCTCCATCCAGGCAGATCATGATTTGGGCACTGTATCAGCAGATTCTTGAATCGCTCCCATGCCTCCACGAAAGTTTCATCGCTATCCTGTCGGAACGTGGTAATCTCGTTCCTCATCTGAGATATCTTCGAGGGAGGATAATACTGATCCAGGAAGGCCTCCTCCATCTGTGCCCAAGTCGATATTGAATTCACTGGGAGTGAATTGAACCACGCCCAGGCCTTGTCCTTTAGGGAGAATGTGAACAGCTTCAGCCTGACTGCATCTTGGGACACTCCGTTCTGCCTGAAAGTGTCGCATACGCTGAGAAACTTACTCAGATGCTCGTGCGGATCCTCCATCGGTGTTCCTCTGAACTGGACTGTATTCTGAATCATCTGCATCACCGATGTCTTGATCTCATAATCACGAGCTGCGATGGGCGGTGGTGCTATGCATGACCGGTGAGCGTAAGTTCTGGCCGATGTGAAGTCCATCATCGGCCTGTTATCGACATCTAGGACTAGGTTTCCGTCGATCTGATTTCTGTTGACCTCGTCGGCCATAGCTGCTCGCTGTGCTCTCAACCTCTGCCGAAAGGTGCGCTCGATTTCTGGGTCCACTGGAGTCAAATTAGCTCCTTGACTCCGTAGCATAAACTGAAATATATAAAGAGAAAAATAAAAACTTGAACGTCAAACAGTTATCGAAAATAGAGGTAAAAGACAACTAAAAGAAAACTGTTTCCCCGGCAGCGGCGCCAAAATTTGGTGCGCGTCGTTAACGCAACAAAAATAAATCCTCGTTCACACAAACTAAGCAGGAAGGGCAAGCAAGGGTCGATCCCACAGAGAATCAGTATCAATTAGATCTTATAACGTCAAATTCGATAACCAAATTCAAGGTCAAGTGAACAAGTCAAGTGATGAGAAGTTAAACTAACAGCAAAATGAATCGAATTACCAATAAGAATTAAAGATCTAGGACTACCGATTTCCCCTCATGACTTATGCTCTCATATCCCCTCTTCTTATTACTATTGAATTTCATCGGTTGTTAACTGTAGGCTGCTAATCTCTCCCCATAACCCTCTCAGATATCCGGGAACGTACCCCCATGTATCAAATTCTCTACTCTATGTCTAGGCAAAGAACTAGTGGAGGCCCTTTACGATTTAACCCTACTTTGATTACCCAAGGTGCACGGTATTTCTACTCTCACACTAAAACCCGGTCTCTCGACTCGAAGGTTCCTTAGGTTATCCTAATCCCGATCTGACCCAGACTACCCTCTCGAGTCTCCCTAGGTGATCGAATCAATATCAACAGTTGATCAGGCTGTTAATACGCATTAAACACGGGATTGGATAAACAACCAACGGAAATTCAATTCATAATAAGAAAGGTTCAACAATTACAAAAGAACACGAGGTTCCATCGTCGTCCTAGAACAAAGAAATTAGTTCATAGCGATGCAACACGAAAGCCAAATCAAAGATGAAAGCATAATTGAAATCTAAAAGCAAAAGAAAAAGAATTTGCAATTCTCCGCCGGCACCAATCTCCTGTCACGAGCTTTTCGCCGTTAAAGAAAAACCAATTCCCACCACTCTCTCTAACCCTAGTAAGCCTTAAGTTTTAGTATTTATACTAGGGAATAAACTAACGGACCTAAATAGAAATAAAGAGAATCTAAGATTTCGGAGGGAAGGAGATCTTCTGGTTCGGCCGCAGCTGCGAGGAAATCTTCCGCAGCTGCGAAAGTCTCTGTGGTGTGCTCCATTTGGCTTCTTCGCAGCTGCGAGGAAATCTTCCGCATCTGCGAAAGTCTCTGTGGCTGCAAACTTCCTCTTGCCCGCAGCTGCGTCAAGACTCTCCGCAGCTGCGGAGGTCTCTGTGGTCGCACTCCTCGCTTCCTTCTCACAACTCTTCCTTCCTCTCTTCGTTGTTCCTCATTTCATCTTCACTTCCCTACACGAACAATAACGAACGTGAGGTAACACAATTCAGCTTGAAACAACCAATCTAAACACCTAGAACGACGGAACTAACTCAAATCAAGGCACAAATGTGATCATTTAACTCTACTTTCGTAGAGTTATCACACACAAAGGTGTCATTTCAAAACGTCTCCCCACCTTGTGGGGGCAAATACAAACGTAAGGAAAAAAAATAAAATGCGAGGCAAGGAATACAACATGAGCTTCAACCGGTCCTTCACGCCAGCAACCATGATTTCCTTCGCCTCGAAATCAAGGGCCTTGCCCCAATCCCTCTCATACGCTGCCTTTGCATGGTCAAGGGCAGCACCTTCAATCGCCTCGTTCACACGAGCAGCAGCGAGATCCGCAGACGTAGCATCTAACTCTCCATAGAGGCGCTGGATAGTAGCTTGCAGCTCTTCCCTTCGCTTCAGAAGGACAACCTCCTTTCCAGAGAGCTCGGCTATCTGAGCAGAAGACGGAGGCGGTTGCGACAAGGCAGCCTCCCTCTTCTTTTGCTCCACTTTTAGTGCAAGAGCCTCGCGTCGCTCTTCCCACGAGCACCAGAAACATCGCCGAAAGGGGGTGATCAGAGTCTTCAACTCTGACGAACCAGCATCCGCTCGTTCAAGCTCGCCAACTATGGACAGTAGCTTGGCAAAGTCCCCCTCAGTAGCAACCCTTCACTCGAGGAGGACAATGGCAGAAGCGAGCAAGAAGTGCACAGGCTGTTGCAAAGGCAGCTCATTCAGACGCAGAATCAAGGAGAATGACAAACGATAGGAGTCTTAAATCACTCACCAAGGGCGTCTGGGCCTGTGAACCTTGGGGGGCTTCCATCATCTCCCCTAGGGGGCTCCTGTTCCCCCACCCTCATGCGTCTCCCTCGCATCGCCTGAGGGTGACTCCACTATTTGGCCCGGGGAGGTCTCAGTCGCCTGACCCTTGAAGACTTCTGTCGCTTCGCCTAGTAACCCCTGGGGCGACATTACTCGAGGAAGCCTTAGCCTCAAGATTCGAAGAAGGAGGCAAAACCTCGAGCACCACTTAGCTGGGGGGCTCCTTTGACTCCGGCTTAGCGGGTTGGTTACGACCGCCTAGCAACGAAGAGAGAGTGATATCATCCGGGATATCATCGACGTTGATGGGGTCATAAGCGACGACACCTTGATAAAAGGAAAATGCGTCAAACTAAAAGTTCCCATCAAAGAGTAGACAGTATGCTACAGACAATATCCGTCACGTTCCCTGACAGCGCTTGCTCAACGGACGATCAGAAGGAGCAGATCCATGCGACACTTTCCTCTTCAACCGGGATCCTTGTGATGATGAGCCCGCACGGGAGGATCTCGCTTTCTTAGCACCTGCTGCAAATGAAAAGCCGGTTAACCACCTAGATACCAATTCAGTAGAAGTCAAGTTGACCAAACATACCCGAAGGGAGTGCGCTATCACCCGATGGCCGCTTCCTTGAAGTGGCTTCGCCCGAAACAACAAGTGCTAGAGGAGCGGACACCTTCTCCTCCACAATCAACCTGTTCAACTGAAAGGTGGTCTCCAATTGCTTCCAGACTTCGTGCCAGGCCATGGAGAAAGATACAGTTCGACCGCCCCAAAGTGTAGGCACAATCTCGGCCGAGCCAAGACGTGGCTCCCGGGTCTGTTCAGCCACCCCCGACTCCATAGGAAACGAAGTACGCTCATCCAGGGTTGGTTCTTAGACTCGAAGAACGGGACAGCTAAAGATTGGGCAAAGCCCAACTGACGGGCCCAAAGTTGAGGGTTGTACACCTCGAAAATCAGTCATTCAGAATCCACACCCACCAATTCTCTGGTGCAGAAAGCTGGGAGGTAGCGCTTGACTGTCTCCAAGCGCTGCTTTTCCCATTCCTCAGGAAAAGGGCGCCAGGAAACTACTGCCCCCGCACCACTCCATCCGTTCGCTAGGGCCTGGATGCAACCGACAGTGCTGGAGGTACACCCCAGTACTGAGACAAACCCGCTGTGATGACCTCATCACGGGTGAGTATGGGTTTAGAGTAAATGGTGAACCCAGGGAAGTAAAGAACGATCCATCGTACAGTTAGGAAGGTCGGCTGGCTTGGCGGTCGCCTTATGAATGCTGCGATAGAGCAAACACAAAAGGAAGGGAGCGAAGGCCACAGGCTCAGGTTTGTTAGCATTGGCAGCCTCAACGAGGCTGGTAGCCACTCCAACCATGAACGCACCAGGACGTTTCCCTCGGTTGCAGAAGATGAACTTGGACAGCCACTCCAGGTAGAACTCGAACTCCTCCTGGGGTCCCCACTTATCATCCTTGAGATGATCTACAGCGACCTTGCTGACCCTCTCTAAAGGGTTGAACTTCAGGTCGCTGCGCTCGCTGTCAAAGAGTAGGAGGGCTCCAGACAGACTGCAGCCAGTCAAGAAGGCGATATCATCCAAGGTGACCGACATCGGTCCGCTTGGAAAATAAAAGCAATTGACAATCGGATTCCAAAACGAAAGGAACCTAGTAATCACGGAGAGGTTGGGCCCGACGGGGTGGGAAACTTCGATCAGCGCCTTGATCCCCATCGCTTCCCGCGCAGCGCCTTTCTTCTCCATCCACTTGGAAACCCAATCCCGAACGGCTCTGTTCCGAAGAGAAGGAAAACAACGGAGGTCCGCTCGAAGGGATGGCCCCCATCCCGATGGCTTGTAATGACGGAACACAGTAGGCAGCCTGCTGGTGTAAAGGAATAAGTCGGATGAGTTGGGAACAAACGGACCAAGGGTTTGTTGGCCCGGCATAGCAGTACCAAAGTCTGATTGCGCCGTGTGAATGGTGGAAACATGAGACTGCCAAGACTTGGTGAAAGCATGTTAAAACTTGGCAGCGTCGCCGTCTAGATGAACCGGAGGCTCGAAAGACGATGAGGAAGAGCTATCAGAGGCCATGAGAATCGGAAGAACGAGGGTTTCTAAGAATCCGAGAAGGCAAGAAAGAGAACGGTTTCTGAATACGTGAGCGGGAAACCCTGATCCTCAAAGACTTTATAACCCCAGAAACCAACAAAGGTAGGGCCCAAAAGGGACGTCACTTGACGACCGAGGCCCAACACAAACGTCGCCTCGATTACGGGGCGAGCGACATCCAATGCATCACTTCGCTTGGAAACTGATGATGATTCAATTGTCATAAGTGGGTAAGCGAAAAGGTTCATAATAAATAGACATTTATTCTCATTCAAATCCAAACGTTACATGTGTTTGTTTGATAGTAAGTATACACGAAACAAAAAGATATATAATAATAATCCAGTAGACAACGTTTCCGTTCATCTGGAAATGGCTATATTGGAGGATTTACAAGCGTTCTACAAGGGTTTCTCCCCAAAACTGAGCACGCACCCGGTTTTTCCCCTCAACGGAGAAGGTCCTTGGCTGCAAACGACTTCATCGCACGAGAGAGCCTTGGGCTCCAAGATGCCGGAAGGAACTTCACGCGATGCCATGGAGTTGAAAACCCGGCGGCTCGGGTCCTCTTCCCTTCCAGATAGAACCATCATATAATTGGAGTCCACCCTCATAAGGTGATGGGTATAGGCTCCCAAACAAGCTAAGGTGATGGGCATAAGCTCCAGGTGGAACACCAAAAGAAAAACAGGAACCTCATGGCTTAGCTATTTCCGAAGGATGACGGCTTGTACATCAGAAGATGATCCGAACCCTTCAATTTATAGCGAAGTCGTTAAGGGTAAAAGGGCTTTGACGTGAGATATTACGACATAGATTTCGGAGATCGCAACAGTTGTCCTGGAGATCTCAACCGATACGATTCGGAGATATCGACGGTCAAGGGTCATTACTCGCCTGAACACGTTAAAGAGGCTGCAGGGGAATGATTAATTGGTCTTTTTCAAGGCGAGACATATTATTCAGTCTGCCTTGAGGGGGGCTTATATGTTTAGCAACAGAAATTCTGGGCCACAGATATCAGTCCAATCTGTGGATCGACGGTCCAGAACATAGGCCCAAGGAAGGAAAGTCCAGGAAGGAAGTGACCAAGGATACACACCAAGCGAAGGCTTACTGGGCGAAAGGATCACCAAGCGACGGGATTACGAGGCGAGCGAGGAAACTCTACAGCGAAGGCCAATGGGCGACACGGTCGATCAGTCAGCTGTTAAGGAAGGCTCCAGAAGACCGCGGGATTCGGAAGGAGATTGTTGCCAAGTTTGCTCATATGAAAAAGAGGTATTCCAAGGAGACTGGCAGCAAAGGAAGCGTAATATATGTGCAATATTACATTACCGTATATACGTACGTCTAGCTTAGTATAAATAGTTGTTCTTAGGCATTGTACAAACACACCTCTCTACAGACGAACATATATTGTCGTATTTTATCTTTTCAAGCATTCCAACGTTCAAGCTCCCTTTGTGCTTCTGCATTCTTTCTTACTCTCGAAGGCATTGTTGATGGCAACCGTAAGTGCTTCCGCTTAAGGCTGCCTATCCGCTATCTCCCCCCCCCCTCTTTTTTCATTTCATACGGCGACCATATATTTTAACGAATCCTCCGGGCACCAGTTGCCCGTAGTGCCAGTGATTTTCGACGTATTTGGATCCGGCTTGTTCGCAGTCACTTCCGATGTGAACAAACTGGAGAGATGAAATGATGTGGATTGGGACCAGCTGCAGTGGTATGGCTTTGCTGAGGGGCGAATATCGGAGCAGCAGCAACAATCGGACGAGGATGAGGAAAATTCTCCCGCGGAGGAATGGATGCCGCCAGACTGATGCTTTGATTGAATGACCTGAAAGTTCTGGCTTTTGGTGTCTCTTAGTGTGTTATTATTGATTGAAAAATTACTAGTTCGTGTACGAAACACCCAGACAATTTCGTTAGCATCTTCTTACAGATCTGGAGTCCACATCTTCAAGTTCTATCCGGGGCAATGACTTTGAAATACTAGGCTTTTGATCGACACCTGGTGAAAGTTGACCCCACAAGATTCCTTCGATCAAGAATCAAAACCTCAAACACACACGCCCCTTGTTTCGAATTTTTCTTTTTTTTAAAAAAAAAATCATGGGTCTTTTGGAACTTTTCTGACCCACTTTGGTCAAGCATTACCTCAATCAACTACTGAACCCTTACCCATCACCACATAAAAAGTCAAAATCTTTTCACAGGAAAGATTGATAAGTTTTAGTTAAAAGGACAAGAGATGAATGAAGGTGTCTAGGGAAGCGGCTAACGGTACGTGCACGTAATCGTTACGTAGTTTACTAATTAATACTAACGAAAAGTAGTAAATTTTACTAAAAGTTGACCGTTACTAATTAATACTAAAAAAGTTAACGCATATTTAGTAAAAAATGTAGTAAAATTTACTACTTTTCGGTCAACTTTTAGTAAAGTCAACGCAAACTTAGTAAAAAAGTATGGAAATTTTACTACTTTTTCACTATTCATTCCAGTTCAAGTTTACTACTTTTGCGCTGACTTTACTAAAACATTTCCGTTAGTAACGTCAACGCAGAATTAGTAAAAAAAGTAGTAAAATTTACTCCTTTTTTAACAAATTTTGCGTTGACTTTACTATTTTTTTTCGTATTTTAGTAAAGTCAAACCAGTTTTTGTAAAAAAAGGAGTAAAATTTACTACCTTTTTTACTACTTCTGCGTTGACGTTACTAACGGAAATGTTTTAGTAAAGTCAGCGCAAGGTTAGTAAAAAACGTAGTAAATTTTACTACGTTTTACTGTACGAATTATGCCGATAATTAGTAACTGTTTACTAATTCTGGCGTTTTTTTTAGTAAAAAACTCTTCCTCTTAGTAAATTTTACTAATTTTGAGTTGTTTTTACTAATAAAAGTAGTAAACTGTTACTAAAAAATGAAGGCGTTTACTAACAAATTTACTACTTCGAACAGTGTTTCCGAACCTATTTATGTTGTGAAATTACCTCTCTACCCTGGTTACTAAACTTATTACTAATTTACTAAACATATTACTAATTTTGTTTGCATTTAGTTCAACTGCGTAAATATTACTAACTTAATTACTAATAATGAGGTCTAGTGTCGTAAATTTACTAACTTTTTAACACACAGATCCGCATTTAAGGTAATATTGGTAAAGCGTTTGTCGTTGGATTTGGGCTTCCTGGCTGCACGTCGCCCCCGAGTTCCTGCTGTAGGTCGGCTTCATCCCAGATCTTCGGCTGGCCGTCGTCTTCAACCCACACACATTCTGCTGGTCATCCTCCGAGATCTTCGGCTGGAGGGCATCGTCCCAGGTCTTCGGCATCGTCCTTCCTCTTCGGCCGCAGGTGGAGTTTCCCAGGTCTTCTTCGGATGTAGCTGGTCCGACAGGGGAGTGTAGTTCGGCTGCAGGCGGAGTGACGGGTTCATCTTGTTCGGATTGTGGTGGATTTCGGGTTTGCGTCGTTGTTGCCTGACGTCAAGGAAAGTGTATTGAACGCGGAAAAGTCAAGATTTGGTGAAGAACACGATGTTGATCCTGCAATTATTATTCTGTTATCCCTAATCTATTCATAACCTTTCATCATTAATGTGAATGTAGGTGAACAGGATGTTCAGCACTTCTTCAATATACTCACTGATATGAATGAAGAACAGATGTTGAATATGTCATTTGGTACGGCCGAAGAAGTTGAAGAGTTAATTAAAATGTATGCAATGGTTCATGGGTTTTCAGTTCGGAAAAGAGATCGGCAGAAATTAAGAAACGGTGAATGCGTCATGAGAAAGTGGGTTTGTTCACGGGAAGGCGAGCGTTCCGATGTCCCTGTGTTGACAGCGAGAAGTCGGGTTAGAGCATCTGTCAAGAACGGTTGCGACTGTTTCTTTAAAGCGAGAGTGGCGGTTAATGGGCAGTGGAATTTGGTTGCAGTTAAGTTGGAACACAATCATGACATGGTTAGCGAACGTCTGTCATATTTCATGCGAGAAAGGCGGCAAGTAGGCGACGAACATATGACCTTTGTCCGTCGAATGCTTGACGTTAGGTTTAGACAGTGTGATATTATGCGACTAGTAGTACACGCATCTGGTGGACACTCACGTGCCGGTTTCCTAATGAAGGACCTCAATAACCGCAAGTTGAAGGAAGAGTCTGCTGGGGTTGCTGGTCGTTGTGATTCAGTGTTTGCATATCTCCTGTCTAGGAGGAACAGTGAGAGTGGTATGGCGTTCGAATCACATGTGGAAAATAATGAAGTGACACGCATATATTGGGCGGACAGTACCTCAATCACTGATTACCAAGCATTCGGCGATGTCGTAGGACTAGACTCAACGTTCAAGACAAACAATTATGGAATGCAAATGGTGATCATCATCGGTGTCGATCATCACCATCAAACTACCGTGTTTGGGTCTGCCTTGATGACTTATGAAACCATTGCGGACTACACTTGGCTCCTACGTACTCATACACAGATCATGGGAGGCAAACATCCGGTAAGCGTGGTCACAGACGCCGACAAAGCGATGATTGCTTCTGTGAGAGAAGTTTGGCCATTGTCAAGGCATAAGTTATGTCTTTGGCATTTTAGTCGGAATATCAATTGTCGTGTACAGGACCCGGGTATGCGAGCTCGTATTTCGTCATTCATGTACAACAGTAGACCAAGTGAAGAAGTTGAAGAGGAGTGGGAGTCTTTAATGAGCCATACAGGATCCATAAGCATTAGATGGCTACAACAAATTTATGCATGCCGACATATGTGGTGGCAAACATATCTGCATGGTTATTTCTAGGCAGAACTTAGAAGCATTCAACGATGCGAACGAATGCATCGTTACATGAAGGGATATGTCGACAGCAAACATAAACTGCATGATTTCGTTAACAATTTCGAGCGCGCAGTTGCTGATCTTCGTCACAAGGAATACGAAGAGGACTTCAAATCAATGCATAAGGCATTCAGGCCAACTACGATGTTGCGCCGACTTGAGGAGGATGCAAGTGAATTGTACACCCTGAGTTCTTTTCGTAGAGTTCAGTCCGAAATGAAAAAGGAAGCACAATTTTATGTAGAAGATATAGTTGACGGGAATGTAGCGAGGGTATACAGTCTTTCGTGTTATGACGGTGAGCATAGATGAGTGCAAGTGTCATCTAGCAAACAAAATGTGAAACTCAGTTGCAGCTGCTTACATTATGAGACATTTGGTTTTCCGTGTGCCCACCTCTTCCATGTAGCGAAAATTGAAGGATTCTTGACCATACCAAAGCATCTGGTCAGTAAAAGGTGGACAAAGTTAGCTAAAAGTGCAAGTTCTAAAGTTCTATCTTGCCGTGAATACGGTGTCGACATCAATGGTTTACGACAGGGTATCCTCATGACCGCTTGCCGGCGGATGTGTTTTCTTGCTGGAAGATCTGACAACGCATTTCGGAAGGTTTAGAAAAAAATTCAATCATTGACTTTGGAGTTGGAGAGTAGTAGTGTGGAGAATGAAGGTGTAACCAGGGTTGATGATCGCGTCGCGTATAATATTGGTAACTAGATTAAAGAGTATGTCATTCACGGTACGCAGGAAGAAACGGCCATGGGTACCTCTCAACGGTTTTATGTGGTGGGCTCAATAACGAGAAACTACGGAACCTATGTAGTGAAAGTAGTTCTGAAATATTCCAGGATGTGCGCTGTAAAGATAACTCGGTTTATGCACAGTTAAATATGTACCCTTAATTGCAAATTTCGACAGCATAACGGCAGTATTGTGACAAAACGCCAAGCTGTTCATTCAGTACCAAAAGGTTAGCTACGTACATGATGAGGACTTCCAACAGTACATTTACATATTCCAATATTGTAACTTCGACCTGCAGGTTGCCAGCTATTACAAGAAAGGGCTACATAAAGACTGCCGTAAGTTGACGGCTACATGTGCTAGATCATGTTGTCTTTTCTTGCTCCGAGAATGTACAGGAGTGTTCTGGTCAATCAGCTCTCTATCGACCTGCATCCCATGTTGAAGCGTCACTGCCCTCCACTCTCTTACTCTTCTTGTTGGCATCATCTTTAACTTTCTGCTGTATTCTTTTCTTAACCTCATTCCCAGGCCATTTGATCATGCTAACGACGAGCCTCAACCTATTAGC
The DNA here is from genome assembly GCA_023653495.1 of Melastoma candidum. Lineage (NCBI taxonomy): Eukaryota > Viridiplantae > Streptophyta > Magnoliopsida > Myrtales > Melastomataceae > Melastoma > Melastoma candidum. The sequence goes on from CM042882.1 coordinate 1,574,891, forward strand.
AATGCCTACGGTCTAACCCGCACATACATCCAACTATCAATGTAAGTGTTTGACAGTAATGCTAGGAATGAGTGTTTGACAGTAATGGTAGGAATGAGTTAATGAACTGACCACTTCCTCAGCACGTAATGGGGGTTCAGCCAAAGTCATGAATTTCATGACATATATTCCGCATTCGCTCCTGCAGAAACAACAATGGTTACGTTGAATATATTGAAAATATAATCGGATAATATAGATCGACATACTCATTCCCGGCAGCCATCTGGTCGGGCACGTTCGTCGGATATTTTATTTTCCAGGTGGAAATGTTTGGTAATTGATATCCTTTTGCCTTTGATTTCACCCGATTCTCTTCCATGACGACGGTTAGAAGCTTTAACACACGATGATGAAGCTCTGCTCTCCCTTCGGCGTTGGATAGTTTTTTGTACATTGTGTCCATGATGAGGACTTCTTCTGTCCTGACTGACACAATCTGCAATGCCCATGTGTCACCCCTTCCTGAACACCCTCGGCTGCATGATCTTCCTCTTCGCCTCCTACCACCTTCTCCTGAGACTTACCACGATCTTCTTGCATAATGGGATGGCCTTGTCGAGGTCTTTCTCTTCTAAGTTCTCTGAGAATAAATCCCAATTTGCAGACGATGTGCTCATTAGTAGCATGGAGTCTCATAACAGAAAGTTCCACATTCTGCTTAGAACATAATGCCGATAATCAGTAATTGAAAATCAGCTATGTAAACCAAATGATAAACACATACAGACCACACCACGAAATGAAGGTTACCTTTAGACGACGCAGCACCACATCCATCTGCCCACATTGGGTCGCAGGGTCGACTTCTTCCTCGGCGTTACTTTCAACCTCGCGGGATTCCTGTAAAGGGACTTACTCAGAATATGACCCGACGACATGTCAAAATTACACAAATACACATGCAGTAGACGGGAAAATCGTACAAGTTCAGCAAGATCAGCATTTGCAACTCGGAATATGGCCTTCAGCCGGTCATCGTCCCAATCCTGGCACAAAGGAGTACTCCTGCTCGCAGTTCTTGACGTGCTCTCCTCCAATGACTTCTTGCAAGCGTAAAACATCTGGTGGATTAAAAACAGTATCATCAACACAATCACTTGTTGACATTAATAATTACACCCTAAATACAATGAATAAGTAACACACACGCTAAACCTAAACATTCTCACCAGCAGGAGATGCACACAGCCTCCTATATACTTTGCGTGATGACCTTTGAAGGCCCTCACTTGGCTACATAGAGTATCGACCACATGAGTGGCCCAGTCAAACTTGCAAATGGAGCCGACGTCGCGTGTCGCGAGCAGGTACTCCTTGTCGATGTCGAACGCCGTCGTGGGGCACAAATAGGATCCTAGTATGAATCATACAACTTCCACTTTCCATACGTCGTCGGCTTGCTCTCTTCTCATCATGCTGCTTTCCACGGACTTAAGAGAAATCTTACCCCTCTTCAGATGCGTTTTCAGCTCCTCATGGACGGTGTCCATGTGTCCGCTAAACGGGACACCGACTTTCGTAGTCGGAACGCCAAACACCGCCTCCACATCCGAAGAGAGCATTCGATGTTCCACACCGTCGATGACCATAACCCTCTTAACGGGGTCGAACAACATCAGAAGACACTTCAAGGCGTTGTGATGAACTTGCCGACTTGCCAGATGCAGTAGCCCTTCAAATCCTAGGTCAGAAAGCACAGCCCTCTTGGCATCGTTAAATGTATTCAGCACAGCTAACAACTTCCGCGGACTACACCTTGTATAAAGATAATCCTGTAACAATATATCCACGAACACCTCAGTAATAGAATCAGGAATACTGCCAACACTCACAACAAATGGTCATCATCATTACCTTGGGTTTTCGAACAGCCTTCGCCTTCTCCTTTTGAGACGAAGCTGGTGTGTTGCCTTCAATTCCACCTTCTCGAGGGTCATAACCCGCTGCCTCATGTGAATATTCTCCAACCAAATCTGCAAAATCTCCTTCCATATCTGCACTTCCAAAATCTCAGTCACGGTTCACATTGCATCCCAAATGCATATCAAATTAACATCAAACGAAATGAACATCGGACCCCACTCCAACTACACGCCCAGAAAACAAACCAAATCCAAAAGCCTAACACGAAGGAAAGGAAAAGCCAAAGCAGATCAATACCAAACCAACGCAAACCGAACCAAATCAAACCAGATTGTGCTTTCACCAAACTCTTCCATAACAAGCAAACCATTCACAGTCCCAGGTACACGCTTACCGGCACAGACCCAGACCAACTAGAACCCAAGCATGGGCCAACTCAGCACGAGTACCCACAAACAACAACTCAGGAGGATGATACGGGAGACGGCCAACACCCACACCCAAACAAATGACGACGCCCACCACCAACCCAAACCCTAAGGACACGCGAAAACAGGGTACGCAAAGCGGAAGCGGGGGAACTTCCAGAAGAGCCGATGGCGAAGTTCATCGGCAACACCACAGACGGCGGCCGGAAAGGAACGCGCAGCAGGAAGGGACGATCGCCGGGAAGTTACCAATGCTACGAACGGAAAGCCGACTCCAAGTAAAACCCAAGCACGACCCAAATCAGCACGAGGACACAAAAAAAACAATTCGGGAGGACTAACAACGACAACCAACACCCACACCCAAATAAATGACGACGCCCACCACCGACCCAAACCCTAATCACACGCGAAAACACGTACTGCAAAGCGGAAGCGGGGGAACTTGCAGGAAAGCCGATGGCGAAGTTGATCCGCAACACCACTAACGGCGGCCGGAAAGGGAAGCGGACCACGGAGGGGACGGCGGCCGGAAAGGAAAGGTCGGTTACTAAGGCTACGAACGAAATGACGACTTCGGTCCTCCAGAATTAGTAACAAGTGTCGTAACCAAGGTAGAGAGGTAATTTCACAACATAAATAGGTTCGGAGTTAGGTTCGGAAACACTGTTCAAAGTAGTAAATTTATTCGCCTTCATTTTTTAGTAACAGTTTACTACTTTTTTTAGTAAAAACAACTCAAAATTAGTAAAATTTACTAAGAGGAAGAGTTTTTTACTAAAAAAAATGCCAGAATTAGTAAACAGTTACTAATTATCGGCATAATTCATACAGTAAAAAGTAGTTAAATTTACTACGTTTTTTACTAACCTTGCGCTAACTTTACTAAAACATTTCCGTTAGTAACGTCAACGCAGAAGTAGTAAAAAAGGTAGTAAATTTTACTCCCTTTTTTAGAAAAACTGGTTTGACTTTACTAAAATACGAAAAAAAATAGTAAAGTCAACGCAAAATTTGTAAAAAAAGGAGTAAATTTTACTACTTTTTTTACTAATTCTGCGTTGACATTACTAACGGAAATGTTTTAGTAAAGTCAGCGCAAAAGTAGTAAAATTTTTATACTTTTTTACTAAGTTTGCGTTGACTTTACTAAAAATTGACCGAAAAGTAATAAATTTTACTACATTTTTTACTAAATATGCGTTGACTTTTTTAGTATTAATTAGTAACGGTCAACTTTTAGTAAAATTTACTACTTTTTGTTAGTATTAATTAGTAAACTACGTAACGGTTACGTGCACGTACCGTTAGCCGCTTCCAGGCGTCTAGTTCCAAAAAACGAATGATACATCATATCATATGAAAGGAGATTCATATCTGATTATCTCGCACCCTAAACGCGTCAATGTAATAAATTTCTTGGGTCCACCACCTATGAGATTTATTCCGGCGGACAAATCCTCTCGATTCACGTCAACTTAGGAAGCTTCCCAGCGCCAGCCGCACAATGAGACCATTCCATTCCCTCAAATTCAAAACGGAACACGCTCGCGACGACTGAATACGAACACACACAAACTCTCCCCAATCGCCCCACCTTGTAAGAAAAACACAGCCTGCCGCCCCTCGTCGGAAAATCCCCCCCCCCCCCCCCCCCCCCCGTTTCCTTTTCTTTTACCCTTTTAATACCAGATTCGTTTCTTCCGCCCCGGTTCGACCGATTGTGGATTGATTTTTGGGCTAAAGATCTCATCTTTCCTTCTTGGGTTGTTCCGACACGAATGGCTGGGATGTTGCCAGGGGTGGAATGTGCTCGGAGGCGGCGGATCCACCAGGGCGGTTCCGGGACGTCGTATGATCCGCAGTCCACCGCGGCCTGTGGATGGACGCGCCGTCCCTACTTCAGCCTCTTCACCAGCAGCCACGAGATGCATCACGGCTCCGCCGGCGCGATGGTAATAAAATAAACAAACTTTCATTTCGAAAAGCTTTCGCGTTTCCTGGATTCGGGATTTTCTGGGTTGCTGATTTTTGGGTTGTTGGGTGAGTTGCGGCAGAGGCACGCGGGGGGAGGTGGAGAAGGAGGAGGAGGAGGATACAGTGATAATTTGAATCTGGGGGGAGCTGCCAGAGAAGCCAAGGAGAGATTGGATATGAAGCTGAGATCCCAGTTGAAATCTGAATCCGGGAGGTTTGCTCAAATTCATTCATCATTCGTCATCGTCACTTGGTTGGCTGGCTTTATCACTTTTTTGCGAGTTCTGACGGAGTTGTGATATACCAGGTGGGGTTACGTGGGAAACGGGCAAAGCTCGATGCGTGCAGCGGTCGCCCCGAGGAACCTGCAGACGGAGGTGTTGGGGACGAGGAAGGAGGGAGGAGGGGGTTCCTTGAGGATGTTGAAGTGGGGAAGGATGAAGTGGAGGTCGATGGAGCAGGAGGAATGTGCGGTATGCCTGGAGAGGTTTAGGATTGGGGAGAATCTGATGAACCTTCAGTGCGGTCACAGGTTCCACACCAGGTGCCTCGTCCCCTGGCTCGATTCCAACTCCCACTGCCCTTGCTGTAGGATGGATGTCTCCCTACCTTCACCCTCACCCTCTCCTGTGTGATATAACCTCAAAAGAACCCTTTTGTGTCAAAAGTTAAGGAAAGATGTCGTTGGACTCTTCTCCTTTGGTCGAATGAATGTCCTTGTGTTCTCTTGTTGAGTGATTGTAGAATTGAACTGAACATTCCTTAGAACAAGAACCGGGAAAGGTAAGGGCGGTGGTAAGAACTAAGAACGACAGTGACTAGAAATCTGGCAACAACCTGTTCTGCTTGCATTATTATTATCTCTTGGAGGGACAGTACCAATAATTGCAAAAGAAAAAAGGAAAAATGATTCCGATGAGACCTTTCCCCCTCCTTTTGATTTGGACCCTGAAGATAAGTGTCGACTTTTGTGATAATGCTGGGATTATTGCAGTTGCAAGTGAAGCACTGAGCTTTGTCTGCCCCACCCCCACCTACGAGTGAGAATGACAAGACAGACACATTTGGGTGATAATGATTCACTTGTAAGAATCCCTTTTATTCGCCTTTTCTGGTACTGGGCTAGAATCACTCCCGTTGGGCCCGGCGAATAAAAGGGGGGCATGGATTCCAAATACGACATCGTATTCACTGACCTCCTTACGAGATCTGCAACGGATAGTTATTCAAAAAGTGAACGTTCGCCCGCGTTCAGAATCACCACCCCCTGCCCTGTCCTGACAAAACTACTTTGTAACTGTTTTTCTTACTATCTTTTCTTCTCCCGAACGATCTCAACAGGAACAAGTACAGAGGAGTGAATCCGACTGTAGTTCTCGCGGTCACTTTGGCTGAGATGGGTCACAATTACACCCCGGCGTACTACTCAACCCTCCAAGACTCGATCGCGTCACTCTGTAAGACCATACTCCCTTTCTCCTTCAAGAAACGAAGGCTGCCTGCCGCCGAGCATAGGCTTGCGCAGCTCCAGTCCGATAACCTCAAGTGGCAGCAAGATTCCTTCCACCATATGCTCCATTTGATGGGCCTCCAGAAAGAAGGGATCTCGTCGGAGGGTGAAGTTTCTGCTTTCAGGTCGCATTTGTTGGACACCCTGATCGCCGCGCCTGCTCATCACGAGCCCCCCGCCGTGCTTCGCGATAAGTTGCTCTTCTTGCAGGTCAGCTATTTGTTATGCGATCTTCCCTTTTTTCCTTCAGCTTTCTCTGGAAGGTGCTGGCAATTTCGATATCACGAGCAGCGCGGTCATGTTTGCTATAATCGAATGTTAGGAGTTGTTTTACACAAAATGCATTTCGGTGGAGGAGTATCATTCTTCGAAAAGGCCGTTACTGCATAGGCTGGCTGTTCAAGGAGTGGAGATTGACGTAAAAGATGTTATAGTTGTGGGGCCGAAAGAAACGAAGGAGAGTACTGGTGAAGAATGGTGTGATATAGACTTGAAGGATGAGACTTGTCCGAACAATAAGGAGAACTCGGATCTGAAGAACGAATCTAAGGAGAACTCCGCGATGAAGCACATCAAAGGAGCGATCTCTTCCCTTAAACCAGGGAAGCACAAATCGGAGAAGAGCGTTTTCGATCGGATCTCACAAGACATAAGCTCGCAGTGCTCGGAGAACCCTTTTTGGGATGCTCAATCAAAGGAGAGACAAGGCGAAACACAGTCCATCTTGATGGCTGAAAGCTTCCCTGTGAATCCCTCGAATGGAAACAATGAAAGCAGCAATGGTGAGCATAAGAGAAGGCCTTTTAGGACTGTCTTTCATAGAGAACAGAATGGCCCTGCCAATAGCAACGAGAACGAGGAGAGAGAGATGAAATCGGCAAAGAAGCAGTGGGGTCTCGACGGGTTAAAGAAGTGGAAGAGAACCTGTTCGGACAAAGGTACCGCCCCATTCTCGTTGAGCGATGGATCATGCAGGGAAGCTTATTCAAGCATCGGGGAGGGGCCTGATATCAAGCAGATCAAGATGAAGCTGCACCCGGACGGTGCGCCATCCGACTTCTTCGTCGACAAGGTACACATTTGTGTGCTTACAAAATCTAAGCGACTAGCGACCAAAATCTGGGGAAAGTTTGTGATGATGATTGCTGCAATATTCTCAGGTGTTGGGACAAAACATAAAGAAGGAACTGTCCAGAATCCAGACAGAGCTCTGTAATAAGAATCCCAATCTCAAGTTCTCGTAAGCACAAGCGTGGTTTCTACATTTCCTTTTTAAGGGCTCTCCGTTTATATCGAATCGATTGACATTGGTAATATTCTTTCTTGTCTAAAAGGAACGAACAGATTGAAGCCATCTCAACCAAGCTTCCGGTGGATAAGGCTGATCTGAAGAACTTCTTCCCAAGGTGAAAGAAACACAATTCCCTCTGATTCTCTAGTTAATGGCGCGATTGATTAGTTTATCTTTGATACTTGTTGAGTAATCTTTTCTAACGTTACAATACAAGGACCTGGTGTGATCAATACGGAGATCTCGTCCTCGACGTGGTGAAGAAGGAATTCAAGGACCATGTAGGGGAAATGGAGAAGCTGCGAAGTGTCACAAAAGACAGCCAGAATTCTGTGAGGTGGACAACATCTGATCGCAGCTGCATCCAAAACGACCAGAATCAACACCCTAATCTCTTCGCAAAGAAGGATTGCCGGTATCCGCAGCATCAGCAGGGAACATCCAACCACCGTGTTCACGAATCGTATAACAAGTCGTTTGGTGAAAATCCCTTCTACAACTTGAGGGTCTAAGATTATATAGATTTGGTATTATTCTCAGCGATGCTCTTGAAGAAGCCTGTTCTTCTGAGATCCACCTACAGGTGTATGGATAAGAAAGACTAAATATTTACAAAGTTCCCGTGATTCGATGACGCCACGTAGGAGATGTTTATGGATATCAAAGTCCTTAGATGGGCTCCAACGCATGACCGATGGTCATATTCTGGAAAGCTCCGATGTGATCATAACGGGCGATCATTGTTCCGAAATGTGAGTTTGACTCGCAGCTGGGTAGTTTATCTTACATTTATCCCTTTGTGAAGTGAACTCCTCGGTCAACGACTACAAAAGGGAAGAGGGTAACCCAGAGGGTAAAGATGCATCACCCACCTCCGCCAGAACATGGTCCTCCGAATCCTGAGCTTCCTCCACCCCACGGTCATCCCCATCCACCCGCACCTGGTCCCCCCAAACCTCACAAACCTCCCCCGCCGCACCATTATCCATGACAATCCTATCTACCACCCATCTGGTGCTGCGTAAAAGGTTTACTATTGCGTTATCTTCTCATGTTTTTAAAAGGGTAACGATTTCATGGCATCGTTACCAGGCAAATAAATTGAGTTGGCATCTTTACAACAAATCCATGTTATGTATATGCCCTACTGGGTTGTAATGAATGAAGGCGATCATTATGTAATATTTCCGGCAGTATGACGAAATATAAGCGCACTAGTCGAAACTTTTCGGAACACAGTCAGCTCAGACAACAACACTAGTTACCAAGTCACGCAGTTGATTTCATTTTCGATTCATAGAACCACAATAGCCTTCAAGCACCCAGGGATGCTCACGAGGTTCGTCAACCTATTTGGAGATTCTGGGCAACATGCGCACAGTGTTTTCACCCTTCCTAGCGATCGGAAACCATTAACTTCCCAAAACAAGATGCCTGGAGAAGATGACATATATTACAAACATCCTCCATTTTAATCCGATTCAAGGGGCAACACAGAGATCAGATGCTCTGCAATACTGGTCCAGTTTTTTCACAAGTAACACGACGGGGACTTACCTCGTACTTTGCCACGAAACGCAAGTGCATGGCACATGTAATGGGGGTGAAGAGATGCCCTCGTGCGGCTCAATCCCAGACCAAACACCAACATCATCTTTTCGTTTAAAAAAAGAACCTCCTCGTCATTACTCCCCTTTCGACCACTACCAGCCATCCAACTCCAGATTTTTCCAACACCAGCCCAACATTTGGTTCCACTCCTTAATATATCAACCTTTCCTCGGTGATCTCACCGGTCTCAAATCCGTAATTTCGAGCCCGGCCATCGAAACTGAAAGCGGCTGAAAGCAGAGCAACGTTGTCCTGAGAAACGAACTGAAATTTCGACGGTATCGATCATAACATATGCGATCAGATCTCGTCTACCAGGCCACTAACTCAAAAAAAAAAAAAAGAACTCTCTTCCCGAGACATTAACAAATAAAAACTACGGTCGGGAAGTGGGAAAAAGCATTCGATCCCCTTCTTCCATGAGGCTGATGAGGCTGAGGCTGAATTTATCTTTCTGACCAGAAACCTTTTTTCATGGCATATGGGGCATGTGCGGGGATGGATTCTCCATCTCCTCTGCCTGTCTTTGGGTTATTCCTACTTTTGGGAAGAGAGGGGAGTTGGTGCTTCGAGCAGAGAGAGAGAGGGAGGTTTTTGGTCCGGAGATTGCATTTGCACGTGGGACATCACCCATACATTCGATTGGTCGGCTGGTTCACTCCCCTGATCAAAATCAAGGGGTAACAAATCTACTACTACTACAAAAAAAAAAAAAAATTGTGGTCATAGTAACAAAATCTCTAATTAAATTAATGGGGAGGTTGTGGGTTATATTGTATAGATTCAATGAGCTTTGTTACTTTATATAGTCAAGTAAATTATTTTACGGTCTAACTCATATTTCTTAAATTAATGTTAATAATTCGTTGTTAACGAGTATTCTGAAAAAAAAAAACTAAAAAATTGAAAAATTCTAAATGCAATAGCATGTGCATGCAAAAATATGATGAACCTTGACAAGTAAATGAAACTCGAGATCATCGTGAGAATGAGATTAATCTAAACGAATTGAATACACTTAAATAGATTTTGGGTACAGCGTGTTCACCCACCAAATACATAGTCAAATCGAGTACTGATCTTGGTAACCTCAATTTCTCGGGCACGACACCCGATGCATAGCAATCCCCACTCTCCCCCTTAAAATTGGCGTGTCGCTCGATTGTTTCTTCTTAACGAAAAGACCCAATAATTGTTGTTAGCTAACAACGCACCACACACAGTTACTTTCCCCGTGCGTTTGGATGGAGTGGTTGAGTCTTAATTCACACAAACCCCCCCCTAAAACCAGGAGGGGAGTTCCTGTTCATGTTCTTCCTTTTCCTCGTACGCTGTCCTTCCTGCGGCAAAGCCTTTGATCCCTACCATCACCCTCTTTTCTTTTCCTTTGTTTTGTTCGAACCAAAGCATCTTGGAAGTGGGGGCGATCTTATTTCAGCCGATCACGAGTTTGAACCCATAATCACGACATCGGCCATATACCGCATTCATTTTCTTCGTTGATGACAGTGAAGTTGTTGGAGCCTTGGAGGGCTTGTTTGGAGTCTTTTTTTCACTTCATAATTGTACTGAGAGTAATCCATCCCAGTTGGTACATAACCTCGAGAAAAAACCCCGGTCGCGGCGCACATGGATACAGAAGGAAGTGAATTTAGAGCTGAGTTCATCGAACGTGGCCAAATACCTTGCCAGTAATGAACATGATTCATGGTTTTATGAAAGCAATTTCTGTCCTTAGAGTTTAAGACTAAGATGCATGACAAATATGGTCGTCCTCTTCATCATCGTTCGCCAAAATTCCGAAAGGAGACAACAACATGAGAGAGACCAACATGTGTGATAACTCTACGAAAGTAGAGTTAAATGATCACTTGTATGCTTTGATTTGAGCTAGTTCCGTAAGTTTAAGTGTTTAAACTTCTGGTTTTGAGCTGAATTGCGTTACCTCACGTTCGTTGTTGTTTGTGTAGGAAATTGGAATCGAGATGAGGGATAACGGAGTGAGGAATGAAGAAGTAAACCAAAGAAGAAAGGAGAGCTTCACAGAGACTTCCGCAGCTGCGAAGCATTTGGGCGCAGCTGCGAGCAAGGCGAAGAGTGTCACCACAGAGAGTCTCGCAGCTGCGACCGATTGTCTCGCAGCTGCGAGGAAGCAGAGACGAGTAGAGTATAGTTTAAGGTCGCAGCTGCGACCGATTATCTCGCAGCTGCGAGTAGAGGATATTTTGAGATTTTATTTCCGGATTTTAGTCTTCCTACCCTAGTATAAATAGACTACAACTCAGGCTGGCTAGGGTTGTCGGCTCTTTTGAGGGATAGAAGGCTTGTGACAGGAGACTCTTGCCCCTGAAGAACTGCAACTCTTTTTCTTCTTTTCCTTTGGTTTTTAGATTATGCTTTCTTTTACTCTTCGGTTGTTTCGTAGGCCAGTGATGAACTAATTTTCTTGTTCTAGGACGACGATGGAACCTCGTGTTCCTCGGCGATTGTTGAACCTCTTTTCAGTTATGAATTAAATTCTTGTTTGGTTGTTTATTCGTTTCCTGTGCTTAATGCGTATCACCAGCCTGATCAACTGTTGATACTGATTCGATCACCTAGGGAGACTCGAGAGGGTAGTCTAGGTTAGATCAGGAACAGGATAGCTTGAGGAACCTTAGAGTCGAGAGACCGGGTTTTAGTGCGAGAGTAGAAATACCAAGCACCTTAGGTAACCAAAGTAGGGTTGAATCGTAAAGGGCCTTCACTAATTCTTTACCTAGACATAGAGTAGAGAATTTGATACACGAGGGTACGTTCCCGGATACCTGAGAGGGTTATGGGGAGAGTTTAGCAACCTACAGTTAACGACCAGCAAAATTTAATAGTAACATAAAAGGGGGGATACGAGAGCGTAGGACACGAGGGGAAATCGGTAGTCCTAGACTTTTAAGCCTATTGATAATTCGATTTAGTCTTTCGCTTAGTTTAACTTCGCATCGTGTGATTTCGTTTACTTGACCTCAAATCAGTTACAGAATTGACGTTAAACGATCTAATCGATACTGTTCTCTGTGGGTTCGACCCTTGCTTGCCCTTGCTATTTTAGTGTGTGCGAACGAGGTTTTATTTTTGTTGCGTAAACGACGCGCATCAAATTTTGGCGCCGTTGCCGGGGAACAGTCTTTCGATTTAGATTTCTTTTACCTCTATTTCGATAGCTGTTTGACGTTCAAGTTTTTGTTTCTTTTGTTTTTGCTTATTTCAGTGTATGCTACGGAGTCAAGGAGCTGATTTGACTCCTTTGGACCCAGAGATCGAGCGCACCTTCCGGCAGCGACTAAGAGCACAGCGAACAGCTATGGCCGACGAGGACAACCGACATCAAATCGACGGGAACCTGATCCCGAGAGCAGTACATGGAGGGAGGCCGGATGTTGACAACAGACCGATGATGGACTTCACATCGGCCAGAACTTACGCTCACCGGTCATGCATAGCGCCACCGCCCATCGCTGCTCGCGATTATGAGATCAAGACCTCAGTGATGCAGATGATCCAGAATACAGTCCAGTTCAGAGGAACACCGATGGAGGATCCGCATGAGCATCTGAGCAAGTTCCTCAGTGTGAGCGACACTTTCAGGCAGAACGGAGTGTCCCAGGATGCAGTGCGGCTGAAACTGTTCATCTTCTCTCTAAAGGATAAGGCCTGGGCGTGGTTCAACTCACTCCCAGTGAACTCCATATCGACTTGGGCACAGATGGAGGAGGCCTTCTTGGATCAGTACTATCCTCCCTCGAAGATATCGCAGATGAGGAACGAGATCACCACCTTCCGTCAGGACAGTGATGAGACTTTTGTGGAGGCATGGGAGCGATTCAAGAACCTGCTGATACAGTGCCCCTATCATGATCTGCCTGGATGGAGACAGCTAGAAGCATTTTACTATGGGCTCACGGACTCGTCCAGGAAGGACGTCAATTTGGCATCTGGTGGATCTTTCTTGAGGAAGTCCTACGTGGAGGGATTGGAGCTTTTGGAGACGATGAGGAAGACGTGTCTTCCGAATCAATATTCGGATCGTGCGAACAGGAGAAAGCCGCAGGGTGTCTTTGAGTTGGATACCTTAACTTCAATTCAGGCCCAGCTGACCGCGCTCACGAAAAAATTCGAAGCTGCGAACGTGAGCTCGGTTCAGAGTAACCAGCAAGGGTGCCAGATTTGCGGAGGATCGCATCTCACAGATCAGTGCACTATGAGCATGGAGGAAGCCAACTATGTTGGGAACCAGCAGCGCAACAACCCGTACTCGAACACTTACAACCCAGGGTGGAGGAATCATCCGAACTTCTCCTGGAGAGCACAGGCACCTCCCCCTGGTATGCCTAGACCACCACCACCAGCACCGGCACCTCACTATCAGCAAGCACAACCGGAAGCCTCGGAGAAGAAGCCGAGCCTCGAAGAGATGATGCTCAAGTACATGGCGAACCAAGACGTCCTGATGAAGAATCAAGCAGCATCGATTCGGAACCTGGAGAACCAGGTTAGCCAGCTGGCTCAGGCGGTGAATTCCAGAGCTTATGGGACTCTCCCTAGCAATACAGAGACCAACCCAAGGGAGCAAGCTAAAGCCGTCACTCTGAGGAACGGCCGTTCACTGGAGACAGAAGAATCCGAGGCCAAGAAAGAGAGCAAGGGCCCTAGTCCATCGGAGAAATCTGGTAAGAAATCACAAACTAATCCGCTAACTTCTGATTTGAGCTTGCCGCAGGACAAAGGGAAAAAGGAGCTGGTGGAAGAAAGAAAGGAACACGAAGTTGACATCTCGAAGCTTCCCTTCCCACAGAGAGCGCGGAAACAAAACGACGACGCTCAGTTTCGTAAGTTTTTAGATGTCTTCAAGAAACTGCATATTAACATACCTTTCGCAGAGGCCTTGGAGCAGATGCCGAGCTACGTCAAGTTCATGAAGGACGTGCTCTCTAAGAAGCGGAGGCTGGGCGATTTCGAGACAGTGATGCTTACCGAGGAGTGCAGCGCCATCCTCCAGAAGAAGATACCACCGAAGCTAAAGGACCCAGGTAGCTTCACAATCCCATGCACAATTGGAACAGCATTCTCAGGTAAAGCTCTTTGCGACCTTGGGGCGAGCATAAATCTGATGCCTTTTTCGGTGTATAAAGAGCTAGGTTTGGGGGAGGTAAGACCTACATCTGTGTCCCTTCAGTTAGCCGATAGATCTATCACATACCCGAAAGGGATTATTGAGGATGTTCTTGTTAAAGTAGATAAGTTCATCTTTCCGGCTGATTTTCTGGTATTAGATTTTGAGGAGGACAAGGAGATCCCTATCATCCTTGGCCGTCCGTTTTT